>JARHVA010002590.1:865000-1465000 GCA_037957365.1 Torreya grandis | reverse complement strand
GTGGAGGTCTTAGAGGTAGAAATGGTAGTTGGAGCACAAGAAGTTGTTTGTTTAATGCCAAAAAGTTGCATTTTTGGACTCCTCACTATAACCTGTTTAAAAGATTGATATCAAATATTCAAATTGAGTGTCTTGGGGTGTGATTAGATGGATTAAATATGTAGGAAATAGTTTTTAAGTTTCATGAAAATGACTTAAAATTTTTATTTTATGCATGTTTCAACTTAGGCTAAAAAATTGCATTTTTCTTGTATGGGGAAGGGTGTTCTTGAGGTCAAAATGGGTGGTGGGTTTGTCAATCGGGCCTAATGGGAAGCCAAAAACCTATTAATAAACATTATCCACCCCATTATACATACTTAAAGTGTCGTTTTTCAGTCAAGAAGCATCAAAACTAGAGTTTTACAACCACAACTTAAACTTTGACAACATTTATTGGTAGTGTGTCCGTGCTCCAGAATGGTAGTGAAAATACACTTTTGGGTGGATTTAAACGTCATGACATTGTGAAAACATGTAAATTTCCTATGTGGATGTGATAAAAGGTGATATATTCTTAGATGGATGTCTCAGAGGTAGAAATGCCTGTTGGAGCTCAGGAAGTTATTTGTTAAATGCCAAAAAGTTACATTTTTAGACCCCTCACTAAAACTTATCCAATGAATTGATCTTGAATATTCCACCTGAGTTATGTAGGGTGAAATTTTAGGGATTAAATATGTAGGTTAAGGATATGATGGTTCATAGAAATGAATTACAGGTTTTGTTTCATGTGTGTTTGAACTTAGGCTAAAAATTTACATTCTTCTTGTATTATGAAGGGTTGTTCTTGAGGCCAGAATGGGTGGTGGGTTTGTCTATTAGGCCTCATGGGAGGCCAATAAACTGATCCTAAATATTATTATCCCCCTCATATGTTTTGGTAGTGTCAATTTTTTTGTCAGGAAGCATTGGAACAATAATTCTGCTAAACTCTCGACATGTAGAACATGTTAAAACTTGGGTAAGATGAGTTTTTGGTTGATTTGAGTTCTATAAACTTGGGTAAGGGATAAAACATGTTAAAAATGATAAAATACTAATATAAAATAATTTTTAAGAGCTACAAACTCTTTTTATATAAATTGACCTATTAGAGCAATAACTAGGTATAGAGACCTAGAAACTTAATGAGTAATTGACCTATTGACCTAATGAGTAATTGACCTATTATCTATTATGAGTACTTAACCTATTGATATAATGATTAATTGACTAGTTTAAAATAAGATTTTTTGAGAGTGGATTTTGAATTGATTTGAGAACAAGAGTGGATAAATGAGGTTGGAATTATTCATAATCATAGAGCATATGAATAAGACTTTCATAGCCTTATTAAACATAGAAGAGAAAACTATGCATTAGGTGGTATTATGGGATGATAGAAGGAATACAAGAAGTAGGCCTCATTTCAAGAAAAGCTAGTCAAAAATGCATTAGCACCAAGTGAAGGTGAAATATTAGGTAACTTATAGGTATAGTTATTTGAGTGAGAAATTTGCAGGGATTTATGAATGATTTTATGTCTTTTCATTATACAAGTTTGAACATGATTGGGTATGTATTTTAAGTGTAATCAAATTGTGTTAATGATCAGTTGAAAATTTGTAAATGGGTGATGAAAAATGCAAAATAAATAAGAGTGTCATTAGTCATTTGCACTACACACAATAAAATAAAAACTTTAATTTATAAAAAATATGGGAGATCCAAGATTTATAGCATTGAAAAGAATAATTTTTTAATCTTCATTTGTGTACAACATTAAATATGAGATCCAATAGATACTATTTTGGAAGATAAAAGTAACACAATACAATAACCCATAATGAAATAAAAATAGAATATAAATTAGATAGATTGCCATTATAGGCACATGTGTGAAATTTAAATAATATATAGATTGTTGTGATAGGCATACAAAAAATTACATCTACCAACATAGTATTTAATGTTGGGTGAATGTCATATGTGCATATACACTGCCAAAAAGGCATAAATTTCCATGTAGGCATACAAAAAAGTACATCTCATGTAAGACATCCTATTCATCAAATAGCCTCCCTCTTTTTGCCTTCCTCGAAGAAGACTCCCCATGTGATTCCTTGTTAGTATATGGAGACCCCTTTAATGCCTTAGATTACTCCAAGGTTTGATTTTAGATCATATAATCATAGCTCACTTATATTTGAACCTATTCAAATACAAATATTATTACAAGATTAACATAAAATACATTCAACTAATTGTTAATAAATTAATTTTAAACTATAATTAAAATCATTTAAACATGCACTTACTGCAAGCTCACGATCCTGATCAATCTATTTTTGATGCTCAAACAAGTCAATGGCAGGCTCAACTATTTGAATAGGCATCTAAAATATGGGAGAAAGATGAGAAGTTTTCCTACTAATCATCTGATTGGGACTATCAGATGTCATAGGACAACCCTGTATACATAATACATTTTCATAAGTTATATTTTCCTGAAGTATGTAGTAAAATTATTGAAATAAGTCTATTTTTACAAGTCAAAATGACAAGTTAATATATACCTCTATCAACACCTATATATATGACATTGTAGCAACAATGCATATGTCTATCTCAACTCACAGAGAGGGAGGAGTGTTTACTTGAGCCATCAACTATTCATGTAAACAAGGCCTCACTTACTTTTATATAAAGTATCAAAGATATTTATGGCAATTTTTTCTCAATGTAAACCAAGACATATATGGCAACATATTTCAACATGCATATCATGAAAAGATAATATAAACTAAGAATCATGGAAGTGTAACCACCATACAACATGTGATGGCCAATAATAACATGTAGTTTGCATGTTAGAGGTAATATAAAAATTGTAATACATGTAAGAAGTGTGAGTGGAAGAGTAGGAGGTGGAAAAATAATAGTAGCACTTTAGCGAGGCAAAGTTAGGGAGAGAGAAGGAATAAGAGACATACCAAGAAATATGTCCTTACTCGTAAAGCTTCTTTGGATAGAGTAAAATGTAAATAAGTGTCTAGCAGTTTATGATCAATCCTGTGGTGTTCATATCTTTATTTAGATAAGATTCAAGTTAGTAATCTACAGGTTCAAAGTGGTGAACCCCAAGTTTCAATACTTTGTCTTTAAGTACAGTCAGAAAGAGGACAACATAGTTAGTTTAAAGTGTCATTATAAATTATTAAAAGATGAGTAAGGGATAGAAGAGATCTATGAAATCAATTTAAACACATTGAAAGTCTCAATACTACTAATAAAATGCAAAATAAATGGGAAGACTATATATATCCCTATTAGTAACAAATCTGATTTTGCATAATCATAAAGAAAGCCAACACATGTCAAAAGGTCATTCTATCTCATTTATTATCCGCTCAGGTAGGTGCAAGATTGAGACAACACATGTTAGGGTTTGAAACTAGAAAATGAGATAACAAGTGATTTAACTAATGAAAAGTCATTAAAATTTGTGGACATGTGTATTTATATAAGAGGAATCAGATTTTGAAGGTTTAAATTTTATTTGAGTCCATATGATATGATTTCATAGTTAGTAGCCTTTAATTAGGCTTAGGAGACCTAATTAGCCCTGAGGGGTGTTGAGTTAGGTGTCCTCCAAAGAGAGTTAAATTATGAAAGTCCCTACATGAGCTATGTGATGTAAAGGGGTATCTGAATGTGGGTTTGATTTGGTTGGGATCTTTATAGTTTACTTAGAATGAGGATGTTTACCTTAAAAAATGGCTAGTAGAAGGAAGGTGGCAAAGAGGAAAGAAGAGTTAAGTGAAGAGTTGAAGCTTGGGGGTTGTGGAGTGGTTGGATGCATGAAATAAGATGTAATTAAGTATTTGAATTCTATTATAAGTATCATAGAAGGATAAAATCAAATTAGCATGCAGACCTATGAAAATGCATAAGAAGATTGTAAAGAACAGAACAAGGAAAAAGATAGAGAACATGAAAATAGATTATGAACTAAGGAGGTTGATGTTAAAAGGAAATATTGAAAAGGTATTTGATTAGTAAAATGACTTTAAGGAGAGAAGGAGGATTAAGTAAATACAAGGAGGCTTAAGATCCATTGAGTAGGTAAGAGTGAACAAGAAATAACTAGTAAATGTAAAGTGATCAAAGAGATAAAGAGGTTGAAGACATAAGAAAAAGAATGATAAGAAGAGATCAAAGCTAGGTATTTGGTAGAAGTATGTTTTTTCATCCATATCAGGGAAGTTTATTAGAACCTATGCATCAAGATACTTGATAGATAAATTTAAATTAAACATACAAGGCAAATATACATAGATAAATGTGCATAGAGCATAAGATTAACTCAAAAAATTTACCTTTGTATAAGTAAAAGGTGTCATCTCAATAGAAATAGATGTATTAGTGGATTGGCTAGTAGTTGGATCTGAATATATAAATAATTTCTATGTCAAATCAAATGTTGTAAATTTCAACTGTGATGATGAAGGCACCATCACCTCCTATGATGTAAAAAATGACATATTTTATTCAATTTCTATGTAAATTAATTGTTATCTAAATTAAATTTACAAACATAACTTAAATTTAACATGACACTTATATAAAATATACCTACATATGTGTAGTGGCTGATGTTTGCACACCAAATTTGCTTGCCAAAAACTCATCACTCATAAGAATATTATCAAATCCCTCTAAACTACTAGCACCATCATCATCAAAATGTCTAGTGCACATAGCTCCACAAGAACTATAAGGATGGGGTCGAGTATGCAGACTAGGTGGTGTATATCTAGCATCAGTTTGTGAGAGCCTATTTATATGATGAACAAGTGTATTGGTGAGTGAACTAAGAACATGCAAAGTGTTGATATCCACAACCTATCAAACTATGGATCTTGAGCTCAAGTGGCTTTTGGATATGAATCCTCATAGGTTAATTAGACACATGACATGCACCTGGTTGATCTTGTGCAAAGCCTTTCCCTTAGCCCTAAAACTCACTAAAATCCAAATAGTTTAGAATCTCATTAAGGAAAAACTCATAGTAAAGTTTTCTCAAATAATACAATGGGACCTCATGGTTATTACATGGTAGATAATCAAACACCATCCACCATCGATCCCAAAAATTGATTATGAATAAGTTATCTTGGCAACAATGGATTGGAAAACATTTAGAAGTTATGGGAAATGGGGAATTGGTGGTTGGGTCAATGAATAATCCATAAATGGAGGATTTTATATCTCTTTGTTCTTCACTTCAAGTACTGATAATTTGTCAACATAATAAGCCCTACAACTATCCCTATATGAATTCCATCTATCAATTTGACTCATTATAGAGTCAAATTAACCTAATAATGTCTCTAGGGAATTAGCTATATGGGTGCAGTGGGGGTTGGTGGAAGTGGGATCCCTCATTCTCCTAATTAATTATTCAATTTCAATTCTATTTCCCACAATGTTGTCAATTAGAATTTCCTGACTTCCTGAGGGATTTTGTGGAATGGTAGGAGGGTTAGGTGGAGAGATAGGAGAAGGAACAAGAGGGTTATGTGGAGGGTTAGGGGGAGGAATAAGATGGTTTTGTGAAGGGTTAAGAGGGTTACCAGGATAGGTTGTTAAAAAAAAACAAATTATAATTACAAATTACTAAAAATTAGGGTTAAATAATGAAAATTTAGGGTTAACAAGTGTATATTTTTATCACTTACCTCTTTTATCATGACCTCTCTTCCTGCACTATGGACTAGTACTCATACTTTAAGTTGTTTTGGACCCCATTTAGTACTTGTGTCAGGATGAGTTGATTTTTAAGTTTTTATGATTTCAAAGAGCTATTAGGTCATCAATGGGATTTCACAAGAAAGCAAGGTTCAAATTTCATTTCATTTTCAAAATTCTTAAAATTAGGAAATCAAATCATTAAAAGTAGTATAGCTATTTATTTTCATAGAAATATATGCAATGTTTACAATTGTGAATAAGGAAAATTTAATGAGATGAGTGTTTAGTCCTTTTTGTTACTCTCTTTTCAAAAATATAATTAATGAATGAATTTAATATTAGACAAAAATTTCATTCAGTTTTATATTATTGAAAATACATCAAAAGTTTTTTATTAATAAAAAGGAACTTTTATTTTATTTAATTATTTTAATTTTAGAACTATCAAATAAATTATAAATAATTTTAGGTTATAAATTAATTACATTTAATTTAACCTAAAAAATGTTAAGTTAAGACTAATCTGACTTAAACTACCCTAACCGGTACTCTACCAGCTTAACTCATGCTATTAACATGCAAAGGAATGATCGCCCCACCATAACTCATGCTTTGGCAATACAAATGGAGGGATCAACTGCCACATAAGAGATAATTAAAACCATTAACTAAGGAAATTTTTCATGAAAAAAATGGTTATAAGAGGAGATCGACAACAAAAGTGAAGGGAGGTAAAAAGTAGAAGGGAAAGCAGAAGTGAAGGAGGAAAAATGGAAACACAAAAGTGAAAAAGGAAAAGGGAAAACATAGAAGCAAAGAGGGGGAATCAATGCTTAAGGGAGGAGGAAATTTTTTAGCGAGGAGACTATGAGTTTTCAAGAAAGGAGGTGTGTGTAATTAAGGAAATCATTGACATTAGGTAATTACCGTGGAGTCACCAGTAAGACAAAGTAAGGTTTTATTTTTTATATCCACTTTTGAACAATAAAACCATGGAAATATCATTACCTATTCCTTTTATTTCACAATCAATACAGCCTTCTGTTTACAATTTAAAATGATAAGAGTAAATGTAACTTGCTCTAGAAGTGTTAAAATTTCACACAAAACTAATATCAGCAATTGTAATTAGAATATATATATATATATACGCATTATAATAGTTGCCGGTTGTTCTTTTGAATCTAATTATATCTCAATTAGGAAGGTTAAAGTTCATTTTAAATCGTTCTTTAGAATACATGAGTGATGGATAAACCTTTTTCCCATAAAATTATTTGTATAGTATGTGTCTTACTTTTTATAATAATAACTTAATCTAGTATGTTCTTTAGGAATAGTTTTGATTCATATTACATATTAGAAAGTGTTCACATACTCCTTATATTTTGAAATAATTTTTGACTTTATATTAAGGATATTCTAAAACTCTTAGATTGTTTAAATTTAAATTTTGATTTCATATTTTTCTAACCAAATTTGCAAAAATGTTACAAGGAAATAATTTACAAAATTCATATTTATAACTAGAATGATATTCTATTCAAAACTTTCATTATGTTACATAGAAATAAATTTCAATTTCATCTTTATAATTAGATGATATTCTAACCTATTTTACATTGTGTTAATTAAAAATAATGTTCAATTTTATAATTGTGTAACTTGAATTTATTTTTATTCAATTTTGAAATGAGTCCTTAGAGATTCGTTATATTTGATTTTTATACTTGTGTAAGTAGAAATCTATTGAATTTTTTTTTTATAATTATAATTTCATAGTTGAAAATTTTATTTAAAAAAAAAAATCATTTTTTTATATTAATAAATTATTCATTTTATATTTAGAATTTGTTGGAATACTATTATAATGCATTTTATAATAAGATGTTAGAAATTATTATATTAATTTACATTGTTCCTAGAAATGATTGAAAAATCTAATTTGTTTCGTTCCATATTGGAAAATAAAATTTTCTTTGATTATCCTTGAAAAAGTATGGTAATATAATCTTCATTCTAGGGTAAATCCCTCAATTTAAATCCTTCTTTTCAAACGTATAAAAAAATTATTTAACGTTAAGTCAAATTCAATATAACATTCTTAAACTCCATGAATATAAGTTATTTTCTAGAAAAGTTTACCTAAATAGACTAAAGATATAATTGTTCAAAATATCATTTTTGAAAATAGACATAAGGATTAAACTAGGAGATCATGTTATAGGTTATGTTTCTACCTTCCTACTCAAGAATTTGATTTTGAAATATAATGCATTAATTTATTAAATTATAGTATTCTTTTCTTTTAAATCTCAAACTTAGACCAAGAATTTAAGGTTAAAAAAACTTCATGGCATTCAATATTAAGCGGTGCCTTTGGCTCACATTTATGGATAATGTCATCATGGTTGAGCTACTGCATCCATAGCCTAACACAGTTGCAATAACGACATCTGGACATCATCCCTATAAACCATCAGGGAGAAATAAGGACCGTGTCATGTCATTAAGATCAAGGGGTAGGATAATTCCTCTTGGTCAACAACACTAATTAAGATAATAAAACAACTTGATTACTTTAAATGATTTTAACTTGTGAACTTATGAAATAGAAATGGAGAAAGTGCATTTTTTACTCAAAACTCGATACCACTGAAAATGAGCAATAAAAACCTAGATTAAGAATGTTAAACCAATTAATATCAAGAAACCACCAACCATATGGCTCTTAGATAATGAAACCTTGGAAACAAAAATTGTAAGGATTAGGTTGTATAAGAAATGATCAAAAACATTGTTGATGCAAATAAAAGTGGAAAGGGGATGTATCTTGCACATGTTCATTTATTTTTCTTGTTAAGACTTAGGGTTAGTTTAGTTTTAAAATTATCCACTTACTTAAATTGATACTTTTTACGCTTCCATTTTGGTAGCAATCACAGAGGAACTATCTGTGGAACTAGGCCCTAGAAAGGGCCGCATACCCAAACCTATAGTTCACATGAAACTTAGAATAGAAAATAGAACTATATACATACTACACCTTAATCCTGTTCAGAATTAGGTATGCAGGAAATCTAAGAAGTGAAGGATGCTTCTAGTAGGTAGGTGAATAGGATGGGCTTTGGGTTGTGTGCTAAACAAGATTAAAGTTAAATAAAAAGGCAAGACCATTATAATAATACTCTAGTTTAAATAAACAAAGCAAAGATAAGAAATTTTTGATATACTTGGAAGGATCTTAGTTGGATCATCATAGTTCCTAAGGCTTTAGGCCAAATTTTGAGGTAGAATGTGACTATTTATTATATTATGGATACTCCTATCATGATGACCTCAGTGCTTATCCAGTAGAGATGAGCGGTGAATAGTGAGTGACTCAAGATCCAGTTGATCACAATGAGTCAAGCCTCTAGCCAGAGCCTAGCTTACTCATGTGTAGATGCATAACTCGTATGGTTATATGCTTGCCCATTTGGAAAAATAATGTCTAACCCATATGGTTAGAATGCTTTCTCATTTGACATAGAATAATAGATACCTAACCTATATGGTTAGATGCTTTCTCGATTGGTAAAGAATATATGATAGGATAAAGTATACCCAAGTTATATTCAGAGACAAAAATTAATTAAACAAGAAAAAAAAATTGTGTTTTGGGATAGGATTAGGTCACTACATCTTCTACATGGTGGCATCATTGATTAGCAGCTTCTTGGGATGAATTTAGCAGTTTGTTATCAATATTTTATATCTCTCACACAAAACACGATCACAGAAGGCAAGGATAGCAAAAGAAACTTGAATGCAAAATGATTAATTTGCATTTTGGGTTCATTTTTTTTTTTTGTAACATAGGTAATGTGATTTCATTATTGAAAACAACAATAATGTAATTGTGTTATTATTTAAAATAACATGGTCATGTTATTCATTAACATGATCGTGATATAGCTCAATAATTATCGAGACATAATTTAGATAATACAATCATTTTAATTAAATAATGTGATCACATTATCTAAGATGTCTATGAAATTGTCCCCCAACTATGTACATTTACCCACACAAAAACTCAATATCTACAAAAAATTATATGGCTTCATCCAAAACCAAAAAATACCAACTAGATTTTTAGAAAAAACCTAATAAAACACACAAAAAAATATTCTTCAAGAAACAAATAGTATGAATATGCACGAAATCCAAAAATTACCTTAAAACCCTCCAAAATGGTAAAAATGGACTATCATGAAATAAGGTCATGTTTATAGTCATTCCTAGGGTTTTGACATCTTTTGAATCTAATGACAGTGTTTGTTTTTTATTTGGATACAAAATCTTGTGCCAAACTCACAAATTGATGGCTACAACACCTATCACTTTGATACTAGGAAAGGAATGAAAAAAAGTGTTTCAAGCCATAAATATTTTAACTGTTAAAAATAAAACATCACAAAGAGAAACTAAAAGTATAGACTTGCAAATTGACATGCAAAATATCATATCATATATCTTCGTAAATTCATACAAGTACAATGAAATATCCTTGCATAAATAGGCAAAGAAGATCAATTTTAGCCATAATATCAAGCTAAGAGATAACCTAAAGATAAAAACCCACTATACCAAAATAGACAACATTTAATATCCATACCTAAGTGGGTGGGAAAAACTAATAATTCTTAACTAAGTAAAGCACATAGAGAACATGAGCTAAGGTAAATAACTTACTCTAACAAATGAAACTATTACACACTTGTTTTGATTCAGTTATTAAAAGCTCTTGGAGTTTCACATTTACATATTGTTCAATTTTCACAAAGGAAAATTAAATATTCCTTGATTCAAAAGAGAAAATTAATGAACCAATATTATAATGAAACGATAAAATTGTGACTGAATCTTGTCAAGATAAGAAGGTAAATTAAGATTAATTATATCATAATGAATCATATTAAAAAAATTTACAAGTGGACGAAATAATGGAAGTCAAAATAAATGTGGTTTAAAATTAAAACTTAGTCATAACAAGGCATAGCCTCACAAGGAAATATAATCATATATGGCTGAAAAGATGTAGTAAAACATAATTGAATGATTTTATAGAGGCAAGGCATAATAATAACAATTAAAATATAGAATTATAAAATACATATTCATCATTAAAATGTTAAAAAATAATTATCTATACAAGGGCACATTACATTTAAGAATAAATGTAACTAACACAACTAGAATATGCATTCTAACTGATCATTATGATGTAAAAACCTATGGCTTGTTGTTATTCAAACAAAGATCACCTTCTCTCTCCTCCTTCAACATATGGCATCCTTATACTTATCCATCATTGTGTTCTCAAATTTTCACCATATACAAGAATGGTGTGTGCCTCCTCTTTGACACAAAGGCATTTTATAAGAAAGAAGTCTCCACTTACCACATTTAAATCTGACTAGAGACAAAATGTTGATTAGAAGGGAATAATAGGTGAAACTTTAGTTATTTTAGATGGACGAAATAATTTTTAGACAAATTTTTATATGACTTAAAACTCCTTTCGTCTCTCAAGGGGTGCAACCATGTGAAATATTTCCAATATTGAACCAAATTTATTAAATACATGTCAAATCCTTTATTCTATCTAAACATGCATATAAATTTCCCACCAATTAGGCATTTTACAAAAATGCATAATGTTATCATTACTCAGATAATATTGACTTGCCATGGCCTTTATAATCATGACTAGTAATATTCACAAAACTAGCAATTAATAATTTCATAATGGTGATGTATCTGTTGAGACTAAAATTGAACTAAGTAATAAGAAATTACACCCTATTGGTTTATATTTTAATTACCAAGTTTGCTTCACTAAGCAACCCAAATCTAAACTAAAAAAGAAAATAGTATCAAAATTGACTACAAATGAACAATAAAATTACAATATTTGTACTTTATTTAAATCCCTTTTATAAGTTAATATTCAAATTTTGGAATATGAATGTGTCTATCAATGTCCTTATTTGTCTCACTTTATGACCTCCTAGTAAATAAAAAATTGAGAAATTTAAATAAGGTATACTAAGAATGATGTAGACCTAAGAAGTCCATGGATTATATGTTTCAATAATTAATGTCTTTCATCTTCTACCTTTTATTAATAATAATATTATTATTTAAATGAAAAAATAGAATGGATAAATATTATAAAAATTTCATGATACGTAGTGTCAACTACTCAAATTGACTTTTTCAAAGGTAAAAAGAAAATTATACTACCCTAAACTAGAGTTTCATCCACTATTTCTTGTCCAGTCCAAGTGGAATGAGGTCAAGAGACATCAATCTATTTACCTTACTATCTCAAGTTTGAGATCCAATGAATGTTAAAATTATTATGGTTAGATTACTTAACCCACATAGGTTAGACCAAAGGACACATCTTATGACAACCAATAGGACAACATGTACAAAAAATGCTCACAAATAAGTTTAAAATGTATTAAATGCATTGCATAAGCTAAACAATTGATGAGGGGAAAAATATTCTCATGAGGGTGTTAAATTATTTCCCTCTTAAATAATCATCATCCTTGATGCACCAAACAAACACGGTATAAAAATTACACACACTTCCAAAGGACATACTAGGTTACAAATAATGCAACTCAATTTGACATAAATAAAAAAATTATAAATTGTGCTTTTAAACCATAGAGTATCAATTATAAGTTTTTAATGTCCATTTATAAGTTAAATTATTCTCAAGGATTTTTCTTATTCAAGTTTTAAAATTGTCAAATTTGAATAATAATTTCATTACTATACATTTAGATCGTCGTGTAAATTAAAATTTAATATTTATCCTTTAATTTAAATCAATAAGTTGGTATCAATTTTTTTAGGTAGTTCTCATAGTGCCATATTGTCCAAATTTGTCACAAACCAAATGTAACCCCAAGAATTGATATTGATAAATAACATGTGTATCATAAGCATGATTCATTGAACAAGTTGAGTGTCATCCCATAGCGAGAATGCACTATGAAAAAATCAGTGCCATCTAAATAAAGCAATATCAATGCTAAAATAGAAGAGCTATCATTGTGGATCTGTAATTAAAAATATCCTTAGACCTCCCAAGAAAAATCCTCCTTATACATCCCAAGAAAATAGGAAAACAAAATCATTTATAAAATCACAAAGCCTCCTTAGACCTCATAAGAAAAATTCTCCTTAGACCTCCTAAAAAAACATGAAAATAAAATCATGGATGAAATCACAAAGATTCCTTATATCTCCCAAGAAAAATTATTCTTGGACCTCTCAAGAAACAAGATAGTATAATGTAACCACCATGTTTGGTGGATGGGAAGGATAATTTCATGAACATGCCCATACAGGTTCTCATCTTAATACTATAGATATATTTCAACCTAATTCTTCCCCCCCATACCCACACAAGGTAATAATCTGTACATTATAAATATGTATGAAACCACCATTTAATCATATGAATAAATCTGAAAAGAAATTAAATCCATAACATAATTAGATAAAGTGTCAAGTGGGCACTAAAGAATGACATAAATGAAAAATAATAAAATATTTTAATTCGATTAAAACCATATCAATAATCATAAAATAAACTCTTTAACAAAATTGAAATCAAATAGAAATA
Source organism: Torreya grandis (assembly GCA_037957365.1). Classification (NCBI taxonomy): domain Eukaryota; kingdom Viridiplantae; phylum Streptophyta; class Pinopsida; order Cupressales; family Taxaceae; genus Torreya; species Torreya grandis. Next base: position 1,451,532 of record JARHVA010002590.1, on the reverse strand, counting down.
AAAGTGTTGGTTTTAAAATCAACTTAAATTGACAAAGAAATTTAAAATAAATTGCAACTTGACCATTTCACTATGAATTCACATTACAACACTATGTAGCTGAGAAAGCCACTCGAGAAAAGAAGTAAAAAATATAAGCCTTGATTACCTTCACAAGGTAAGAGAAAAACATCACTCTTCATATGTCTCATAAAATTTCACAACCACTAAGGGGTGGGTGGATCAACACATCATTCATAATGCGACCATTATGCATAAATATGCCATTGTCCTCGAGGTACTCATGGTGCATACACCTAAAATATTCAAGCATCTACCTCATGCAAAGGGGAAAAGTGGATTTCTAGTTTATGATAAGCTCTACTTCCTATCCCATAACCTAGTTCAAACCAAGATAAACATATTTCTACTCCACCCTTAAACCTCGTACTTGCATCATTGCTCAATCACTAGAACAATGATGTAGGGTTACACAACACTGCATAATAACAATTTTACTTAGACATTATATGTTTATAAGGATTAATGTTACTTTACACCACATTTATAGATAAGTGATTTACAAATAAGGTACATCATAAGCACATTCACATTCATAAAGTATAATTTCATTCAATACCACAATTGTTATACTTTCACAACATACACATTAGTATCGTACAACAATAAAAAATGGGTTGTTAAGAGGTTTAAGTACATATACAAAATTCTATGTGGGTTTACATAATAGGTTAAAAATACACATTTACATGCACAGCTACAAAGTTTAATGATACTTATATTTTATATCAAGATAGATTTACTCACATTGGTTCATGACAATGGGTACAAGCACATCACATTATGATATCATAATTTCACTAGTAATACATAGGTATTAAGTAATCTCACAAATCATAACTAAATTACCTATGTCACCCTCAGTGACATTATTGATAAAATATCCCACTACTATTGTCTAATGATGAATAAGCAGTCATTCCGCACATAGCACCCAATGCCACATGAGTGTCTCATGCAAGTTTTCTATGTTTAACCACTAATTAATGACATCTGATATAGTAACTCTATATATATAAAATTATCATGAATCATTATAATTAAACTAATATTACACATCATGTTTATGTTTATTGTAAAAGGTAACTAAACCAATCATACTAATTTTCTAGAGTTCTTAGTGTTGAACATATGCTATAATACCAAAATGTCATGCTCAAAAAATTTGTCCTAAAACCCATGCATAGTGTGGTAATTTTATTTTATTTTATTTTTACTTAAGTGAATGATGTTAAATTATTTAACTATGATTGCATTATAGTTTAACTATTGTTATTATATCAATGTACAACTGCAGTTTGACATGCACCATTATTTAAATATATAACAAGACTTCCTAAGGAATTGGAATCCAACATATTAGGGTGAGGGCTAAGTTACATAAGTGTTTTTAAAATCATTTACTTAACATCTTTATCAATGAAGAGGGACAAGTCACATTAATTTATTATCCTAAATAGAAAGTCTAATTTAATTATATTTTATTGATTTGATATATCTTTAAGACATTCAAGCATACATCCCAAGTCAACATGCACAAGGGAAAACAAAAGTGAACTAAGGAAACAATTAATTTATAATAGTTTTACCACTTTAAGGTTCACCAAGGGAGAGTCCATACTAAAAAATACACAAACATTATTACAAAGTCACGCAAAATAAGGAGGGTTATAAATATATATTCATTTAGATATAAATGTCAAATCAAAACAAAATTAAAAATAATCAAATATAGATTAAATGTAAATTGTGTTTAATTAATATTATAGAAAAAGTAAATCCAAAAAATAATGTTTAAGCATGAAACGAAGAACCATGATAAGGCACACTCAACCTGGCCTATGACCTGGACCTAATGCCCCCACCACAACTTGGGAAGCCTTCATATCCACTCCTTAGAATCAGGGTCCAATGTAGTTATCATTGAACTTGTGATGGGTCTCCTCTGCAAGATGTCATCATTGATAGGATTGATGATATAAGCCCACAAAGAACAAGTTAGAATGACTCAAAGAGACTCTATAAGCTCTAAAATTCTAATCAAAATGAATTAACGTGTTCAATATTCATTTTTCGTAAAACACCTTGACATCCCAATGTGTGCACACTTATCAAAAACACTCACGTAATAACACATACAAGAGTCAAAAGTACCAAAAAATAACTCTAATTGCTTTGGTCTAATGAGACAAAAGTCTCAACAAAATTTACCTTACACTTATTGGATAAGCTCATCTCTCGAGAGTGTTTTTAATGGTGACCAAGGTTAAGATAATAGAACACAAACACACTTACAAAACATTCAATTAGGGTCATTACCCAATAAAAACTATACATCCAAACATATTATGTAATTAGAAACTAGAAGGATACATATAAGTGAGGAATAACACCCTATAATTTATGATAAAGAAAGAATTCTAAGGTATTAATTATTAAATCACATGTCCTAAGGAAACTCTAAAATTAGTTATCAATTACTTGTTATCACTCTGGAGTGTACCTTGCTTGAAGATGTGCAAGGCACACCCTCACTCTAGCTGATACAATTAGAAATTCTTAGAGTGTGGGTGACTTTGTATTGAGAATAATCTTCAGAGAGGGCTAGTTCCCTTAAGATTTATCTATTAAAGCTGATCACTATTATTTTTGAATGAAAAGGGGAAGGGGAAACTAAAGGGAAATCCTATCTAATGGGGTGATGCACCTGAATTTTTTAAATCCTATAGAAGCTATTGAAACTAATGCACACATGTAAACCAATAAAATTCCTATATTTCCCTTAAGCATAAATATTTTAGATGAAGAATTGAAATAATTTTGGATTACAAGATTCCTTTTTACCTCTTCAAATGACCTACAAAAGGTGAGATAGAAAAGCAATAGGTGAGGAAAGGACTTGCCAAAAGTAGATATAATCTCACTTATATGTTGATACACAATCAATTACACTCTATTTTATATCAAAACTCATTTGTAAAATAAAAATCTCCTTTATCAATGTATGGTCCAGAATACAATTTCTGCTTCAGCTCTAGAAATTAATGAAAAATAGCTTGAAAATCCAATATATATCTTAAAACCTAACTATAGCCAATATGGCATTGAAAAATGAGAAGGATTAGTCTTGGTTTACTAACTCAAGATTAACTCCTTTTACAATGTTTAAAACAAAACATCAAAAAACATCAAACTCCATGAAATATGCATGATCTTCAAAGTTTGGCATTGGAAAAAGATGGTGGGCCCATTTAACAAGTCAAATATTCTTGCATGAAATTCTAAACCAAAACATGGATGGAGAACTCCACTTGAATCTAAGTTGGAAGTGTTATAAACCTTTCAATTAACAAGATCACCAAGAATAGATGTGGCACTTGACAATTAGTCAATTGAAGTAAGACTAATCAATCCAAAAATAGCACTCCTTTGCATGAAAATGGACCTTGAAGAATGAGAAGTGAATGAATATCTTCATGTAATATTAGATATGAATAAATCCATTTGGGACTCTTTGATGACCAATTCCAATGCCAAAATTAAACTTGACAAGTTAATTAATGAAGCCATTTAAACCAAATAAGCCTAAAGGCTAATCTATGCTCATGGTCACCATTAAACCTATAATAAGAATACATGAAACCAAAAAAAACCATTAATTATACCTGGAACAACTTTATTCATCATCAAATATGTGATTTTGATTAGAAAACCTTTGCCATTCAGTCAACAAGATTGACTAGACCTATTTTGCTTTATTTTCCAACAGACTGACCATTTTTATTGAGTTGGTAAGGACACTTTTGTGATTATTTATGATCAAATTAAGATTTTATGATGAATAAAAATTCTTAATATTTTATATCCATTGATTATATTCCATTTAACTACTCTGTACTTCATTTTACATGCTTTTTTCCACAAAAAACATGATTTATGGCCTCATCTGTACCTATCTATGCATAAAATTGACATTTATGGAATCCTATCTAAGTTTACTTGACATTTTAAAAAAATTCAGGTTGATCCATGATAATTTTATGCAAATAAAATCTATTTTTATCAAAACTAGTTTTTTAGGGTTTTAGGAGGGTTTTAAAGCTGAATCTTCAAAATGATGATTCATGAAGTACAGACCTCCAAATCCAAAAATGTTTTCATTTATAATTATTAAATTTACCCCCATGAAATCCTTGAAAATATTGGGCTCCCATGAAAAAGATATGAAAATTTACCATGTAAATGAAATTTGTCTCTGGGGATTTGACTACATTTGGGCCGCATACACTCTTAACAATTGTTCATAAATCACAACCCCAAAACTGATATAAATTTTTAAATAATTATAATTATATAAGTTTCCTCAAAACATACTAAGATCATTTGGCCAAACTTGACATGTGGTGAACAATACGAGCATTTGAACAGGAGGTATGGAAGGGTGTCTAAAACTACAAAAAGTGAAAAACTTCACCAAGATAAAAATAAATCTTCCCCTATTATAAAAATCCTAAAAACATCATGATATGACCTTTACTAGTCTATAAAAACACTTTGAAATCACATTTTTCTTGAAAACTCAAAAAAACCCTTTTTGGCCTATATGCCTGTTTGCTTGCATAAGCCTGTATGAGAATGGCTTTCATAAAATTTAGAGATTTTAAACTATTTAAAGGTATTATTATGATTTAAAAATATCATCCCATGATTTTTAAACTTTTACCTGGGATTAGAATCCTCTTAGGCACTCCAAAATGATGTCTGCTCCAATGGTGATCTCAAACGGATAGGCTGAGGTCTGAGATAAAAAAATTAGTATTTCCACCAAATAAATGGATATTAAACTTTTAATAATTTTATCCAAGTCTTTATGACCATATGTACAAAATTTTAGGTCTTAACTCCACTTGTAACTCCTAGAATCCTCAATTTTCTCTCAAAAATAACCCTTGTGCATGGATTGTCTGCATATTTGACTGATTTTTCATGTTTTCATGGTGTTTGTAGGTTTTCAAGGTCAAAATAATCTTTATTTATCATAATATTCTCCTAAATAGTTTTTTAAAAATCCTCTACCCCTATTTCAATCATATCAAGGCCCTTCTACAAGGCACTTAGGCTTCAAAATGACTGTGTTTTCATGTTTTGAAGGTAATTTCATGGAGTTTGAGAGAGTTTCAAGGTCAAACTCACATTAAAATGTCTCAAAAATTTCCTCAATAATATTTAAAACTCTCTCTCTACTCTTTTTTCTATCATGTTTAGACCTTGGAACAAGGTAATAGGCCTTCCCATGACTAAGTATACACTTCTATAGATGTGTATTGGTTAGGTTTGAACAACCTTAAAGTTCATTTCATCTTCAATATACAATTATAAATATTTAGAGAAAATTTTATTTCCTACCCATCTCCTTGTATCTATTTTACTTCTTTATGTAATGTATTAGGCCTCCATATTGTGCACAGTTCGTACAAAGATATGTGGGTGCATGAGGAAAGGTCATTGTTTTCCATCTTCAAGCCCTGTTGAATATGTTGACTGTATGTTTTGAGTATATTGATCAAATTCAACTAAACTTGGTCTAAGATATCCAAGAAAACTTACAATTTTTTTATGAAACCTTCTTAAACCCCTGTATTCTACCAACTTGACTGTAGGGTTTTATTCTTTGCAAGTTGTAGGTAATGATTCCTAGTATAAAGACTAAAACCTCCCAATGAAAATACATTTGTTATGCTTGGTCATACTTGATTCTTCATTTTAATCCAATATTTTATTCCAACCTATATGCATTTGCCTCTAAGATGATTGTGTTTGTGACTACATTGCCCCTGTTGTAGGATGTCTTTTCTTTGATGGTTGTGTGTGATTGTATTGGTGTAGGAGACTGAGCTATATTTGATGTTCTCTTGATGATGGCATAATGACACAAGTATTCATATATCTTAATACTCTCCATGAATAATTAATATATTCCAAACTCAAAATCCTTGTTAAGAGTTTAAAACCCTTAATTTATAGACTTTACCCTTCTTCCATGATTCCCATTTGTGGTTTGCATTGTAGGATTGGTTGAAGGTAGGAAAATAATGACCTATTAACACTCTAGAAAGCATCATTGAAATTTAAATTATTTTTATTTTCTATTCACTCATTTATAAATCTTTCTCAATATCAATCATGTTTTATCAATCCAAACCCATCTCTTTGTAACCTCTAAGAGTTCAACCTATTACCAAAAAGGCTCCATATAAGACACAAGCCTATAGGTCCTCTTTTAGGGACTATAGGGTGAAAAATGAAAATTGTACTTATTTAATCCTCTGACACCTACTAAGGTTAAGCCTCCTTGATTTTTATTCCTTATAAATAGTACATTAAGTATCCTTGAAGCTTTTGAAGGATCCATAATGACCCTACCCTCACTGTAAAGAGTAACCCAAAGAGGAGCCTGTAGGGTTTGATTAGGCATTATAGTGTATTTTTTTCAATGCTATTCCCTTGAAAACTTTTTATTCTATATTGTTTGAAGTGTTTGATGAAGTCAAACATCTTTATGAGACTATCCTTATCTCTTTCCTACTTGTTTTGACCCTAAGAATAGACCATTAGGTGTCCTTAGCTGACTGTAGATTAGCCAATTTGCCTCCATGGCTATAGGTGTCAATTTGTCCAATCTTTTTTTTTTAAAACCTATCATGCCTTCTTACTAATAAAATATATGATATAATTTTATCAGCATAAGAAACCCTATACTGATCACCCTCATTTAGACACTTGATTTCATGCTTCTCCAAACCTTAAAGACCTCAAACCTCCTTTATGAGGGTAGATTGTATAGACAGTGAAACAAGGGTTGAAATCTTGATCTCACCCTTAACTCCAAATTTTCTCACTCCTTTTGAAACATCCCCACAAGTTAAGACTCCTCTCTACTAGGCCAAATAGGCCTATGGATGCATCATAATTCATATATCTTGATATGACTATAGGTGCAGTCCTAAGCCTGTTGTAGGTATACATATAGGATGATTATAGGCTATTTGTAGTGGTTCCCCATGATGAACACAACATAAGATGATATTTCCTATCTCCATGTTTCCATGATCAGTTAACAACATTCAAAACTTTATGAATTGGTCAAACTCTTTAAGAGCCATTCTTGACACATTGATTTACCTGACTATATAGTCTCCAAGGTTGGTTGTATGTCTTGATTTTGGATGCATAACTATCTTATTTATCTATTGTGTTGAGCCTATTTCTAAATTACAATGTATTTTGAAATACTACACATTTTAAATGTATTGTACACTCTATATCTTTTTCTCACCAGGGTTTGGGGGTGGGATCCCCAAACAAATGGGGGTTCGGGGGCGGTAGCTCTCGAAAAAAAAATTGGACACCTTTTAATGAGAAACCATTTTGGGTTGATTTATCCCATGGTTTTAGTACCCATTATTTTATAATACCACTTTGTTTACGTAAGATGTATTGATGGATATTTCATAGGTAATACATCATGACAATGAGGGTTTGATAAGAAAAATAGAGTGTGTGAATTCAGGTGTGAATTCAGGAGGGTTTGTTGAGCACAACTCCAAACAATATTTGTGCATTGTAATTGTGAGAATATTGATCTAAGAGTGGTTTGTACTCTCATGGATTGTAATAAAATTTTAGCAAGTGTTTTTTGGTGGATGTAGCCTAGATTGAGTGAACCACATTAAATCTGGTCTTCTTGTTGTGCATTTTATTTCTATTTTTTTTTCATCTCTATTTATATCTATTATTATTATTGTGATTCTATGAAATTGTTCTGCGTCGATTTCTATATTTATTCCTAACATTATCAAGACACATTTTTCAATCTCCTTGATGAGTCATAATGATTCCAAACATCATTTCCTTGAAACATTTTGCTTAATGTGTCATATCACCTATTGAACAAGCACTCCAACAATTCTTGCTTGACTATATTTCTAGGCATGTAGGGTTTTTTTATGGACAAGGGTTGTATATCATCTTGAGAATGGGCCAAAGGTAGGTTTGATCTTCACCCTTCTTATGATTGCTTGATGAGATCATTTGCACTAATCATATATGCAAACCATTATTCTTGAAACCTTATGACTTCATTGGATTTCTTAATTGTGTTTATATGTGTTTGTCCTTTTCACGACTGTGTCATGATATCAAAGGTCTACAAACTCTTATTCTCATATTCATGATGCCCCTTGATCAACATTTGGCCCCTTGAGATGAAATAAGGTGACTTGTTGTATATAGGCCTTTAAGTATCTCTCATGTGCTCCATCTTCATTAAAACCTAATTATCAATTCTTGGTTGTAGGGTATTATTGTAGGTGGATAAATTTTAAGGTTTTATGCTTCAATTATCCTGTAACCTTCTTGATCCTGCCTTTGATGGTGTTGACCCACCTTGGCTCCTTGATGATGAAACTAGGTTATGGATAAGGGTATAGGTGATGAAACCATGAAATGAGGATGAAAGATGTTGAAAAGAGATGAATCTACTTTCTTCACCCCAAATTTGGAGTTGTACCCTTCCTCAGTAGACTGTACCATCAAAAAACCTACAGGCAGGTCCCTATATGCCAAGAAGCAAAAACCAAAAGAGGACTAGTTTTGGACCTGTATGACCATGAATTTCCATGAAAATTCTCATGAATCTTGAATATGCCCTGAAGAAGATATCACCTACCCTGGGTTATATAGAATTTGTATGGATTTTGTACTTCTCTTGCAAAATAAAGGAAATAAATCTATTTTGCCCCCTTTAAAAGAGAATATTCACTTTCCACCACTTGAAATGGAATTCTTGAGAAGAATCATGTGCCATTCATGCAAATTTAGACTATTTTAAACCTTTTTCATGTTTTAAACTTAGAAATTGGCACGTGTGGGGTGAAAAAGGGCCCTTCTTGGCTTATAAGACATATCAAATGACCTTTTTATGACTTGATACTTAGGACTTAAGATATTTTAATATTTTAAAACATATTAAAATCTCTTTTGGAATGAAATATGCCCTTTTTGAACCATTTTTTGACATTTTTTCCTAGAATTAGCATTTTTAGACCATGATTAACTAGTTTGACCAATTGCAAAGGGGTAAGGACTAGATTTTTGAAAGTTTCAAATGATAGGGGTGGTAATTTTACCTTGACAAGCCAAATTACTAACAATTTTGGATACTTCTGTCGGTTAACCAACCTTCTGGTCAATAGAACTCAAAAACTCTGGAATGATATACCAAGACAAACATTGAAACTAGGAAAGCTTACAAACAAAGACATAATAGGAAAAATTGACACAAACAACAATAAACATGTGCATATGTGAACTTAAAGGAATAGACAACTACAAATAGAAAGTAAATAAAATAACTTTTGAAAGCATGTGCAGATATGCACTTAGAGGAATGAAACTATGACTATGTACAAATGAGTGACTCTCCTAATAGCAGTATTTAAGAAACATCCCATTCATAGGAATGGGAAGCTCTTGTCCACTCAATCTAGATAATTTAAAAGTATTATTCTTCTTACAATCAGTGATAATATAAGGTCCACTCCAAAAGCTATCAAATTTGGAGTGCTTACCTAGCTTTGCACGTTATTCATCCCATTTGACTACATGTCTCTTTGCTGAAATGTTTTTGATAAAGCTCTCTTATCAAATTTCTTCTTGAATTGCTACTGATTTGACCACATGGTATGCATAGCATCATCTCTTATCTCCTCAAATTCTCTTAATTCATTCATTTTGACTTCCATTGAATCACTTCCTAGTGTGCAAGCTCTAAAGTTGGAAGCTCCAATGAGATAGGTAGCCTTGATTCTCTTTCATAAACTAAGAGATAAGGTGAATGACAAATGGCCTTCTTAGGGGTGATTCTCTCAGCCCATAAAGTAGTCTTCAACTTTTTATTCCAAGATCTTTGATTATCTTCCATTGTTCTTTTGATGATCTGAATCAGGTTCTTGTTAGTAGACTCAGCTAGTCCATTACCTTATGGATAGTAATTTGATGAATATTTAAAATAAATACCATGTTCAAGATCCCATTCACATACCTTTTCACTATTTAATTTCAAATTATTATCTGATATTATAGTAGAAGGTGCTCCAAAATGGGTGACTAGACTCTCATAGAATTCAAGCACAGAGTTTTCATTTGCCTCCTTCAAAGGCACTACTTCCACCCACCTAGAAAAATATTCTATAGCTATCAAGACCCACTTATGAGTAGAACTAGATGGAGGATGAATCATACCAATGAATTCTAAACACCATTGCATGAAAGGTTGTTCAACCTAAATTGGCTTTAGTGGCATAATAGTTAGTCTTTGTTTCCCTACAAACATTGCACACTTTGTACATTTCCTAACCCATGCATGTGTATCTATGAATAAATTAGGAAAAAAATAACCAGATCTAATGATTTTTTCAGCTGTGATCTTGGCTACAAAATGACCTCCAGAAGGACTATCATGAAATTGCTAAAATAGCTTGTCAAATTGACTAGTTTCAACACACCTTAAAAGCATACCTCCAATGTATTTTTAAAAAATAACTCCATCAATTAGAATGTATGGTACTGATTTCATCCTAAAGTGTCCTCTTTGTGATGCATTCAAACCCCTTGGACACTCTCCAATTTGAATAAATCTAGCAATAGTCTGTGTCCAACTTGTAGGTGTATTTTTAATTTCATGTTGAGTGTCCTAAATTATCAAAATTGTTTTTTTTCTTCTTTCACCTCTTCTAAAATATGTTCACATAATCATTTTACTTAGACCAGATTTGTAACCTTGACTTAAATATCATATTCCATGTACTTAGTGACCCATCCAGCTCTCTTTTTGCTCAAGTCTCTGTTGAGAATGAAATCCGTCACACTTGGATGAGCTACCATTAGTATAATCTTATTATTTGAAAATAAATGTGTGAATTTTTTTAGACCTATTATAATAGAAAGTACATGTTTTTATACAAAATAATACTTCTCTTCATAACCCTCTAAATATTGACTAAAGAAAGTAATGGGATGTTTCAAACCTTCATCATTCTTTTGTGTAAGCATGGTTGAAATAGTCCTGGAAATAGAGAAAGCATACACGAAGAAATCCTTACTAAAATCCAAATAGAGAAAAGTAGGAGCTTGGCTGATTGCTTCCTTAATAGCTTCAAAACTCTTTTTAACTTATTTACTCCAAGTGAATTCTTGGTGTTCCTTTAGCATTTGAGTAAGTGGCTTTACTAGTTATGTAAAATCAAGATTGAATCTTCTGATAAAGTTTATCTTACCTAAGAAGCCCTACAATCCTTTCTTGTGTTTAGGCAATCACTCTAGAGTTGAAGATGTGAAAAGCACATGCTCACTCTAGCTGATACAATTGGAAATTTTTAGAGTGTGGGTGACTCTATACTAAAAATAACCTCCAGAGAGGGTCAGTTCTCTTAAGATTTATCTATCAAAACTTATCACTATTTTTTTTAATGATAAGGGGAAGGGGAAACTGAAGGGAAATCCTATCTAATGAGGTGATGCACCTAAATTGTTTAAATCCTATAAAATATATTGAAACTAATTCATGCATATAAATCAATAAAATTCCTATATTCCTCTTAAGCATAAATATTTTAGATGAAGGATTGAAAGAATTTTGGATTACAAGATTCCGTTTTACCTTTTCAAATGATTTGCATAAGGTCAAATAGAAATCAATAGGTGGGAAGGGACCTACCAAAAGGAGATATAATCTCAATTATATACTGATACACAATAAATAACACTCTAATCTCTATCAAAAATCATTTTCAAAATAAAAATCTTCCTTATTGATGTATGGTCCAGAATACAATTTCTACTTCAGCTCCAGGAATTAATGAAAAATAATTTGAAAAGCCAATATATATGTCTCAAAACCTAACTATAGACAATTTGGCATTGAAAATGGATAGGTATTAGTCTTGGTTAACTAAATCAAGACTAACTCCTTTCACAATGTTTAAAACAAAACATCAAAAAACTTCAAACTGCACAAAATATGCATGATCTTCAAAGTTTGGCATATGAAAAAGATGGTGGGCCCATTTGAAAATTCAAATATTATTTCATTAAATGATACACTAAAACTTGGATGGACAGCTCCACTTGAATCTAATTTGGAAGTGCTTTAAATCTTTTAATTAAGAGATCACCAAAAATAGATGCGGCACTTGACAATTAGTCAACTGAAGTAAGACTAGTCAATCCCAAAATAACCCTCCTTTGCATGAAACTAGACCTTGAAGAGTAAGAAGTGCATGAATAGCTTCATTAAATATCAGATATGAAGTATGGAAATCCATTTGGAACTCTTTGACGACCAATTCCAATGCCAAACTTAAACTTGACAAGTTAATCAATTAATCCATTTAGACCAAATAAGCCTAAAGGCTAATCTATTCTCCTAGTCGCCATTAAAACTAAAATAATAAGACATGAAACCTAAAAAAAAATGAATTAGACCTTTAAAAACTTTATTCATCATCAAATATGTGATTTTGATGAGAAAACCCTCACCATTCAGTCAATAAGGTTGACTAGGCCTATTTTGCTCCATTTTTTAGTAGACTGGCCATTTTGATTGAGCTATTAGGGAAACTTATATGATTATTTATGATCAAATTAAGATTTTATTATGAATAAAAAAATTTAGGTTTTGATATCCATTTATTATATTCCATTGAACTGCTATGTACTTTGTTTTACATGCTTTTTTTCACAAGAAACATTATTTATGCCCTTATTTGTACAAATCTATGCATAAAATTAACATTTATGGAATCCTCTCTGAGTTCACTTTACATTTTAAAATGTTTTATGTTGATCCATAATGATTTTATGATAATAAAATTCATTTTTTCTCAAAACTAGCTTTTTAGGGTTTTAAGAGGGTTTTATGAGGGTTTTAAAGCTGAATCTTCAAAATGATTATTCATAAAGTAAAAACCTAAAAATACTAAACTATTTACATTTATAATTATCACAGTTACCCTCCTGATATCCCTAAAAATATTGAGCTCCCATGCAAAAGATATGAAAATTTACCATGTAAATGAAATTTGCTTATGGGGATTTGACTGCATTATCGGCTGCCTACGCTCTTAATGATTGTTCATAAATCACATCCCCTTAAATTATATAAATTATTCAATAATTATAATTAAATATGGGTTCTAAAAACATACTAAGATCATTTTGCCAAACTCCACATGTGGTGAACAATATAAGCATCTGAACAGGAAGCATGGAAGGGTGTCTAGAACTACAAAAAGTAAAAAACTTCACCAAGATGAAAATAACTCTTCCCCTGATATAAAAATCCTTTAAAAATCATCATATTACCTTTAACATATTATAAAAACACTATAAAAGAACATTTTTCTTGAAAACTCAAAAAAACCCTTTTTGGCCTATATGTTTGTTTGCTTGCATAAGCCTGTATGAGCATGGTTTGCATAAAATTTGGAATTTTTAAATTATTTAAATGTCTTATTATGATTTAAAATCATCATCCCATTCTTTTTAAACTTTTACCTGGGCTTAGAAGCCTCTAAGGCACTCCAAAATGATCCCTGCTCCAATGGTGATCTCAAATAGATAGGCTAAGGTCTAAGACAAAATAGTCAGTATCTCCACTCATCCAATGGCCATGGAATTTTTTTAAAGGTTTATCCAAATATTTATGAATTCTTTTACAAAATTTGGATGTCTTAACTCCACCTATAACTCCCAGAATCCTCAGTTTTCTCTCAAAAATGACTCCTGTGCATGAACTGTCTACATATTTGACTGAGTTTTAGTGTTTTGGAGATTTTTTCATGGTTTTATTAATTTTTTAAGGTCAATTTCATATTTAATTATCATAATATTCTCCTCAATATTTTGTAAAAACTTCTCTACCCTTGTTTCAAGCATATCAAGACCCTTCTACAAGGCATTTAGGATTCAAAATGACTGTGTTTTCATGTTTTAAAGATAATTTCATGTATTTTTATAGGTTTTAAAGGTAAAATTCACCTTCAAATGGATCAAAAATTTCCTCAATAATCTTGAAAACTCTCTCTCCTCTTTTTTTTAGCATGTTTAGACCTTGGAACAAGGCAATAGGCCTTCCCATGACTAAGTATACACTTCTATAGATGTGTATTGGTTAGGTTTGAACAATATTAAAGCTAATTTCATATTCAATAGACACTTATAACTATTTATATCAAATGAGGGTTCATACCCATCTCCTTGTAGCTATTTGACTTCTTTATGTAATATTTTAGGCCTCCATACTATGCACAGTCCGTGCAATGACTTGTGGGTGCATGAGGCAAGGTCATTGTTTTCCATCTTCAAGCCTTTTTGAATATGTTTAATATATGTTTTTAATATATTTACCAAATTCAACAATACTTGGTCTATGATATCCAAAAAACCTTACAATTTTGTTATGAAACCCTCTTAAACCCCTGCATTCTACCAAACTTGACTGTAGGGTTTCATTCTTTGCAAGTTATAGGTAATGATTCCTAGTACAAAGACTAAAAGCTCCCCTTGAAAATACCTTTTTTATTCTATGTATTAAATACTTCTTCATTTTAATCTAATCTTCTATGCCAACCTATATGCACTTGCCTCTAAGATGACTGTGTTTATGACTACATTGCCCCTGTTTTAGGATGTCTTTACTTTGATAGTTGTAGGTGATTGTATTGGTGTAAGAGACTGAGATATATTTGATGTTCTCTTGATGATGGTATGATGACACAAGTATTCATATCTCTTAAAACTTTCCATGAATGATGACTATCTTCTAAACTCAAAATCCTTGCTAAGAGTTTAAAACCCTTGATTTATAGACTTTACCCTTCTTCCATGACTCCCAACTATGGTTTGCATTCTAGGATTGGTTGAAGGTAGGAAAAAAATGAGCTATTAACACTCTAGAAAGCATCACTAAACTTTAAGTGATTTTTCCTTTCTTTTCACTCATGTAGAAATCTTTCTCAACACCAAGCATGTTTTAGCAATCCAAACCTATCTCTTTGTAACCTCTAAGAGTTCAACTTATTACCAAAAAAGCTCCATACAAGACACAGGCATGTAGGTCCTTTTTTAGGGACTATAAGGTGAAAAATGAAATTTTTTCTTATTTAATCCTCTGACACCTACTGAGGGTAAGCCTTCTTGATTTGTATTCCTTATAAATAGTGCCTTAAGTTTCCTTGAATCTTTTGAAGGATCCATAATGACCCTACCCTCACTATAAAGAGCGACCCAAAGAGGAACTTGTAGGGTTTGATTAGGCATTATAGTGTAGTTTTTTCAATGCTAGGCCCTTGAAAACTTTTAATCCTATATTATTTGAAGTGTTTGATGAAGTCAAACATCCTTATGAGACTATCCTTATCTCTTCCCTACTTGTTTTGACCCTAAGAATAGACCAATAGGTGTCCTTAGCTGAATGTAGGTTAGTCAATTTGCCTCCATGGTTGTAGGTGTCAATTTGTCCAATCCTTTTTTTAAAAAACCTATCATTCCTTATTACTAATAAAAGATATTATATAATTTTATCAACATAATAAACCCTATACTGATCACCCTCATTTAGACACTTGATTTCATGCTTCTCCAAACCTTAAAGACCCTAAACCTCCTTTATGAGGGTATATTGTATGGACAGTGAAATAGGGGTGAAATCTTGATCTCTCCCTTAACTCCAAATGTTCTCACTCCTTTTGAAACATCACCACAAGTTAAGGCTCCTCTCTACTAGGCCAAAGAGGCTTATGGATGCATCCTAGTTCATATATCTTGACTATGACTATAGGTGCAACCCTAAGCCTACTGTAGGTATACATATAGGATGATTATAAGCCATTTGTAGTGGTTCTCCATGATGAACACAACATAATATTTTATTGCCTATCGCCATGTTTCCATGGTCAGTTAACAATGCCCAAAACTTTATGAAGTGTTAAAACTCTTTAAGAGCCATTCTTTACATAATTATTTACCTGACTGTATAGTCTCCAAGGTTGGTTGTATGGCTTGATTTTGGATGCATAACTATCCTATTTATCAAGACATGTTTGTCAATCTCCTTGATGCTTTATATTGATGCCAAACATCATTTCCTTGAAACATTTTGCTCAATGTGTCATATCATCTATTGAAAAATCATTCCAACAATTCTTGTTTGACTGTCTTTATTGGCTTGCAAGGGTCTTATATGGACAAGGGCTACATATGGTCTTGAGAATGGCCCAAAGGCAGGTTTGATCTTCACCCTTATTATGATTGTTTGATGAGATCATTTGCATTAATCATATATGGAGACCATTATTCTTGAAACCTTATGACTTCATTGGATTTCTTGATTGTGTTTATAGATGTGTGTCCTTTTCATGACTGTGTCATGATATCCAAGGCCTAGAAACTCTTCTTCTCATATTCATGATGCCCCTTGATCAACATTTGGCCCCTTGAGATGAAATAAGGTGACTTTTGTATAAGCCTTCAGGTATCTCTCATGTGTTCCATCTTCATTACAACCTAATGGTCAATTCTTGGTTGTAGGGTATTATTGTAGGTGGATAAATTTTAAGGTTTGATGCTTCAATTAGCCTATAACCTCCTTGATCCTACCTTTGATGGTGTTGACCCACCTTGTCTCCTTAATGATGAAACTAGGTTATGGAGAAGGGTATAGGTGATGAAACCATGAAAGGAGGATGAAAGATGTTGAAAAGAGATGAATGAAGATGGAAAAGAGATGAAAACATAGTGATAATTGTTGTTTTAGATAGTGATATGGAGATGAATGGGATGATGGTGGAAAGGGAGGATGGAACATGACAAGACTAGGAGGAGTGTGTGGAAACATGAGAACCTAAACATCATACCATAATAATTTAGATACCATTATAGTAATACAAGAGGGTGAATTTGAAGCATGGCCTTCTCTAAAAAACATGAAATTTTTGTAAAGTTTCCTTAAAGAATGCTAAACTAGCTCCTTTGAGACACCTGACAACATGGAGATGGCATAAGCAGTGGATCTTCTTGAATAATTTATTTGAAAAACTGATTGAAAACATGGAAAACATGATATAAACCTATAAAACATGAATTCAAGAATAATAGATGCTGCTTCATTCTAAATTGACCATACAACTTCTCCATGCAAGCATTCCAAACTACAAATTTGGATTGGCTAAGTTTGAGACCTCTGTTTGACACTGAATTGGATGAAGAACACCTGAAGGAGATCATGGAAAGGCAGAGAAAGTTTTAAATATTTTTTAACAAGTTTATTTTCCTTGAAACTTTGCCCAGGTGAGGAGAAATTGAAGAAAATTGGTTTCCTTCCTAGTTGTAGCGCAACAAAATTTGACATGTCTTCAATTGGATGGTTCATGAGCCTAGAGAATCCAATTGAGAAACTAATCAAACCATAAATAATACCTCTGATTTTATTTTCTTCACCCCAAATTTGAGAGCTCTACCCTTTCTCAGCAAACTATACTATCAAAAAACCTACAAGTAGGTCCCTCTATGCCAAAAAGCAAAAATTCAAAAGAGGACTAGTTTTGGGTGTGTATGGCCATGAATTACCATGAAAATGCTCGTGAAGCCTTAATATGACCTGAATAAGGTATCCCCTACCTTGGGTTGTATAGAATCCTTACAGATTATGTACTTCTCTTGCAAAATGAAGGAAATAAACCTATTTTGCCCCCTTTAAAAGAGAACTTTCACTTTTCACTGCTTGAAATGGAAGTCTTGAGAATAATCACATGCCATTCATGTAAATTTAGACCATTTTAAACCTTTTTCATGTTTTAAACTTAGAAATTAGCATGTGTGGGGTGAAAAAGGACCCTTTTTGGCTTATAAGACATATCAAATGACCTTTTTATGACTTTAAAATTAGTACTTAGGCTATTTTAATGTTTTAAAATGTATTTAAATTTATTTTGGAATACAATATGCCTTTTTTGAACCATTTTTTGACATTTTTTCCCAAAATTAGCATTTTTAGACCATAATTAACCGGTTTGACCAACTGCAAAGGGGTAAGGACTAGATTTTTTAAAGTTTCAAATGATAGAAGTAGTAATTTGACATTTACATACCAAATTACTAACATTTCCCACACTAAGAGTGTCATAAGAGTTAGTTCTCTATGTCTACGCCCACTCCTCGAGTTACCTACATATATGTGATGATCACCTTCATACGTATAATTAGGTATATATGTAATTCACTCATTCCCAATGAGTGACAAGTCAAAATGAATGGAATACGATCGTCATTGATTAGTCACATGACTTAAACTAATGTAGTTACTTTTATGAGTAACTCAATGGCCACTAGTTGGCCCAAGCACATCTAGGCACTACCAAGGGCTTATGTTAACATCCATACATAGAAATAATCATGGTATGTAATGGAACAAATAATATATTTAAAAATACTCCAACCCATGCAACATCATAATGCAAGGAAAATATAGAGATAAATTGAATACTTTATTTTAAGGGCATGATACATAATTCAATACGACACATTAAAAAGGTAGAACTATGTTTATTTATGTCTTGGCCCTTAAAAAATATTGTTCATGATATATTCACAATTTAGCCAAGGAAGTCCCTATTATTTACTTACTGAACTAACACACATTTAGCTTGTGCACACACTTTATATGTAAAAAACCAAACATTTTATCGACGAACAAATAGTTTATAATAAACTGCGTAAAACATATGTGTTACCCAAATAGTTCCCAAGGTGTCAAGCATTTGATCAACTCATAAGGTAAAGAAGGTTCCAATTATTCATCACAATTCACCATGTTAATAACAAGGATCACCTAAATCAGCTTTCCCATGCATAATGAAAATAATAATTAAATATGGATATACAAATTATTTATTTTTTCTTATCTTGATGTACTGACATATTGTATCTTTAACCCTACTATATGTGGTAACAATTCTCACTTTAATAACAAATATCTCAAATCATCTTACACCAAACCTCTATGTTATTACTAATATAATCATAATAAAACCATCATTTCATCTTACACCAAACCTATATACTATTATTAATATAATCATAATAAAACCATTACTTAATACTATATTTTAATAGATTTAAATAACTTAAAAAGTTAATTAATTTAAAATCCAAGTTTCAAATAGTAAAATTACCCTTTGTATTGGTCAATACACTTTAATAATTAATTTTGATAAAAGAAAAATACCCAGACAACTCTTTAACCTCAATTGTTTAAGTTTTCTGGACAAACAATTGTAATCACAAAAAGGAAACATTGATTTTAACCATGTGCATATCAGATGGCCATTGTTTCGAATTGTGCATGCATTCAACCTACTATAAAATATAAAGTACTAAACTAATATCATAAACTCATGATTTATTACAATTTCAATTGGCATCTTCTTTAAATGAAGACAAGGTTTGTAGTTTATAAAATGAATAGCTTCATCACATATACCTAACGCTCGTATGCATAGATAGGATACAATAGTGTTATTCGAACCTACCAAGAGCCAATTGCAAACAAACAATATCCACTATTTACCTAAAAGTAAATATTTGAATGATGCGTAGTCATGTTTCTAATTTGCACATCCAATTGTACCAACAAGTATGTGTCACTAAACTAAAAGTATTAAAATAAATAGTTTTAAGATGCAACCAGGGCTCCAATAATACATTGAAAACTCAACTATTCTTGCTAAATGAATGCCCAAGCTTACCGTTGAGGTGGAGAACAAAGAAATCAAGATTTGCTTGCTAATGTATGACCAGTTGTGCTGGATTAAAATAGAGAAATGTCATGCTCTAATTACACTTCCTATGTGGCATCTAATTCACGGTTTAATGAATATTCTTCGATATCTTACACTCTGAATTATAGCCAAAATTCTGTTGCCTTTTCTCTTCCCTGCACATTTCACAACTCGAATTCAATAAGGGACACTCATATTTATCTCCAGTCAATTTTAAAATAAAAAATATCTTTACAAATTGAGGGCAACTAACTATAATTTTATCTATATTTTTCCTCGTATTGTTTACGTTTCAACTTAAAAAATTGCAGCGAATTCAAATTTGATGAGAAAACCGAACCAGATTGAGATTATATAGTTTAAGACTTTTCCATGTAAATATTTGGTACCAGACTTCTAGAGATAAAAGTATCGAATTACAACTTAAATGAATATAAATTTTCCATGTTGTATACAGACTGAATGTTTATTATGATTTCTACATAGGATCGAGAATGGAACTACCTACTTTGCTTAGCTCTTACGTGACGTTCTACAGACCAAAAGTCTATATTGTGACTATACTGAAACTATTGTGCACTTGTTATTAAAAGCGCTTGGAGCTTCAAATTTGCGTATTGTTCAATTTCCACAGATGAAAATTAAATTAGCCTCCGTTTGGAAAAGAAAATTAATGAACCAATACTATAACGAAACGAAACGATAAATCTGTGACTGAATTTTGCCAAGATAAGAAGGCAAAGTAAGAGTAATTCTATCAAAATAGATCATAAAGCCTGTTATACAGGTGAGCGCAATAATGGAGATCAAAATAAACAGTTTAAAAGCTAAACTTAGTCAAAACAAGGCGTATCCTGACAAGGAAGCATAGTCATATCTAGCTTAAGACGAAGTAAAACAGAATTGAATGCTTTTATAGAGGTAAGGCACAGTAATAACAACTAAAGTATAAAATTACAAAATACATATTTGTCCTTAGTATGTTAAAAAGTGATCTTCTACAACAAGGTTCATTACATGTAAATAGAAGTGCAGTTAACACAGCTGGAATATGCATTTTAACCTGTCATTACAATGTAAAACCTTTGGTTTATTTTGTTATTCAGACAAGAGCGCCCTTCTCTCTCCTCCTTCAGCATATGTCATCCTTCTACTTAGCCATCATTCTTTTGTTCCCAACTTTCCGTAAACCATATGAAAGAATGGTGTGCCCCTCCTCTTTCGACACAAACACGTCTTGGAAGTCTCCACTTACCCGCATTCAATTCTGACTAGACACAAAATGTTGACTAGAGGAGCATGATAGGTGAATATTTAATTATTTTAGGTGGATGAAATAAGTTTTATAGAAAGTTTTAAATGACTTTAAACTCTCTTTTTTTTCCCATGTGCCACAACCATGTGAAACAATTCCAACATTTAACCAAATTTATTAAATATTGTTAAATCTTTTATTCTTTCCAAAATTGCATAGACCTTTTTACAAACATGGCCAAGCTTTATCATTACTCAGAGAATATCAACTTGCCATGGCCTTTATAATCATGATTAGTAATATTCACAACACTAACAATTAATACTTTTATAATAATAGTGTATTTGTTAAGATTAAAATTGTAAAGTAAAAAAATCTACACTTTATTAATTTATATTTTAATTATCACATCTGTTTTATTAATCAATACAAATCTAAATTAATTTAAAAAATAATATCATACTTAATTACAAATGAATAATAAAATTAAAATATTTACAATTTATTTAAAAACTTTTAATACATTAATATTCAAACGTTGGACTATGAATGTGTCTATCAATATCTTTATTTGTTTGGATTTCTAACCTCTTAATAAAAAACAAACTTGATAAATTGAAATAAGGTACCTTGAAAATGATGCAGACCTAAGAAGACTATGAATTCTATGTTCTAATAATTAATTAATGTCTTTAATGTTCTATCTCTTATTGAGAATAATATTATTATTTGAATGGCAAAGTAAACTAGATCGTTATCAACAATTCATGATATGTAATGTCAACTTTCTGAATTAATCTTTGCAAGGACAAAAAGGAATAAGAAGATTATAATACCCTAAACTAAAGTTTTAACTACTATTTCTTTGTTAGCCCCACTAAAATGAGGTCAAGAGACATCAATCTAACTACCTTATAATCTTAGGTTTGAGATTCAATTAATGCCATAAGACTATGGTTAGATTATTTAACCCACACATGGCAAATCCGAGGATACAAATTATGATAGCCAATATGGAAACATGCACAAAACATGTGCACAGGTTAAAAAGGTATTAAATGCACTAGATAAGCTAAATGATCGATGAGGGACAAAAGCTTCTCACAAAGGTGTTACATAATCATTCATTTATTATTTTAAGTTTTGATATGAATATTTACACCACTACATTGACAATGTATTAAAATTTTAGTTCAGTACAACTCCTCCACCTCCAACCCAGCCCCCTCAATACTTGATTTTATTCCATGGTATAAGTTATAAATTGTCATCACTTTATGCCTTTAGGGCAGCCATAATTGTTTATATTCTAGCTAATTAATTCTAAAGTGGCAAAAAACTATGATGTGCATGATGGTGCAAATTCATTCCAAATAGTTAGGCTTTACATATAGAAATAAATTGCTAGTTGCACAAGTTGTTTAACATTACAATCTCTACTAGAGTGATAGACTGAAGAGTGATAAACAAAGTAGGATTTTTTTTTAACATTGAAAAAATCATCGGCTTAAGGATTAAAACTACCCTTACTTCCCAGACAATATACTTTGTATCATCCACATACTTTGAGTGTTCCTTCACTAGGTATTTTTTATAACTTATCTAATGCCAGTGGTGAATAGCATGCTTCATATTTAATTACAGGAAAATAAATAGAGGGTTAATGGCCATGTTGTGGTGCATTCATAAAAACATCCACAAAACAGTAACATTAGTCCAGAGCCTTCGAAATTATTTATTAATAGTGCATACCAATTCTTGAAGTTGCACATCTCTTTTAGTTTTTTTTCATGGCATAATGTTCAATATGAGCTTTGTTTCTTGAGATAAAATGGGTTACAGACACAACATAAGGGGATATATATGACCTTCATTTATTTATTTTATTACATTCATTTAAACACATTATGAACTACCAAGTACAATGTGTGGTTTTATACAATAATGCAACTGCAAGAATGTGAAAACAACGCTTAAAATTTTTCATATTATATATTAAAAAGTGCTTGCAAAAATGGAAGTAGAGGACTCGGCATTCCAAATACATAGGGCTAAAATACAAACTACAGAGGTAAAAAATAATGATAAATAGAAAATTACATGCAATGTAATTGTAATAAAAATGCATATAAAGAGTGCAATAAATGCAATGCAATATCGACAACATCATTACTGACACATAACATATTAGTGTCACCATTTTTTGAGGCCTTAGAGTCATAACCATCTCCCAATTTTCAATATATGTCTAAAGCTTACAATATTTAATGACTCAATAAAATTTAAATATTAAAAAATTAAACTATACATTTCAAAATATGGTTTCATAATTAAACTATAAATTATTCTTACAGTATATTAAAATTTAACTTTTATAATAAAATTTTGAATGTTAAATTAAAAAATACTAATCTTAAAAGGTAAATTTTCTAAATAATAAATGTTACATAGTTATTATATTTATAATTTATATAAGAAATAGTTTTCAATATAAAAATAAAAATATTAAAATAATGTATAAAATATATAAAAATAAGAAAAAAATTGTATGCAGGCTTAGCCTTTCCCTTCCCTTTTTGTGTGCCTAATACTTAACATAATTAAAAAGAACATGCAGAAAATTTGTACAAAGTAATAGGTGGTTGTTGATGACCTAATTTACTAAAGTTGTAACAAGGTGATTGTAAACTACTTCAATATTAGACCATTCAATATAATGAGTTTCCCATTATTTGAGATTAATAAAATATGTTGATCAATAATTTTTTTCTTTTTAATTGTATAAAGCCAAAAAAAAATGATTTGTGTCATCAATTATTAATATCTATTTTATTTTTATTTCATAAAAAAAATAAAACTTCAACATAAAATCAATATGAATAAAGATAACAACAATATCTTAGATATCAATAATAATTTGATATATTAAAAGTATTTAAATATTTTAAACAAATATGAACTGAAATATCAATAATATCTTAGATATCAATAAGAAATATCAAATATATCTACCTCCATTAAAATAAATATTTTAATATAAAAAATATCTTAATATTCTAATTGGAAAACATAATATTTGAAGATAGATATTTTTTAATTGAAAAATGTAAAAATGAATGTATTTACATATAAAAATAAATTTAAAAAATTATTATTATTATTATTATTATTATTATTATTATTATTATTATTATTATTATTATTATTATTATAAACTTAATAATTCAATACCAAAAAATCATACATCATATTTATCATTTTTATAAAGCCTAAAAATGTATTTGATTCTAGTAGAAATCCTAACCAAGTTATCACTAGAAACAGTAAAGCCCTTCACCGTTTCATGTGGATGCGAGACACTTAGACATAAATAACATCATAGAGTATACACACCAACACCAAATTTTAGAAAATATATTTTAATTATAAAACAATGGCACTACCACGCCAATCAGATGCTCTAATCAATCTTCGTATGATTAAGACTACAAATATTGCAAATGCATATTAGTTAGTTATCATGAGTAGAGAAAGCAAATTTGGAAGACATTTTGAGAGTTGGCAAGCACGTGAACCATATCAGTTATCAATTTGAATGGGCCACATTTGCTGCGTCAAAGGTGCTTGCTGAAGCTCCACCATACCACACAAACCCTCGTCTCGTCAATTTGAATGGAACACATTTGCGTGAGGGTGATCTCGTGTTTGCTGCATTTGAGGAAGGAGTTTTTCATCCATACCAAGCAAAAGGTATTCACCCATCATAACAGATTTGAAATGCTCAAGACGATTTCCTAAAATCCTTAGGGTATTCTGCGTGAAGGTTCCAACAATAAAGTTAATATCTTGGACCATTCGCATAAGATACTTATGGTTCCTGACGTAGTGATGAACTTGTGGGTGAAGCCATTCTAGGTCAAAATCTAAATGTGCTCTTATAAAATATTGTCTAGTTTGAGGATTAGAGAGGAGGAATGCTCATGGTGGGAAGTGGAAAAAGAACCATGTAAAGTGAGGCAAGAAGGCACTGTGTGAAACGTGTGTGCAAGCAATGGGAACCGACACTAAGGAAAAGCTTAGTTGGAGATTATTGGTTAAAGGAAATTTAATAGAGAGAAATAATCTATAATGCCCAACACCACATAAATATTATGAAATGAATAACCAAATTGATTGTAATGCAAATATCATATATGGAAGCACAATTTATGAGTAGATAAACGAAGAGGAGAAAATTACAATTTAAAAAAAAAACTAAACCTAGTGTATTATTGTAGATCATAATACCATTTATTGAAACATAAAATTCGCTATAAAATAAAACAAAATGATGGTATAAATCAATATGAAAACCAATACCACAAGTGAGAAAACTAAAAGAATAATAAACATACTATAAAACCATATTACAGCAACGAAAAATAAAAATTACATAAAGAACACACTTGTAGAAATAGAAAGCAAGAAGCAAAATGAAAAGATGACAATAAATACCAGACTTGCATGTAAGAAAGGAAAGAAATTAAATGCATATGTGTGTATATATGTGCAAAAATATTTTTATGTACATGTATGTGTATGTGTATGTGTATGTGTATGTGTATGTGTATGTGCACGCATGCACATCCACACATATATGAAGTGAGTGTGTGTGTGTGTGTGAGTGCGTGTGTGCGTACACACATGCACACACATATATGAAATGCATACACATACATACATGTACATATATATGTACTGTTACTGTCGATGTTGTGGATTGTACCCTCTAAAATGATACTCAGCTCCCTTCCTCCACGCGGCACAATGGAAACATTCCTCTTGTTGTGGGTGGCAAACTTGAGGGATGAATCTCTAGATTAGGGGCTAGCTCCACTTGATGCATCTTGAGGCCCTGGATTTCCTACTGCTAACAATGGGGGGGGTGAAAAGAGAGAGAGAAACTGAAAAATAGAACCTAACTAATGTGGTGATGCACCAAATTGGTTGGTCTACTCAGCTTTTACCTACACTTTACACCAAAGAGAAGCAAACAGACACTTCATTTGAATGAGAAACTGACTGCATCAGTGTTTCAACAGGGGATCCTATGGAGGTATAGGGAGGAAAAAACTACCAGAGGTGTTCTAAAGACACACTATTGGATGGTTTGTTCATATGTGCCTATACTTCGAGTTGGACACTTCTTGTTGACCTGCAGAGAAGAATTCACAATACACTAGATATGCTGGTATAAACCTATGAAAGCATTAAATAAAATGACTAAACATAAGATAAGACCATAGACATATGCAAAGTGCAAGCTCAAATGGAGGTAAAATGCTTCTTTTGATTCAAGGTAAATTTCTTCAGGGCTTCACCATACAAATTTTGAGAGATCTTCTCAAAAATGAGAAGTTACAATTATATAGAGAACTTGGGAAATAGAGCATTGACTAGTCAAGGGAAAAAACCCATGCTATATTAATCACTCCTATAGTGACCACTAGCCCATATTATTGTCGTCTCTTCTTAAATGCGTATGGAAAAGCCATGTTGTAGGTGCTTAAGTCACTGCCCTTGTTATCCGAGCCTACAAGAACATGGATTACTTCTCCTAGCAACCGACAAGGCCATCTCCAAATTATGTTGACTGGGCCACGTTCTCTTTAATGTTGAGCGCAACTGGGTATTCATTAATGGCAAAATAAGAAAACATGGGCCGCTCCTCTTCAATGCTCGCAACCAATCCCTTTATTGGTTTCTGGTGGAGACTATTTCACTTAAGTGTATTTACTTCTCTCGTTGACGACTCTTGTGCCACCTACCTTGGTCTGGTTCATCCTTGGGTCTATGCTTTGACTTGCTATGCCACCTAGAGCATTTTGAGCTTTTGTCTCATGTGCGTGTGGCCACATTCTGGGTTACCCACTTTGTTTTCTCTTTCCTTGCTATTTTCCTCCTTTTTCTAGAAATTAGAGCTCTCAGCGCTTATGAATTTCCTCCCAAGCTCCATTCATTGATTGTTCACTGAGTCATTCCTTGGGATTTCAAACTTTTGAATTCCTTCAAACATTTTATCTGATGGAATTTTCCTTTTGTGAGTTTTCACTCTTGGACCTTCTTTCACGGGCCTTTGGGCTTTCTTTCCTTCATTCCTTTGGGCAAAATGTCCGAAGGAATTCCTTTGGACAATTTGTCTAAAAGAATTCTCCTTTTATTTATCCCTAACGGCTAGCATACCACCTTAAATTTAATGTTCACAGGCCTATCACTAGACATTTGAATCCCAATGGCTAGCTTACTGCCCTAAATTTGACATTTGCGAGCCTGTCACCAGACATTTGAATCCCAACGGCTAGCTTACTTCCCTAAATTTGACATTCGCGGGCCCATCACCACTAAGACAATTCCTTCAGCATTTTGCAAATTAACTTTTTTGAAGGGAAAGTGACCCTTCAAAAAAATTAAAAAGGTTCTCTTTCAAAGCCAAGTGCCCCCCCGCAAGGACACCTACCCTTTGGACTTTTTCTCTTCCAAATTTTTTTGGACTTTCTTCGATTGTCAAATTTATTCAGACAAAATGTCTAAAGAAATTCCTTCAGACATTTTTTCTAAAAGAATTCTTCCTTGAGTCTTCCTCCTTGGATTTCCTTTAGACAAAATGTTCAAAGGAATTCTCTTTTGGCCTTCACCTTTTCTGAAGGGCAAGTTCCTTTCAAGCTTGTCTGCCTGCCCCTTTGCTTCAACCAACTGCCTTCTGGAAGGGCAATTCGAGCCTAAAGTTACCCTTCAAACTTTTTACAAATGTCCACTTTGCTCATTCCTGCCCCCCGCAAGGGCACTTTGACATCCAAAGTTGCCTTTCAAAAGAATTTTAAAGGTCCCACTTGCCGCCTAAGTGCCCTTCACAAGGGCACCTACCCTTAAAACTTTTTGCAAATGACCCTTTGGCCTTTTGAACTTGGTTTATTTTGCTGATAAAAATCCCTCCAAAGTAATTTACTCACCTTGTGAAGCATCTGAGACCAAATTGAGTTTCACATCGGCTCTGCTTATAAGACAAATGAGTAAAGCAATTTAAAAACTTGATTTGATCTAGCAAGACCAAATCAAGGTTTGTGATTGGCTTCACTTATGAATTGTTTACAAGTAAAGTCACCTGTCAAACCTGAAATCACTTGCAAAGAGGAAAACACATGGGATTTTCATTGGAAAATGGCCTGCTAGAGAAAATTTGCACAAGGCAGGTGAGGGATGAACTAGCTAGAACCTGGATAGAAAGACTCTTATAATAAAAATAAGAGGGGTGCCATATTTTTAGCCTGTAGGACCAAAATTTGGTCAACACATTTGGCGATTCACAGGGAAAGCATGCCTACTATGCTTGAGAAGATTGGTGGCCTAAAAATCCATTGGGCATGGAATCAAGATGCAGCTTGAAAATTTGGCAACAGCCTTGTAAAAACCTAAGAACCAACAAATATCTTACCCCAAATGATAAGGATAACACACACAAAGGCTAAAAAACACTACAGATATGCATAAAAGAACTTAGGGAAAATGAGGAAAAAATAGGGAAACTATGTACATGACAAGAGAAAGCTAGTGCTAATGTTTAAGATATATCCCATTGACTGGGATATGTAGCTCTTCACCATCCAACTTAGAGAGTTGGAAAACATTATGTTACTTGCATTGGGTGATGATATATGGGCCACTCAACAAGGAGTCAAACTTTGTGTGCCTTCCAGGTTTGGCTCAATCCTCATCTCACTTCAAGATAATGTCACCTTCTGAGAAGCTCTTTAGCGTAGACCTCTTGTAAAAATGCTTCTTTGTTTGTTGTTGGCAGCAGGTCATTACATCCATGGCTTTGTCTCTTTCTTCTTGAAGTTCCATTAGCTCACAATACCTGACTTCTAGGCTATCACTCTCAACCAATTGTAGCTGATGGGCAAGATCCAAGGCTAGCAACTTAAGTGAAATAGGAAGTCTAGCTTCCCTTCCATACACAAGTGTGTATGGTGAATTTCCAATCGCCCTCTTTGGAGTTATCCTATCTTCCCAAAGAGCTATCTTCAACTTGGCATGCCAAGTCCTTTGATTTTCCTTCATCATCCTTTTAATGATCCTAATCATGTTCTTATTTGTGGACTCAGCTAGCCCATTCCCTTATGGGTAGTAGTTGGAAGAAGTGTTGAGATAGGCACCATACTTTAATGCCCACTCACTTGTCTTTGTTCCCAAGAAAGCAAATGCATTGTTTGAAATGAGTGTGGCTAGGACCCCAAATCTCATCACTATGCCTTCATAGAAGTCTAGGGCCGCACTCTCATTGGCTTCTTCCAAAGCAATGGATTTTACCCATCTTGTGAAATAATATGTATTAGTCAAAACCCACTTGTGTCTAGCACTAGAAGGAGGGTTGATCAGTCTTATGAAGTCCAACCCCCATTGCATGAATGGTTATTCCACCTGAATAGGATAAAGAGGCATTGCAGCCAGTCATTGCTTCCCATCAAAGAAAGTACATTTTTGAAGTTTCCTCACCCAAGCATGAGTGTCTCTGAACAAGTTATAATAAAATTAGTCAGCCTTCATAATCCTTGTAGCTATGGTCTTGGAATCAAAGTGGCCACAAACTGGTCCATCATGGAATTCAGATAGCACCCTATCGACTTGGTTTGAATCAATGCATCTCAAGAGTACCATTGAAAAGTCCTTTCTAAATAGCACTCCGTCAACTAGGACATAAAGAAGAGATTGGAGCCTAAAATATCTCCTCCTGGTCCTATCAAGACTTTGTGAACACTCACCATTTTGAAGGAAATGAACCATGTCTTGTGCCCATCTCTTCATGATTGTAGGTATTTCTGTTACAGCTTCATCATGAAGTACCAAAATGTCCTCCTTTGGCTCTTTATAGTCTATAGCGAGGTGTTCACATAGCCCTCTTCCCCTTACCATCTTGGTGGTCTTGATCTCTACGTCATACTCCATTACTTTGGTGATCCACCCTACCCTTTTCTCATTCAAGTCTCAGCTCAACAAGAAGTCTTTTACACTAGGATGTGGCACCATGATGTGAATATTTTTGTTAGACAACATATGTCTAAACTTTTTTAGGCCTCGTATGACTGCAAGCACTTGCTTATCAACATATGTGTATCTAACCTTGTAGCCTTCAAAGCCTTGGCTTAAAAAAGTGAGAGGTTGTTCTAAATTCTCACCATTATCTTGAGTGAGCATAGCAGAGATTACCTCTTCATTTTTAAAGGTGTATAGATTGAAATCCTTGGAGAAGTCTAGACTATTTAAGTTAGGATCTTGGGCGCTAGCTTGCTTGATGCCTTCAAAGCTTTCTCTTCTCCTTAATGTCCACATGAATGTCTCATCCTTCCTCAGCATGGAAGTTATTGGCTTGACTAGCTCAGCAAATTTAGGAATGAATCTCCTAATGAAATTTATTTTTCCAAAGAAACTTTACAAGCCCTTCTTGTGCTTAGGCAAGGATAATGCTAAGATGGTGTGCACTCTTTCCAGATCAATAGATAAGCCTCTTTTTGAAAGGACATGGCCCAATATTTTACCTTTGTGGATAGTAAACACACATTTCTTTGGGTTGAGATAGATGTTGAACTCTCTACACCTTTCAAAGATTTACCTCAGGTGCTTTAGATCTTCACCTGCCTCCTTGGAGAAGACTATCACATCATCAAGATAAACCAACATAATGTCATTTATCAAACCTTAGAAAGCCATATCCATAGCACGTTGGAAGGTAGCTCCAGCATTTATCAATCCAAATGGCATCTTCCCATAGGCAAAAGTTCCCCACTTGGTGGTGAAGGCTATCTTGTATTGGTCACAATCTTACACTAGAATTTGATTGTATCCTAAGTAGCCATCTAGGAGGGAGAATCTTTCACTTCCTATCACCATCTAAAGAATCTAGTCCATACTTGGGAGGGGGTAGTGATCTCTTAATGAGACTCTATTCAAGTCTCTAAAATCCACACACAATCTAATCTCTTCATTCTTCTTCCTAACAAGGACCAAATTGACTAGCCAAGAAGAGTGTTTGATAGGGAAGATGATCCTAGACTCAATCAATTTGGTGAGTTCCTTCCTCATGAGAGGCTCAATATTTGGATTGATTGGCCTTTGCTTTTACTTGATGGGTTTGGCACCTTCATCCAGCTCAATGGTGTGCTGGGCCAAGCTTGGGTCAAACCTCTTCAAATCATCATACTCCCAAGTAAAGACATCAGCAAACTCTTGGCATAACATAATGAAATCATGACATTTTTCATTAGTACATACCTTCCCAAGTGCAAGTAGTTTATCCTTGTAGATCTCTACCCTTTCATAATTTTATTTCTTGGTTGACATGCTTGCTTTGTCCTTCTTAAGCTGGTCATCTTCATTGAAAATACTCTCAAGAGTTACCAAACCTTTGGGAAGTTTGTTGGTCTTTAGCTAAACAATCTACCCATCATATTGTTGGTGCAGCTTAGATTGATTCTTAGAAGCAAACTTAGCTTACTCTTATAATAAAACTACTATTTACTAGTCACTATCAAACATCTACCAATTGGTGACATTGTTTGGTATGGAGGGCCCCACTATCACCTTTAAACGGTGTTGATTCTTGCTTTGTCTTACCTCCTTTAGGATATCAAACTGAGCACTAGTTATTGCTAGTCTATCTGAATGCTTTTTCTCCTCTCTTGGGATGGAAGTGATGTTGAAAGTAGTGAAGCTCTCTATTAGGTCCCATGCTCTATGCTTGTAAGAATTGAGTAGGGAGTTCTTGGTCAAGTGTTGACCCCTCACTTGGTTCACAATCAACTCACTATCTCCAAACACTTGCAATTCTTTGATTCCTCTCTTCCTTGCCCATTTGAGACCATGAACAAGGGCTTCATACTTTGCTATGTTGTAAGTGCAGGAAAAATGGATCTTGAAAGTTGAGAAGTATTTCTCCTTTGAAGGTGAAACCAGCCTTGCTCCACCATTAGCTCCCAACTTACTTCTAGATTTGTCAAAGAATTGATGCCACAAATCATAGTACTCTTGGTCTACCTTCATCAAATTCAGCATGAAAGCATCTTTCTCATGCATGCAGTAGACTCCAAGACCAGCTTCTTTGATGAACTTGTAAGGATCATGCTCAAAATTGTCATTTCCCCATTCATCTAGGAGTAGGTTAGCAACTCCTACAAGAAAAGAAGATGGAGATTGTTCCACCTAGAGCTCTTCTTCATCAATGATGGCGTAGTTGACATTCACTGCTTTAGGTGAGTATGGCTCCAGGTGATCTTTGTGGATGGGATCTGATTCATTCTTCACCTTAGTTCCATACTTTGTCTAAAAACCATGTAAGACCAATTAGCTACCAAGTATCCACCTATCTTGGATGTAAAATCCCTGGATAAGCAGAGAACGAATTAAGGAGGAACATTTGCCACTACCACATCATGGGGAATTGAGAAGGTTGGATAGGCATGGAGAGTTAGATTCAAGCCTCTTTCCACTCCTAAGGTCTTGGCTGGTGATCCATCTAACTTCAAAATTCCTTTGGTCATTTGCTCATATTTGAGGCCTAGCTTATCAGCTATGCATTTAAGATTAACTGAGGTGCTTGTTCCACTATCAATGATTTAATTGTGGACCAAGAAATCACCAATAATTAGGGACAAATAGAAGGGAGGGACCTTTTCATCCTTCCTTGCTTGACCTGCCATGGGAGGAACCCCATTTACCATCAACACATTATCATTTTTTGCTAGGATAGCTCGCTCACCTAGCCTATGTAATTCCTTTTGGAGTATATCCTTTTGCCCTGGCAATGCTAAAGAATCCCACAATGAGATGTTCATGTGTAGCTTCTTCATTTGGTCCACTACATTGATTGAAGGATTTCCCCCTTTGGAGGCCTCCTTGGAGACATTTTTAACTTGTGGTGTAACTTGAGGAGTTGAAGTTACAGCGAATGGTCTATAATTAGAAAACTTTTGATTTTTTTGTGATGAAAGAGACATTGTAGGTGCCTAAGTAGCTACTTGAGCTTCATCTATAGCCCTCCTTTTGGACCTAATGTTTGTTGTAACACAATATTTCTGGTCACTTATGCTCCTCACATAGTTGACTATGTAGAACTCTCCTTCCAGGGGATTCATAAGAGTGGAATCAGATTGAGCTTGCTTGTTGTCTATCCCAAGTTGTGTTGACATCTCAAAACTTGAGAATTGGGCTGCCTAATCACCTTGCGTGGTCATGCTTTGATTTGGTAGCTCATTGGCATAAGCAACCTGCTCTTGACCATACCCTAAGGGTGGATAATTGGGATGTTCTTGCACTAAATTATTTTGGGTGGGGATAAGAGCCTTAGAAGATGAAGGGGCATTTGGATTATAGCTCTGATAAGGCTTGACTTGTGTAATTTGACCCTGCCTTTGATTATAATTCTGAAAGGGAGGCCTATTTGTCTACCCAAACTATTGGTAGCCTTGATTTGGCTTATAATTATGAGCTTATTACCTCTTAAGAGAAACTAACTCATTAGTAACACTTTGCATCAGGATCTTAACTTCATGGAGATCATTTGCAAGGGTAGCAATTGGCTTCTCCACATTAGGTAGAGGAGCTAGAGTGGGCGTAGCAGGCTAAATTGAGGGCTGCAAATTAGGAAAGAGTGGCATATGAGGTCTAGGAGCTATCTTTCCTACTTGAACTAGGCAATTCTTAGCAGCTATGGCTATTTCATAAGCAACAAGTAGAATATGTCCACTCATGGACTATATCATAACAACAATGTCACTATTTAGGGCCTTCAAGTAGTAAAGGAAAGCATAGCTTGGAGTTGGCCTCACAAGAATGTGGATTCTATCCCAAGTCTTTTGGAACCTAGTGTTAAAATACTTCACAAATTCATGTGGGGCTTTCTTTATGGTGATCAGTTGCTCAGCTAGAGACAAATATTCACTTTTTTCCCCAAACCTATTTATCAAGAGGGTCCCTAACTCATTCCATGAGCCAACTGAGTTCATAGGCAAGGTCCCATACTAGTCCAAAACTTTCCCTTTGAAGGACAAGACCAACAGTCTAATGGCTACATTTTCCTCAGTGATATTGTGGATGTTACATAGGTTGGCTATGTTTCTGATATGCTCGATAGCAATGATTGGGCCCTCTCCACTAATGGGAGGAACACTTTTGAGAGTTGTCCCTAGGATTGGGTCATAATGTAGAAGGTTCAAGGGACTCTGACCATTGAAGGCCACAAAAGGGAAAGCCATGGCTATGAAAGGATTCAACCGGGGTCTCCTTGAGTAGGTGTATTTTATGGTTGGTCTAGGAAAGTGCCTTGCTATGTAAGGATGAGTAGTTGTAAACCTTAGCCTTTTTTCTGAGTTTAAAGGAAACTCAATAAATTTGAAAGGGACACCCTTAGAAGATCTTGTGGTGACCTTAGGCATGAGATGCCAGGCTGATCATTAACTAGAGACTGAGTTCCTAAAATGGAGTCACTAAGGGCTAGATTATAGCTCCTTTTAGATTTTTTAAAATAACAAGACCGACACCAATATTGAAATGTGTAGGACATAAAATTGGTCCCACTGGGTGTGCCAAAAACTATTGATTCTATAGAATTCACCCTCTGAAATTATACTGGGCTCCCTTCCTCCATGTGGCACAATGGAAACATTCCTCTTGTTGTGGGTGTCAAACTTGAGGGATGAATCTCTATATTAGGGGCTAGCTCCCCTTGATGCACCTTGAGGCCCTAGATTTCCTACTGCTAACAATGGGGGGTGAAAAGAGAGAGAGAAACTACAAAAATAAAACCTAACTAATGTGGTGATGCACTAAAATGGTTGATCTACTCAGCTTTTACCTACACTTTACACCAAAGAGAAGCAAATAGACACTTCATTTGAATGAGAAACTGACTACATCAGTGTTTCAATAGGGAATCTTATGGAGGTATAGGGAGAAAAAAACTACCAGAGGTGTTCTAAAGACACACTATTGGATGGTATATTTGTATGTGCCTATACTTCGAGATAGACACTTCTTGTTGACCTGCAGAGAAGAATTCATAATAAACTAGATATGTTGGTATAAACCTATGAAAGCATTAAAAAAAATGATTGAACTTAAGATAAGACCATAGACATATGCAAAGTGCAAGCTCAAATGGAGGTAAAATGCTTCTTTTGATTAAAGGTAAATTTCTTTAGGGCTTCACCATACAATTTTTAAGAGATCTCAAAAATGAGAAGTTACAATTATATAGAGAACTTGGGAAATAGGTCATTGACTAGTCAAGGAAAAGAAACCCATGCTATATTAATCACTCTTGTAGTGACCACCAGCCCATGCTATTGTTGTCTCTTCTTAAATGCATATGGGCAAGCCATGTTGTAGGTGCTTAAGTTGCTACCCTTGTTGTCCAAGCCTAAAATAGCATGGGTTACTTCTCCTAACAACCAACAAGGCCATCTCCAAAATATGTTGACTATGCCATGCTCTCTTCAATGTTGAGTGAAACTGGCTATTCATTAATGAAAAAACAAGAAAACATAGGCCACTCCTCTTCAATGCTCGTAACCAATCCCTTTATTGGTTTTTAGTGGAGACTATTTCACCTAAGTGTATTTACTTCTCTCGTTGATGACTCCTATGCCACATATCTTGTCATGGTTCATCCTTGGGTCTACACTTTGACTTGCTATGCCACCTAAAGAATTTTGAGATTTTGTCTCATGTGCGCATGGCCAAGTTCTGGGTTACCCACTTTTTTTTCTCTTTCCTTGCTATTTTCCCCCTTTTCTTGGCAATTCAAGCCCTCAATGCTTATGAATTTCCTCCCAAGCTCCTTTCATTCACTGTTCACTGAGTCATTCCTTGGGATTTTGAAATTTTGAATTACTTCAAACATTTTTTCTAAAGGAATTATCCTTTTTTGAGTTTGCACTCTTGGACCTTCTTTGGCGGGCCTTTGGGCTTTCTTTCCTTCATTCCTTTGAGCAAAATGTATGAAGGAATTCCTTCAAACATTTTATCTAAAAGAATTCTCCTTCTGTTTCTATCTAATGGCTAGCTTACCACCTTGAATTTGACATTTGCATGCCTATCACTAGACATTTGAATCCCAATGATTAGCTTACTATCCTAAATTTGACATTCATGGGCCTATCACCAGACATTTAAATCCCAATGGCTAGCTTATTGTCTTGAATTTGACATTCATGGGCCCGTCACCACTAAGACAATTCCTTCAGCATTTTGAAAATGAACTTTTCCAAAGGGAAAGTGACCCTTTAGAAAAATTTAAAAGGTCCTCTTTCAAAGCCAAGTCCCCCCCCCCACAAGGACACCTACCCTTCAGACTTTTGGTATTCTAATTTTTTTAAACTTCTTTGACTACCAAATTTACTTGAACAAAATGTCTGAAGGAATTCCTTCAGACATTTTGTCTGAAAGAATTATTCCTTGAGTCTTCCTCCATAAATTTCCTTCAGACAAAATGTCTGAAGGAATTATCTTTTGGCTTGTCACCTTTTCTGAAGGGCAAGTTCCTTTTGAGCTTGTTTGCCTACCCCTTTGCTTCGACCAACTGCCCTCTGTAAGGGCAATTCAAGCCCAAAGTTACCCTTCAAAATTTTTGAAAAGTTCTACTTTACTCATGCATGCCCCCCGCAAGAGCTCTTTGGCCTCCAAAGTCACCTTTCAAAAGAATTGTAAAGTTCTTGCTTGTTGCCTACATGCCCTCCGCAAGGGCACCTACCTTTCAGAATTTTTGCAAACAACCCTTCAACTTTTTGAACTTTGTCCATTTTGTCGATAAAAATTCCTCTGAAGTAATTTACTTTCCTTGTGAAGCATCTGAGACCAAATTGAGTTTCACGTCGACTCTACTTATAAGATAAAGGAGTAAAGCCATTTAGAAAACTCGATTTGATCTACCAAGACCAAATCGAGGTTTACGATTGGCTTCACTTACAAATTTCTTACAAGTAAAGTCACATGTTAGATTCGAAAGCACTTGGAAAGCAAAGAGGAAAACACATGGGTTTTTCATTGTAAAATGGCTTGCCAGAGAAAATTTACACAAGACAACTAAGGGATGAACTAGTCAAAACCTATATCAAAAGACTCTTGCAATAAAAAGAAGAGGGGTGCCCAATTTTTTGCCTACAAGACCAAAAATTGGTCAATAGTTACTATAAATATTTAAATTTCATTTAGTGTCAAAATTCACCTAAATATATTTAATAATTCTTTTTAAATTGATAAATCACATTTCCTCCCAAATTCAAATAATTGAATAATTTAAAATATTGAATAAGTCAATTATGCACCCTTAAATACTTATTTTAAAATAATAAAATTTGGATTTTCCATCTCATCAAAACATCTCCCACCTTTGTCTCCCTCATCCCAACCAAATCCACAAAATTTTCAACCTCTCATGACTCATCCCCTAAGTTGTCAAGCAAATTGACTTAGTCTTGTTGAGTCAGCTAACCAACCTCATGATTTTCTCAACCATTTTTAAATGGTCTTCATCCTCATGGGTGAGGACTCGTTAGCTACCATTGATCATTTGGATCATTGAAAAAGTCCAAATGATCCTCCACCATTGTATCCTTCTCTAAAAATCTATAAATATGCTTACAAATCCCTATTTTCAATCATCACATCAAATGATTACAATCACAATAAGGTAACCAAAGATCTACATACAAGTGAATTAAAGTGAATCAAAGACTTTATTTTTCACCACAAATGTTGTCCATTCTCTTTTTCATTGGAAGAGTGAGCACCACATATTTTAAAAGAGTAAATCAAATGTATACCGTAAAGGAGAAAACTTGTGCATTCAAAAGCATAAAGTTTGTGATTGTTGTTTTCTTTGTTTTTTTCTCTACCATAATTTGAATTTAACTTATATTAATATTAGTTTACTTTATTTACACATCTAAATTTAGTTCATATAGTTACATCTCGATTTTCTTCTAGACTCATTAATCTGTTAATTACTAAATTATGTGGTTAGTGTTTGGTTAACTAAATGTGTTAAGTGGTTGGATTAGTAGTACGCTGATTATGGATAGTTTTTATTAATTTTGATCATGATAGTTAACTGATAGTTAGCATGTTCATGTTTTGTTATGATACATTATGATAATGATTATGCAATTTATTATGATTATGTTTTTGATTAATTAAAGCGGCAAACCAGGGGCCAAACCCTATACAGTCAAAAAAAATAGGAAGGCTGGCAAACAAAAGATGCTAGCACCGAACCAACGACACAGCTGAGAAACAAAGTCAGAAGCAAAACAAAACACTGGAAAGACCAGAGTCAAAAAGGACGAAACTACATAACTATAGAATTAACAAGATCCTTAAGATTCTCATTGTCCACATTGTCAGCATTCCCTAGATTACCCACCGCTTCCAACATAGTCATATTCAGCAAAATGTTATTTCGAAGGCCTTTGGTGAAGAACTTTTCCAGCTTTTGAATACGAACCTTTTCCAATTTATTATGAATATGTTATGATATAGTCTAACTATTATTTATTGTACTAAGGTGGATGTAGGATGGAGTCCACCTCCTGACTATGACTGAGGATGGGTATTATTGGAGAGGATGGTGTAAATATAGACAAGTGGAGAATGAGAGATCGAGATGAGAACCCTACACACACCACAAAGAATAGGTATTTGTTTGTTATGTGTTAGTAGATATTTATTGCTCACATGATACATTAAATTATTAATGTGTTTTCTTCATCTAGTAGTGTTGATTATCATGATTTCATATTACTTGAGGTGTCTGGGATGTGCTTGCATAATCTAACTTCTTGATGGTTGAAAAACATGTATTTACCTATCATAATTCACGCATTAATGTCCTTTGATTATCTTGTTAGAATGAGAATACAAATGCATGATATGAGTTACAACGGTAGCTTCTTGGATGTTTATATGATTTTTCATTCATTCGTCTTGATACTGTATGGAACTCACTGTATAAGTGGTATATGTATCAATAGTTAACAAAAACTTTACATTTTATTAAACATTGTCAATGCCATATAGTTATTAAATTATCAATGTTCATTGAGTGGTATGTTTTAATTGAAATGAGGTTGCATTAGTTAAATGGCACATGGAAT
The DNA here is from genome assembly GCA_037957365.1 of Torreya grandis. Classification (NCBI taxonomy): domain Eukaryota; kingdom Viridiplantae; phylum Streptophyta; class Pinopsida; order Cupressales; family Taxaceae; genus Torreya; species Torreya grandis. Next base: position 1,412,143 of record JARHVA010002590.1, on the reverse strand, counting down.
TATTAACATTAGTCACATTTTCTTATATAGAAGTCATAGTTTTTAATAAATGGCATGATTGTTTTGTTTATTAATGGGTACCTTAGTCGATGCTTGAAGCTTTTGTTATAGGCATGATTGCCTTGTTTGGTCAGAATCCCTTTTTCAAGATAGATTGCATTTCATGATTATTTGATTGCAATTTTTGGTTTCATTCAAAGAACATCATGAAAACTATAATGTGAATGTGAATATATAACTTAGAATATTTGGGAATCTAGGGTTACAAGTTGTTTGGGTTCTAGACTCCTCGAGCCATAATGTGAAGCTTGGTTGACTTCCATTGGTTGTATGGTTTGGTCATGATGGTTTTTTTTGTTGGATGAATTGACTGTCAAAGGTTTCTTGGCAAGCTATCATGCCAAAAATTTAGAAAAATAATGATGGAATTGGAGATTCATTTGGCAGAGACCCAATTTTGTGGAGTATTTTTGGGGTTTTGGCATGCAAGTTTGAAAAAAAAAAAGATATATGGAGACCGAGGGTTGAGAGAAGAGCAAGATGGGTCAAGGAGTGTTGGGAAGAGAAGGTTTTTATATTTTAATCTACCTAGTTTTGTGTTCTAGGTAGGGTTTTCTTAAAATTAAATTTTGGTTACCATTTTTTAATATGACTTGATATGATGGATATGTTGTTTATTTTTAAAAATGAATTGTTTGGTTTTCTATATAGTATATCTTTTTTAAATAATACAGGGTAGTATATGTAGATGGCCCTAAGGATGGGTATGGCCCATCCATAGGGACACATACATATAAAACCTATTTTACATATAAATGATTATATATTAGTTATATTCATGAATGGTGGATAAGTTGGGTTAGCATTTTATTTGTTTTTGAAAAAAATCTTGTCACAGCTAGATGTAGAATTGATTTTTTTTATTTTGTTGTTCAAACCCTTCATCATTTTTTATGGATTATAAAAGGGTTGAATTAAATGAAACTATGCACAAAAACTTCACTTGTTGTGCTTATTTTGGGTTTGATATTAAGGTTCAAGTGTTTAGAAAGAAAGTTGTGTTTGAGAAGGGGTTTGTAAACTGCCTGTATAAAATTTGATTTTTTACAATTAAGAAATTAAAAAAGGGTGTCATTTATAAACGGATTTGTGGAGGGGTTCGGCCCATCCATAGGGATGAGTATAAATAAAACACACACTTACAATTTAGTGGCCGAGTATGATTAATTTAGATATGAAAGAATTACACTAGGGTTTATGAGATCTTTAGATCTTAATGGCTTTTGTTTAAATATTATAACAAGTTTTGTATTTTTTAATATAAAGGAAAACAATAATTATAAGGTCAAATATGTCTATATATGTATCTGGGGATTTACTCAACTATGTATTATTTCTTGATTATATATATATTGAGACAAATATATTAATTAGGGTTTGATTTTGAATATGGTTTGAAGGAAATTTTTGCCTTCAGAAAACTATAGGTTATAGTGATGTGTTTCATTTTAGATATTAAACTACACCTAATCTAGGTCGTTTCATTTATAATTTTGTGATGTGTAATGAATTATGTGTTTGACATGGTTACAATGAATAAGCAAAATGAACATTTGTTGTGTACGGGTGTTTGACTATATGTTGTTATAATATTTGGTTATATGGGCTTGATTCCTATTCAAATATGGACATTTTGGATTTGTGATTTGAGTATTCTCATAAAGAACACATGACTATATTTTGTTGAATGAAAATTTTATCTTCAATTTAAAGTTATTGGACTTCCATGGTAGTTAGAGGATTGGCCTAGTAGTTATGGGGTTAAACCTGTAACTGTTATGGGGATTCAATAAGGCAGTTGGAAATTTGAATCTTAATAATCAATTAATGGGAAAGTTAAATTGTGACTATATGACTATAGATTTTGAATATTGATTTAAATCTATGGTTTGAGTGAATCATTGAGATGGATTTTTTAACCCAAATTATGTGATTATATATATATATATATATATATATATATATATATATATATATATATATATATATATATATATATATATATATATATATATATATATATATATATATATATATAGTGGTCATTGGATTATATCCATTAGGACTGTAAAGTGTGTGTATGTATGTATGTATGTATATAAATATCACTATATATTATTTATGTGTTTGTATACTAATTGATATTTTAATGGGATTATAAATTCTTATATTGGCCTATAAGTCTTAACTGGAGATAAACTTCTATAAGTTGTACCTTACACATAACATGCCTTAAGATAGTTAGTGTATGAGTAATTAAAATGAATTACAACTGAGGTTTTATAATTCAAAAAAGGGATTTTTTTTCATTACATTGAATGTCATGAGGGTTTTGTGATATAATTATCCACTGATACATGACTATATTGAAGATAAGAATTTAGTATGTGTTAATTAGTATTTTATGTTAAATCTGAACCTAAAGGAAAGTTGGTTTGTAAGCAAAAGATTATAAATTCTGATAGAGAATTTAAAGAGGATTATATGATAATTAAATCATTTTTTAATCTAAATGGATTGCATTTATAGATAGTTGAATAAAAGCATTTATATGCACATAAGGAAATATGTGAAAAATGATTTCTTTGAATTTATACATCTTGTGACATTCTTTATGTAAATATTTATATGTTTGGAATCTCTGGATTTTAGTATTATTATACTTATCTGATATTATTGACATTAAATAAGTAGGTGTAACAAAACTCACTACTTACTTAGTGCCACTAATAGGCAGATTGAGATTATTCAAATGAGCTGAGTGTGTGTGAATTAGACTAATCTTGAGATCTAGAAAACTATATTAAAAACTTTGGCCAAAGTAATATTTATGGTTTGAACATTGTCATTTTCCCTATTTGATTTAGTTTTCATATATTGCATGATATCATTTTAGAACGTATTTTTTTATGATATGTTTTACGTGATAGTTATCTTATAACATGTAGGTTTTTAGTTGACTTTCTCAATTTCCACACTATCACTATTCATCTATCCATGAAGGGAAGGTCATTCCCTTGTTAGGAGATTGTGTTGGGGATCAATGGTCCATGGTTGGTGTGGAAAAGTACTCAGATGATACTCTCCCTCCCTTTCCAATAGTCAACCGATAGAAGATTTATTCAAGATTATTTTTGGATATTAACAAGTTCATTGAGACTCGTATGTTCTATGGAACATTTTATACTTGTAATCTAATATTCAAATATGTAATATTGTATACTTGTACTATTTGATGTCAATTTTATAATAAAATCAATTAGTTATATATATCTATACTTTTTATACTATTTAATCAGTAGTGATCAAATTATTAACTTGGATAATTTTGTGTTGATTTCATTTCGATAGGTTGCCTGCATATATGAACCATAATTGTTATATGCTTATGAAGTTAATGATTTTTATTATGGTAGTAGTGACTTCAAGCATGATTGGATATAGAGGCACATCAATTGCAAGTGTGAATGGAGATAGAGACATAACAAGGTTTTTCAATCAGGCTTTTGATGCAGCCAAAGCTCTATCAACATAGACTAAAAAGGGTTTATCTTTTCTATCGAATAAGGTCATTGTAGGCCTATCAGATCAAACAAGGGAGAGTTTTAGTTGTGGTCCCATGGTAATGGAGGCAATTATTGTGCAGCCTCACCTACACCATTTATATATAGATGCAGCCTCAAGAAAGATAAGGGTTAAATATTTAGCCCTAACAATAGTAAATCCCATTATTTATTTTGAAAACATAGCTCACAAAGAGATTGTGGATATGGAAGAACACCTATACAAGTTTAGAATGATCTACAATTTTGAGGGTTTTTGGCCTTCTCTTGGGGATCTTTGTGCTAGGATGACTGATAGGTGGAAAACCCTTATTGATGGAAAAATTACCATTCACCCATGTGCAAAATGTATTTTCATTGTTATTTTTAAATTTTTAAAGATGAAGATCTTATTTTTGAACATTCATAGGATTGGGATAATTACTAGTTGGTGTTCAAATCTTGGCATCCCAACTTTAACCCCCATATTGAAAGTTTCAATAGAAAACATGTTTGGATCTGATTGCCAAACCTTCCCCTACATATTTGGAATGAGAGGGTTTTAAAATCTATTGGTAATGTTGTTGGAAATTATTGGTGTTTGAATTCCATGACTGTTGAAAAGGGGCATTCTAATTATGCCTAATTTTTTACCTACATTGATCTCTCCAAATAACTCCCAACTCAGGTGGAGTTGGTGGTGAGGAATAGAACATGGGTTCAACCTATAGATTATGAGGGTTTCCCATTTAGATGTCACAAATGTTTCCTCATGGCACATCCTATAAATGATTGTCCTAGTATTAAACGTAAGAGAGGAAATAATTGGTTGATAGATGTAGATGTAGAACATATGATAGTGGAAAAAAATCCAAATTTAGGGGAAGATGAACTAGAAATGATTCTAGAAACATCAATGGAACATCAAGTCAAGGGTGAGGAGTCTGCAAACAAGGACCCCGATGGGAAGGGGAAACCAAAATTAGAATTGTAAATTACTTATCAATGAATACATGAGGTTTCTAAAACTCCCATAGAGAAAAGTGTCAAATCAAAAGTTCCTTCCCTAATCTCAAGAGAAGGTTTAATAGATACTCCAATTTTACCAAAGGCTGCTTTGGAGTTGTCCATTCCCATATTGCCAAATCCAGAGGAGGGGAATGGGTGGAAGATAGTGAAATGGAAGAAAGGAAGAGGTAAAAAGGAACTAGATTCCTTAATTATGTCTCTTAGATCTCAAATATAAAAATGAAAAAGATATACTCTAATCAATAGTTTGTTAACAATAGTCTTTTTTGTATGATCTAGCTTGTTGGTCACTATTGTTTGTTTCTTTGATGGTGCTAGTTTCATTTTTAGGGTTGAGGGTATGATTCTTAAAAACACCTTGGTTGGTTGTTCTTTCATTACTTTTGGGTTGGTTTTAGTTCTTTGTGTTGATTTTTTGTATTTTTAGACTTAAAGTGGTATCCAAATGTATTAGGCCATGTTTGTTTGTTTGTTTGGGGTCCCTAGTTTCCAAAAAAAAAACCATTATCCTTAATAAAAAAACTTGGATAATTTTGTACTTTATTATGTTGAAATTATGAAATAAAAAAGCATTTGTTATTAATGATCATTAGATAAATTAATCAAACACTTAACTTGTTGATTAATAACATAGTTAACTTTAAATGATGCATTTAGTTGAGAATCATTAATGCTGAAGTAATTTTGCTATTGAGTTTTTAAAAAAAAAAATTCTAATCAATCTTGAGGGGTTATTACATATACATGCATATATAAAATTTTCACACTTTCCATAAGAGCTTTGCCAACATACTTCTAGCCTACACCAAAATAAAATGTTTGGATCAAAATATTGGACATCATCAAAGCATGATGAAAAGGGGGATTTTGTCAAAATGTAATTCCAAGTGTCATGGAAAACATGTATGAAAAATTTGGAAGCATACACAAGGTGCATAGACTATTTGACAAAATATCTAAAAGAAATGTGACCTCATGAAATGCATTGATTGCAAGGTATGCACAAAATGGTATTCTTGGAGAGGCTTTAAATCCTTTCAAATAAATGCCTCTGACTAGATGTCACCACATGGAATGGAACCAATGGAATGGTTTCAAGATATACATAAAATGGGTTTATTGAAAAGGCCTTCAAGGCATTTAAGCAAATTTAATTGGCAGGCTTAAATCCAAACCCCACCACCTTTGTCAGTATCCTCCCAACCTGTGCCATAATGGGAGCTTTGGAATAAGGTATAGACATCAATCAAATGATAATTGAGAAGATATTTTTTATATTTCATAGTTTTGAATGCCCCAGTGGACATGTATGCAAACTATAGAAGCATACTTGAGGTAGTTACACTTAAATGTTTGACAAAATGTAAACAAATCCACTCTCATCATATGGCTTTCAAATTTTCACCATGCATGTCAAAATATTTAATGCAATTATATTTTAAATGCGAATTTCAACAACTTGGATAATTTTAAGGAAGCATTCATATTATTTAAATTTTAAAATCCCAAGAAAATTATAATCAAGACTAAGAACTGAAAAATAAATACAAATAACAAGATTATCTATGCAAAGATGAAAATATCAAAAATAAATAACACGATGATAGCTTAATATAAATTTTATTCGCCATAATAAGAATATTACAACAAACACATTTTTCCCTCATGAGCTCAACAAAGTTCATAATCAAAGATAAATTTCCTATTTTCTTGAGGTTTAATGTGTTTTATTCAAAAATTTGGCAGATGCCTTGAGAAAAAATATTTTTTTGGAGAAAATGGACAAGAAAGACACACAAATTCCATAAATACGACTAACACTCTTATATGAGTTGCAAAAAAATTATTGGGTAGATGGGCTCTTTGAGAATACAAGTAAAGTAATAGAGATAATAGGATGGATTTGTTTAGACTTTAAACACTAACAAGCTTCATATCCTTACCTTCAATAAAATGCTTTGTTGCATCCACTTATCTTCATATTTCCTTTTATTTAAACACAAAACATAGATCAAAAATTCCTCCTCTCAAATTTTTGGACTGTGGAGCTCTACATGAAAAATAAGAACCTGGGAAATTTAGTGTAAATCAAACCCAAAACTAAATTTTAAAAATACAAACAAGAATTGAATTTTAGTTATAGTTAAGTAATAAAGAAACCCTAAAATATGGGTATGTTAATTAATACCCCAACAAGATTTACCTAGCATGCATTTATCATTGTCTTATAGAGATTTTTCAAAGAGTGGTCAAGAACATGCTTTAGATTTAGAAGTAGCAAATGAATGGAAGGATAATAGCCAAGTTAGACTATAGATGAAGAAAATATCCTAATTTCTAAATGGAATATTGGAATTAGAGGACTACAAATATAAAATGCCTAGTTGAAACTCAGATATTAAGCACAGGGAGTGTTATATCATGATTCCTCACCAGGTAAATTTGCTAGATTATCCATGGATATCTATAGCTAACAAATTCAGATTTAGTTATATTTTTTATTAAGCTTGAGATTTATACTATTATGGGATATTTTAATATTTATTAGATACATGATGGTACATGATTACTTACTATAATTTGGTTAATGTATGCATCTACATTTTGAGTATATTATTCTATTGTTCCAGTTATATTCATTACTCTATATTTATCATGTGATATGATCTAATTACTTATGTGTTGTGAGGTGGATGTATGAGAACTCATCCATCAGAGCATGATGGAGGGAGAGTATCATCAGAAAGGGTGGCGTAGATGCAGATATTGAAGATCAAAATAGAGCTGATGAAACCTTGCACACACCATAGCAACTAGCACATGGTAGAAATACATTAAAAGTAGATTACGTATAGTGTGTTTAATTACTTTCTTTGGAGTGTTTATTTTTATGATTTGAAATTATAGGTAAATATCATAATGAATATCTTTGTGTGTTTAGCATGTTTTTCCATTAATGATGGTAGAAACAATTTTTTCAAAAATAAATTTAAAATATAGGTTATTAGTAAATTTTGAAATTGCCATTTAAAATTATATATTTGGATGCTAATTTAATTTAATAAAAATTATGGAGTTTAACATTCCATATTTATAGTATATTAAAAAAATGGAAAATACATTAAAATTTGGAAAAAAAAAACAAAAAGAATTAAGTATATTAAAATAACATAAACAAAAAACAAAAGTCTTTAAAAAGAGATAGATGTGCCTATTTACATAAATAAAGAGTCTGAAAAGAGATTTATCTAATGCATTAGGTAAAGGAAATTTTGGGAGAGAGAATCAAGAGGAGGAATCATACGAATAAAGTACAGAGATTCCAGTGAGTAAATTATCACGTGTTATATTACAATTCCAATAATTTCTCTTAATGGTAAAATATTCCTAGAGGAGGGCTATTTGTTGAAAATATGTATAAATCAAAAGGGCATTACTAAAATTTATAATATTTATGTCACAAATATATTTATTGGATTTCAATCCATGTGAAGCACAACATATAAACCTGCATCATGCTAGGATAGTTTGTTTGATAAAGGCATCAACCTGTTCAAACTGGAAACAAAATAAGGATTGTATTTGTGTTTAGGTGTAGTTATGCATAAGATAAATTAGATCCTATTTAAGCTGACCATATTTATGGCATCACCATATTCTCAGCCTCTTATTTGGGTCGCCATAGGTAAAACAAATAGTTTTCCTTATTGGATCACCTAAGGCTACAGGGGCATTGATTTTAATAAAGAAAATAGACTTTTCAATGCTGCCATCTGTGTGTCATTAGGTTGGAAGACATTTTATCTATTTTTCACCTGATTATATTCATTGGATCGTTGGAACAAGCCAGGGTGTCAAGTAGAAACTAATTTTTTGTGCATATACTTTATTTCTCTCTAGGCTTCTTATCTACAATGATAATATATAAATAGTAGTTCGTAAAATTGGAAACATAGAATTTTATAAATGTCTAAATTCTATTAGAAGATGGATCATTGATGGTTTTATTAAGCATAGATTAAGTCATTGTTGGTGTTTGAAGGTAGACAAAGCATCCTTGTTTAGTGAATTATTTTATAATAACTTATTAAATAGGATGGGATGTTATTATGCCAGTGTTTTCAATCAAAGCCTCTTAGTTATATGGATTAATTAATAAGCATCTAAGTTATTTATAAGTTGTATAATATGACTATTATTTTTGGTAGGCAAAACATCTTTATTATCATAGTTCACTGCCTATAACAATTACTATAAGCATTTGAGATAGTTATCAATTGGATAAGTGTGTCTTTATTATCATATGTAATAAGTTTTACTCTCATGTATATAAAACATCTTTGGTTGGATATCACCATATTTTGAGTCTCCTACCTGTGTCTTTATGATCTTAGTTTATTGTTGTAAATTAATCAAAAATTTGGTTGTATGCAAAAATATTTGTTAAATATTTCATATCCGTGTCTTTATAAGAAATAAATTCGGGTTGCTAATCATTGTTGTAAGTGTGGCATCATCATATATATAGTAAAGACTTACCTTAGATGAAGGATGTATACAATCCCTTCTAAATTAAAATGTGGCATGGTCATGTTAATAAAAAAGGGGATATATATTTTTTTAAAAAGAGATTTATATTTAAAAAGGGAGATTTATAATATGAATATCACATTGTAGTGTATAATAGAGTAAACATTAGGAATATGTGTGTTTGTCTTTACTTTTGATATGGGATATTAATCCTTAGCTACGTTTTACTAGTTATGCATAAGGATGTGTTTGGCAAAAATAAAATATTTTCCCAAATAATGATATATTTATTTTTAGGATGGTTGTAAGCATAGAGCGTAGTATTATTCTTTCACCGTAAATATTTAAATTAAAATATAGGAACTCTTATAGAGATTTCTAGTTTGTCTAGCTCATGTGTTAGCTTATTTTTATTATGTGGATGGTGGGATAATCTCTTATCATGCTCATCGGGGAATATGTTCAACCGTAGATACTATTTGAGATTAATATATCAAGAAAATTTTACAAGCATAAATAATACATGTGAAAGGTAGAAAACCATAAAAGTATTTATCATGATAGGTACAGATAGATTATCATAATATAAATTTAGAGTTAGAAGCATGTGATGTAAAAACAACATTATAGTAAGCTACAAGTTATTGAATATGGGAATTAAGGATGAATATACTTGTTGATGTATTTAAAATCATAGGGGCATATTCTTGTAGTTATAATCCTCGGCTGGAGTATTAACTAAATTAAAATAATTATTTAAAAATAAATTAGTGAATGTTTGTTTATAAACCTCTACATATTATACCAATGATATACTAGATTTCTTATGTTATGAGAAAATGAAGTTCTAGATGTTCTAACTATTAAATATAAATGTGTGTTTCCATATATTTACGACTACTTCATTACCTTGATTTTGAAGCTTAGTAATTTCACTTTAAAACATTGAACTGTGGTTTAGTAATTGCATAGCATTAGAGTACCTACTTGTGGAGCATATTATGATGTACAAGTGCTCATATATAGGAATTATACCTATAGTTCAAGAGATGAATTGAGTAAGTCATTAAGTTTCTTAGGAATCAAGAACTAAAATATTTTAGAAGAGTCTCCTAGAAATAGAATGAAGTGTTGGAATAAAATATCACAGTGATTTTATGAGTTCTCTACTTCTTTCTTATTATTGATTCACTATTAGTTATATGAAATTAAGTATTGTATACTTGTGAGTGGTACATATAATAAGAGTGCTAATATGTATAAATGCTTGGTTATATTTAGCATATAAAGGTGAATCATGATACATGCTAATTAGTTATATTTCCTTGAATTCTAGTATACAATTTAGACTTAGGGTATACCCAAATGGTATAGCTCCATACTTGTTTAATTTTTATTATGTATGTATGTCACTTGAATCTTGAAATCATAAGTTTAAATTATGTGTTATTGTGTAGTTGGGAACCTATGATAGTATGGGATATCATAGGGTACTACAATATAAAAGTATGTTGTACTAAAATGATACATACCATAATTATTTGCCCAAACTTATATCTGCATTTGATTGATTATATGTATGCGTACATATAGCCTTGAAATTTTAATGAATGCTATGATAGTATATTAGTATGTTTTGTGGGAACTGTGATTTACTTCGTTTTATCTAATTGTTTGAATATAAGATGTGTTTTCATGTAGTTATGACCATTTTACTATAATTAATTGTGAAAAATTAGTAGTTAAGTCTTAGAATACTAGACTATGGTAATATGGGTTATCATAGGATGTAGTATGTTTGAAACTAATTATGGTAGTGAAAATTTTTAGTTAAATATGTACATATCTAGATGGTATAAACTATAGTCATTAGTTCTAGTATGTGATAGAAAATAATGTAAGATTCATTCATATGTTTCATAGAATAAATATATGCTTTAGTTACTCCTATGATTAGCATGTTATATGATGTCTCTGCTATAGGATGAAAATTAAATAAATATAGTGGTTGAATTGTGTTTGACCAATCTAAATTATTGATACGAATTAGGGAGTGAGATGGACTTCACTGCCTTATTAGTATCATAATGATAGATGAAGGCAGTCTATTCAAGTGGTGTGTATGAATTTGATTGATCTATAGATCGTTATCATTTATTATTTATAAAACTTTGGGCCAAAGTATGTTTATTGAGATATTATCATTTCATGAGTGTGATTTACATGTTCGTGTGATATCTTACAATAGAACATATTTCTATGATACACTTCATATTTAGTTTAAAAATCATATAGCAAACAAGTACTTACTTATCTTTATGGATTCCTATATCATCAATATCTACTTGTTCATGAATGGAAGGCCATTTCTTGATGGAATTAGTGTAGGGGATCGTTGATCCATGGTTGGTGTGAAAAAGTGCTCAGATGATGCTCTCCTTCCCCAAAACAATACTACTTACCGAGACAACACTTGAGATTGCCACAGATACTTGAGTTCGAGAACTATACTCTAGGGAAGCCATGTATCTATATGTACATTATATTGTATTATACTTATCATTAAATATTGTCATGAAGATTTATAATTACTTATTATTGTACTTAGATAGTAGTGGTTGTAGACTTGTTACAATTATAGTAGAGTTAATGTGATTACTTTCTTTATTCGCATGTGATGTGTACTCTCATGATATTAGATATTAGTATTATGTGATGTATTATTCTTGTTGTTATTACCACACTTTGTGTATTTCTTATGGTCTCTATAAATTCTCATGATGTAGTCTATATTTTGTATATGTGTTTAATTAAAAAAGTCATGTATTATTATATCTGACCCAATGGGGTTGTTGCATGTGGTATCAAATATGTGGCTCAAACTCTAGGACCTAATGAGTCCATTAGCATTTTCATGTCTTTTTGTTCATTGGTGTGAACCTAGTGACATGAAGTATTTCACTGGTATTTTGGATTTGTGGTGCCTCAGTGTGGAACCATGTACACCACGATTAGAGTTCTGAGACTTGATAGATCCTCATGTATAGATTGATAAATTTTGTAAGTATAATGGCATTCATGAAATGTGTGGGGTATAGTGAATGTGAATCCTTAGGAGCTCTAGTACCCTCATAGAATTGCTATAGGTTTAGATTTTTAGACATCCCAATGGTTATAGTTGTATATGAGGCTAGGGTAGATGAATATATAACATAGTTCATGAGTTATGAACAAAAGATTTATACCATAGTTGATCACTTGAATCGAACACCTCGAGTGAGATAACATCCTTCTTTGTAATCAAGTCACCTTCACCATTTATGTTTTGTTTTGTGAGTGTTTATAAGTATGGGATGATTCTCAATTAATATATATTGTGCTTTAATTTTGTGCCTTATTTTCACTAATCCTGCCAATGGAAAATTTTATAAGACCAATTTTAGATTTGGCACCACTTAGTGAAGTGGGAATTTTCTTGAAGTAGAGTGTTGTTGTAAAAGGATTGAAAGTGGATTCCAGATTAATTCCTAATAATTTTTGGGTTTTTTAATCAATGGGTCTATTAATATGCATAAATGAATATATTATAGCATTCAATCTATAGCATACATATAATAATGATACATTCATTCAAACATTACATCTACCCCATACCTAGTACTACATTTAGGTATGTTTTCACTCATACATGACATATTCTTGTATGGACGTACAATCACTCATACTATACATAAATGTAACTAATCACCCTGGTATAATCCATTTACACCTAAACCATTAACCCTAAAACCTAAACCCCAAACCCTAAACACCATAAACCTTTAACACTTAACCATAATATATTATCCCTAAACCCAAAACATTAATACCTAAACCCTAAAACATAGACCCTAACATATAACCTTAAAACCTTAAACCCTAAACTTCATATCTAAGACCCTAAGCCCTAAAACCTAAACTTTAAAACCTTAACCCTAAATCCCAAACCATAAACTTAAAATCCTAAATCCTAAACACTAAACCATAAAACCTTAACCTTATAGGTCCTTAATATTAAACATTAAACCTTAAAAACAAAAAATTTAAATCATGAACCTTAAACCCTAAACACCAAACCCAAAACCCAAAAACTTGACCCCTAAACTTTTAACACTAAAACCTAATCCTAAAACCTTAAGCACTAAACCTTAAACCTTGAAATTTGAACCCTAAACAATAAACCCAAAACCATAAAACCTCAAACCTAAAACCATAGACCCTAAATCAAAAAATTTGATAAACCCTAAACCTTAAAACCTAAATTCCAGAACCCAAATAATCAACTCCAAAAACTAAACTATAAACTTTGAACCCTAAACCCTTAACTTGAAACCCTAAAAATGAAACCTAAATGGCAAACACTAAACATACATTGTAGAGACCACACTACAGAGGAATGATGCAAGCATTGGTAGTTCAGCTCAACTCCCTCTCCACTTTCCTATCATAATTACTACACAAGTGCAAATATTTTAGTGCAAGGAGAAAACATGCCATAACAAAGTCAGTGGCATAAATGCTACTAATTTATACTCAGGACCCACATCATTCTTTGAGATTAACTCAAAAACATGAGAAGATCCAAAATGATCTGACCCTTTTGCTCAATGATTTGTAAATAACTGTGTCTAGAAGAGGATTTCACCTCATACAAAGCAAGTGCAAAGAGGTAATTTTTATATCTATCATCATTTTTCATCATCCCTTATCATTAAAAATGAATATTTTCCATGCATGTACAAAGATTATATTATCTTATTTTCACCATGTAAGTCATTCAACAATCTCCCTAGAGGAATCCATCATGACCCTATCTAATCTACTAGACATGAATGGGAATAATCACCCTAGTTCACTCCAATCAAAACAAAAGGAATTGAAACACCATTCAATATTCATCTAAAAAAGATATTGTTCAGTCTAAAATAAATTCATACTAACTACTAGATTGGAACACACTCTAATAGATGGAGTGACTAGGGATGATGATAGAGTGATTAGGTATGATGAGTGATAATGAGGGAATTGTTAGGGACATTGAGGGATGAGGATAGATGAGGAGGGGGTGATTAGGGATGATTAAGGATGATGAGAGTTGATGAGGGAGTGGTTAGGGATGATGAGGGGTCCAATAAAAGATTATAAAGGATTGACTAGGGATGATAATAAATGATGATGGTTAATGATGGAGTTATTAGGGATGACGAGGGACGATGAGAGTGTGACTAAGGATGATGCTAAAGAGGATGAAAGAGTGATTAGGTATGAATACGATTGATGAGGTTTGATGACCTAGAGTGTTTATAGATGATCAATGACAATGAGGGATGATGAGGGATGATGAATTAATGACTAGGGATTATTAGGGTTGATGAGGGAGTGATTAGAAATAATGAAGAATGATGACAGCCAATGAGGGAGTGATTAGGGACAATGAGGAACAATGAGAACTAGTGGGGGAACAAATAGGGATGATACGTAAATATTAGGGTTGATGAAGGAGTGATTAGGGATGATGAAGATCAATAAGTGAGTGTCTTATGTGAAATTGGAGTGATATAATATGACTTTATTCTACATGACTTTGGAATAATGCATGAGATTGGAATTGAAGAATGCATGGATTGACCATCTATCTAAAATTTCTTTTAGAGTGTGGTATATGTTTAGAGTGAATTTTAATGGTGTGTCAATTTATTATATTTAAAATGGAGTCTACTAGGGTGATTATTTACATTCATGTCAAGTATAAGCTATTGTATCATGATTACAGTTAGATGTCATGTATGGGTGAATGCATACATACATGTAATATGTATGAAATAGATGTCATGTATGACTAATTGTTTCATGACTATAGGTATGTTGCAAGTTACATGATACATGGAAATCATTTATGCATATTGATAGACCCATTTATTTAAAAACCCATAAATTATTTAAGAACCCACCTTCAAGCTCGGGTATTCAATCGGGTAGGGCATACTCAATTAGGTGAAATATGGGGAATAATCAATCATATAGATATATTACATACATAACATGATTTATAACCTAATTTCTCATTCTATTTTCTAATCCTAAAATTTTAAAAACTAAGTATTGGATGAAATGGAATTTGAAAAACTAACTTCTAAATGGTAACTCCTATAGCTTTGTAATCAATTTTAAAAGATGTTGAGTGGTCCTAATTTGTTATATTTAGTAAAACAAATTTAAAGTATAAGAATATAAAATTAATGTTTTAAACATTTCATTTTATATTTCATTTTATATTTTTATGATTCAAATTTAGTTAACTAAATATATTCTTGTAAAACATCAAACATGGCCAAAAAAATTGCAATCCAAAGTTCTTAACAACAACCTCTAGTTACAATATATATATATATATATATATATATATATATATATATATATATATATATATATATCAACAACATCAAATTGAAAAGAAAAAAAATTTCACTCCAAAGAGGGTGTATGTCCTTTATCTTGCAAAATGCATGCATCCTTTATAAAGGGTGTATGCCCTTTGCAAAGGGCATGCATCCTTTGCATAGGGCATACACCCTTTAAACATTTCAATTTTTTTTCCATCCAAATTCGCCTTGGATATAGACTTCAAGAGGTCCGAACCTACCTTGAAACTAGTCATGGAGTAGCCCACTTAGTTTCTAGGAAATTTAGGAATATTTTCCATCTTTGTCGACACATCTGATCAAGCAAATTTTATTATTTTAAAAAATATATATATATGGGTTTGTAGAGGAGAAAGTGTAGTTTTAGAATATATAATTTTTTTTAATGTTAGAATATTATTTATAATTATTACTTAATTTATACATCGCATACCTCATTATGGGCTATATACATATCGTCACAAATTCCCTTCTAAATTTTTGAATATTAATCGAAAAGTTATAAAATTTATATCTCAAGAATCTACACATTGTCAACTATGCTTTAAAAAAAATTATTTTCATGAAGTTAAGGTCAAAAAGTTGTGTTCATACACTTGTAGTTTCAATTTTTCAGTTGTCTTGACTTGTAAAATTATTTAAAAATTATATATATAATAAAAAATATTCTCAACAATATTCGACATTTCACCTATCTATATATGAAATTTCATATAAAAATTCAATTGTTTACTCAAAAGAAACGTTTTCATATGCATGCACTCTCCTTATCTTTTTAATAAAAAATGACCAAGCTATTGTCATAAATGCATCTATTTTGCACACTTTTATTAACTGGGTGTTGGAAAAAAAATATGTATTTAGAAACTACATTCAAAATGCCATAATTAATGTTTTTATGTCATTGTCAAATTCCTTTTTGAAGTGTCTCTAACATTCTCTCCAAGTTAAACTACTGTTATTTTTAGAAAAAAAAGTGTCGCTTTATAACCCCCCTCTTGTCCCCCATTATCCTGCATCTACCTATTTATAACAAAGTGTCAACTCTATAATTTAGTTAGCTTAGAGGTGAGTTGTTATTATCTCATTCTCCTTTAATAACATTAATCTATTGAGAGTACTCATATTTTTTTTCATGATGTTGATTTAGTGTTCTCTATTATGGGAACTTGTTTTTAATGATGTTTCACTATACTCCATTGAATTTTGTGGGATAATGTCTTCTACTTCTTGTTGAGAGATAAGTTATGGGATTGGATGGATTGATACATATTTGTGATTAGTATTTTACTTTTTTATCAGTTGTGAAAATGGTTTAAGAAACTATACCTAGTAAGTAGGTAGTGTTTTGGTAGCATTGAGTTGTGGCATTTTCTTTTTACCTTGTGAGGGTATGTAGGAATGTTTGAGATGTTAGTTCTTAACTTTTCACTTGTGACTCTTTAGGCTCACTATTTTACATAATCTTGTGATTTAGACCACGTGGAGTGGCAAACCTTTAATTATATATTAAATTTTATATTAGGAATTATTATGTTATTATTCACCTTTGATTAGATTGATATTATTCTCTTTTAGCTTAAAACATGTTGTTTTGGAAGAGTTATCTTATACCTGTCACTTGAAGCAAGTAGGGCATAGTACGTATAAAACATCTTGTCAATTTAAGGGTTAAGGTAAACTTTTAATTAGTTTTATTCTAACCGAGAAAGTAGGGAGATATTGGCTCACTTGTTTCCTTATAGGTTTGAAGGGACAGTGTGATCCTTGGCCCTTGTATGTAAGTTAATTTTAACATGATTTTCTCTTAACTATGACTATAACACTATAAGTTAAGCTCAAAAAGATGATACTAGATATTTTTGGCTAGTGGAAACTTAATATAATTATGGATTGATAATATTTCTCTTATATGTATGTTGATATATCTAGAATTATTTAGCACATTATTGTTTTTTATGATCTATTAGTGTACATTTGTGGTTCATTGAACCTTGTACACATTGTAAAGATCATTAGGTCATGAAGACTTGAGGGAAGCATGATGAATTAGAAACATGTGTTCTAAGTGATAGGATGGTATCCTACTTAGACTCACATTGAATCAAGTGTTACTGAGTTGGATCTGATAGATGGACTTGTCGAATCCAGGATTTGACAAAAGGACTTATCAAATTCAATCATATGGACATATGTATGTATACAATGGAATGTTTATTTCTTAATCTTGTATACATTATAAATGTATTATTTCTAGTTCCTATTCATCATTTTACTTATCAAGAACTCTATGGATTAGTGACAGTATTGGCATGTTATAATTATTCGAAGCTACACAGAGTAGCGATAGTATTAATTTATACATATTATTCTTACCAAGTTTCCTAAATACTTTTTTCCAGAATGAGAAAAACACTCTCTAGGATAAAATATTTGCATAAGGGCTCAAATATTTTTTATAACTCTCCTTGGCCATTTATTTTGGCTTGTATGATGGCCTCATATGATTCTAAAAAGTTAGTAAAACTTTCACTAAGTTATTTGGGACCCTTCAAGGTAATAGAAGTGGTCAGTCCTATTGTATATAGATTTATCTTAATGATTCTAGACCCTAGGGTGGTCATGACAGAATCAATCAGAGTGAGTAATACTCACAAACCATATTTTTAAAAAATTGAAAGATGATATAGAGTAGGCATTATGGGACCAATACTCCAAGAATGGTGTACCTTGAAAGAACTACGGTGAGTTTTATAAGTAATTTCTCATTTATTACTTAATTTAATACTGTATCTCATGTTATTTCTTTGCTAAATAATGTTTTAAATTTAGAACTTATGTTTTAATAAGAGTCATTAGGGATGATGAATAGCTTTAGGGGGAAAAGATGTTACATCTCGATTCTTCACCAAGTAAATTTTCTAGATTATCCATGGATATCTACAGCTAATAAATTCAGATTTGGTTATATTTTTGACTAAGCTTGAGATTTATGCTATTATGAAATAGTATAATATTGTTTAGATACATGATGATACATGATTTATTATAGTGATTTGGTTAATGTATGTGTTTATATTTTGAGCATATTACTGTATTGTTCTAGCTATATTTATTGTTATATGTTTATCATGTGATATGATCTAATTATCTACATGTTGTGAGGTGAATGTAGGAGACTATTTCCCTCAGAGTATGTCGAAGGGAGAGCATCATCGAAGAGGGTGATGTAGATGGAGATGTCAAAACTCAACAAAGAGCTTGTAAAACCTTGCACACACCACAGTAGTTAGCACATGGTAGAAATGCATTAAAAGTAGCTTGTTTATGGTGTGTTTAATTAAATGCTTTGGAGTGTTCCTTTCTATGATTTGCTAGTGTAGGTAAATATCATAATGCATACCTTTGCGTGTTTAGCATGTTTTTCTATTAAATATGGTAGGAACAATTTTGGCAAAAATAAATTTAAAATACAGGTTATTTGTAAATTTTGAAATTGTCATTTAAATTTATATATTTGGATGATAATTTAATTTAATAAAAATTAAGGATTTTAGCATTCCCTATTTATAGCATACTAATACAATGGAAATTACATTAAAAAGGAAAAAAAATAAAAAGAATTAAGTATATTAAAATAACAAAAATAAAAAAACAAAACAAAAAACACAAAAGTCTTGAAAAAGAGGAAGCAATGCCTATTTATATAAGGAAAGAATCTTAAAAGAGTTTTATATGATGCATTGGAGAAAGGAAGTTTTGGGAGAGAAAAGTAAGAGAAGGAAGCATAGGAATAAATTAAAAATATTCCAACGAGTAAATTATCAAGTGTTGTATTACAATTATAATAATTTCTCTTAATGTTAAAATATTCCTAAAGGAGGGTTGTTTATTAAAAATCTATATAAATCAAAAGAGAATTTCTAAAATTTATAATATTTAAGTCAGATATATTTATTGGATTTCAATCCATGTGAATCACAATGTATAAACTTGCATCATGCTAAGATAGTTGGTTTGGTAGAGGCATCAACCTAGTTAAACTAGAAACAAAATAAGGACTATAGTTGTGTTTTGGCATAGTTTTGCATAATAGAATTTAGATCATATTTAAGTCCAACATATTTATGGCGTCAACATATTCTCAGCGGCCCATCTGGGTTGCCATAGGTAAAATAGAGAGTTTGCATTATGGGATCGCCTAAGGCTACAAGGGTATCAATTTTAATAAAAACAAATACACTTTTTAATGCTACCATCTGTGTGTCATTAGGTTGGAAGACATTCTATTTATTTTCAACCTAATTATTTTAATTGGATCACTCGAATAAGCCAAAGTATTAAGTAGAATTTAATTTGTTGTGCATATACTTCAGATTTCTCTAGGCTTCTTATATGCAATTATAATATATAACTAGTATTTTGTAAAATTGGTAGTGTATAATTTCATAAATGTTTGAATTCTATTAGAAGATGGATCACTAATGGTTTTACTGAGCACAGATTAATTCATTATTGGTATCCAAAGGTAGACAAATCATCTTTGTTTAGTGAATTATTTTATAATAACTTATTAAATAGGATGTAATACTAATATTTCAAAGTTTTCAATCAAAGCGTCTTGGTTATATGGATTACTTAATTAGCGTCTGAGTCATTTATTAGTTGTATAACATGAATATATTATTTTTCGTAGGCAAAGCATATTTATTATCATAGTTCACTACCTATAACAATTACTATAAGCGTTTCAGATAATTATCTATTGGATTAGTGAATCTTTATTATAATATGTAATAAGTTGTAATCTCATGTATATAAATCATTTTCATCATATTTTGAATCACCTACCTATGTCTTTATTATCTTAGTTCACTGCTATAAATTAATAAAAAATTTAGTTGTGTGGGAAAATATGTGTTAGATATTTCATATCCATAGCTTTATAAGAAAGAGAGTCTAGTTGATAATCATTGTTATATGCGTGGGATCATCATATATATAGGTATAGCCTTCAATCCCTTTTGAATTAAAGCGTGGCATGGTCATGTTAATAAAAAAGGGGATATATGATTCAAAAAAAAAGATTTATATTTAAAAAGGGAGATTTATAATATGAATGTCATATCAGAGTGTATAATAGATTAAACACAAGGCATATGTGTGTTTGTCTATACTTTTGATATTGGATATTAATCCTTAGCTACGTTTTAATATTTATGCATAAGGATGTGTTCAGCAAAAATAATTTGTTTTCCCAAATAATGATATGTCTATTTTTGGGATGGTTGTAAGCATAGAGTGTAGTATTATTCTTGTACCATAAACATTTAAATTAAAATATAGGAACTCTTATACAGATTTCTAGTTTGTCTAGCTCGGGTGTTAGCTCCTTTTTGTTATGTGGACAGTGGGATAATCTATTAAGATGCTCATTGGGTAATATGTTCAACCGTATATACTATATGAGACTAATATATCAATAAAATTTTAGAAGCATAATACATGAGGAGGGTAGGAACCCATAAAAGTATTTATCATGATAGGTGTGGGTAACTTATCATAATATAAATTAAGAGTTAAAAGCATGTCATGTAAAAACAACATTAGAGTAAGTTACAGGTTGCTAAATATGGGAATTTAGGGTGAATATACCTATTAATGTATTTAAAATCATAGGGGCATATTCATACGATAATAATCCTCAAGTGGAGTATTAACTGAATTAAAAAAATTATTTAAAAATAATTTAGAGAATGCTTGCTTATAAACCTCTAAATGTTATATCAATGTTAGATTAGATTTCTTATGTTGTGGGAAAATGAAGTTATAGATGTTCCAGTTGTTAATACAAATGTGTGTTTTCATATATTTATGACTATTTCATTAGCTTGATTTCGAGGCTTAGTAGTTTTTCTTAAAACACTGAACCGTAGTTTAGTAATTACATAGCATTAGAGTACCTACCTATAGATCATATTATGATGTACAAGTACTCGTATATAGGGATTATACCTATAATTCAAGAGATGAATTGAGTAAGTCATTAAGTTTATTAGGAATCAGAAACTAAAATATTTTGGAACAGTTTCTTAAAAATATAATAAAGTGTTGAAATAAAAGATCATAGTGATTTTATGAGTTCTCTACTTCTCTGTTATGATTGATTGACTGTTAGTTATATGAAATTTGATATTGTATACTTGCAAGTGGTACATATTATAGGAGTATTAATTTGTATAAATTCTTAGTTATATTTATCATATAAAGATGCATCATGATGCTTGTTAATTAGTTATATTTCTTTGAATGTTAGTATGTAGTTTAGATTTAAGGTATATCTAGGTAGTATAACCCTGTACTTGCTTAATTATTATTATGTATGTGTGTCGCTTGATTCTTGAAATCATAAGTTTGAATTATATGTTATTATGTATTTGGGAACCTATGATAGTATGGGGTATCATAGGGTACTACAATATAAAATTATGTTGTACTCAGATGGTACATATTGAAATTGTTATGTCTAAACTCATATCTACATTTGATTTATTATATGTATGCGTACATATATCCTTGAAAGTTTAAAAAATGCTATGATGCTATATTAGTGTGTTCCATGGAAATTGTGATTTGCTTCATTTTACCTAGTTTCTTGAATATAAGATGTATTTCTATGTAGTTATGACCACTTTACTATAATTAATTGTAAAAAACTAGTAGCTAAGTCTTAGAATACTAGACTATAGTAATATGGGTTATCATAAGATGTAGTATGTTTGAAACTAATTGTGGTAATCAAAATCTACAGTTAAATATGTAAATATTCAGATGGTATAAGTTGTAGTCATTATTTCTTGTATGGGATAGAAAATAATGTAATATTCAATCATATGTTTGACAAAATAAATATATGCTATAGTTACTCCTATGAATAGCATGTTATATGATGTGTATGCTATTAGAATACAAATTAAATGAATCTAATGGTTGAATTGTATTTGTCCAATCTACATTGCTTATATAGATTAGGGAGTGAGATGGTCTTCATTGGCTTACTAGTACCACAATGACAAATGAAGACAGTCTGATCAAGTGATGTGTATGAATTTGATTGATCTATAGATCTTTATTATTTATTATTTATAAAACTTTGGGCCAAAGTATGTTTAGTGATAAATTATCATTTCATGAGTGTGATTTAGGTGTTTGTGAGATATCTTATAATAAAATATATTTTTATGATACACTACATGTTTATTTTAGAAATCATACAGCACATGGGTACTTGCTTGTCTCTCTGGATTCATGCACCGTCACTATATACTCATTCATGAAGGGAGGAACATTTTTTGATGGGATTAGTGTGGGGGATCATTGGTCCATGGTTGGTATATAAAAGTGCTCGAATGATGCTCTCCCTCCCCACAACAGTACTACTTATCAAAATGACACTTGAGATTGTCATAAACACTTGAGTTTGGGAACTATGCTCTGGGGAAGCAATATATCTATATGTACATTGTATTGTAATATACTTACCATCGAATATTGTCATGAAAAAATTGTAATTACTTATTATTATACTTGGATAGCAGTGGTTGTAGATGTATTACAAATATAGTAGAGTTAATGTGATTATTTTCTATATTTGCATGTGATGTGTACTCTCATGATATTAGA
The DNA here is from genome assembly GCA_037957365.1 of Torreya grandis. Taxonomy (NCBI): domain Eukaryota; kingdom Viridiplantae; phylum Streptophyta; class Pinopsida; order Cupressales; family Taxaceae; genus Torreya; species Torreya grandis. The sequence goes on along the minus strand of JARHVA010002590.1, from coordinate 1,388,838 downwards.
TATCAATATTATGTGATGTATTATGCTTGTTTCTATTACCACACCTTGTGTATTTATTATGGTATCTATAGATTCTTGTGGTGTAATCTATATTTTGTATATGTATTTAATTAAAAAAATTATGTATTTCTATGTCTAACTCAATGGGGTTGTTATGTCTAACTCAGTGGGGTTGTTACATGTGGTATCAAAGTTGTGACTCGAACTCTAGGACCTAATGAGTCCATTAGTGTTTTCATGTTTTTTTGTTCACCGATGTGAACCTAATGACATGAAGTATTGCACTAGTATTTTATATTTGTGGTTCCTTAGTGCAGAACCATGTACACCATGATTAGATTTTTGAGACTTGATAGATCCTCTTGTATGGATTGATGACTTTTGTAAGTATGTTAGCATTCATAAAATGTGTGGGGTATAGTGAATGTGCATCTTTAGGAGCTCTAGTACCCTCATAGAATTTATATAGTGTTGGATTTTTGAATATCCCAATGGTGATGGTTGTATACGAGGCTAGGGTAGATGATTATATAAGTAGTTCATGAGTTATGAACAAAAGATTTATACCATAGGTGATCACTTAGATAGAGCACTTCAAATGTGATTACATCTTTCTTAGTAATCAAGTCACCTTTGCCATTTGTGTTTTGTGTTGTCAGTGTTTATAAGTACGGTATGCTTCTCACTTAATATACATTGTGCTTTAGTTTTGTGCCTTATTTTCACTAATCCTAGAAATGAAAAATTTTATAAGACCAATTTTAGATTTGGTACCACTTAGTGAAGTGTGATTTTTTTTCATTAGAGTGTTGTTTTTTTGTTTGAAAGTTCCTATGTGTTAAGAGTTTGTTTAAGGATTGGCACCCTTAAGTTATGTGGTTTAGAAAGGAGTGTCAACTCTATTAGTTAGCTTAGAGGTGAGTTATTATTATCTCATTCTCTTTTGATAACATTAAGCTATTGAGAGGATTCATATTTTTTTTCATGTTGTTGATTTAGTGTTCTCTATTATGGAAACTTGTTTTTGAATGATGTTTGACTGTAATCCCTTGAAGTTTGTGGTATAATGTCTTCTATTTCTTTTTGAGAGAGAAGTGGGATTGGATGGATTGATACATCTTTGTGATTAGTATTTTTTTATGGTGGTGGAAATAGTTTGTGAAACTATCCTTGGTATGTAGGTAGTATTTTGGTAGTATTGATTTATGGTATTTTATTTTTACCTTGTGAGGTTATGTAGGAATTTTTGAGATGTTAGTTCTCAACTTTTCACTTGTGACTCTTTAGGATCACTATTTTACCTATTCTTGTGATTTAGACCACATGGAGTGGCAAACCTTGAATTATATATTAAATTTTATATTATGAATTATTATGTTATTATTCACCCTTTATTAGACTGATATTATTCTCTTTTATCTTAAAACATGTTGTTTTGGAAGATTTATCTTATACCTATCATCGAAAGTGAGTAGGGTATAGGATGTATGGAACATCTTGTCAATTTAGGGGTTGAGATAATCTTTTAATTGGTTTCATTCGAACCAAACAATTAGGGAGTTAATGTCTCACGTGTTTCCTTATAGGGTTGAAGGGATAGTGTGATCCTTGGCCCTTGTATGTATGTTAATTTTAACATTATTTTCTCTTAACTATGAATATAACACTATAAGTTAAGCTCAAAAAGATCATACTAGATATGTCTAGCTAGTGGTTGTTAAAGGTTTGTAAATTTTGTCTCCAAGGTGACCAAAGATGTTGATGAGGTTTCATGTGTGCTAGAATGACAATGACAAAGTGTGTTTTAGTGTTTTTGCATAGTTATTCAATGTTTGAATTGGATAGGCAAATAGTGGATATTATTGATGGTATGGTCATGTTGTAGAGATCTTATGGGGTGTTTTGAGTGCTTAGAGTGCTTATGGAAGTGAAAGTAATTCATCAGATCATTCATATGTGTGTTTAGTTTCTAGTAGTCATCTTGACAGATAAATTTGAATGAGTAGATTGATGACATTAGCATTCACACGTGTGAATGTTTTAAGAGTAGTGTTATATATGGATAGATTCCCCTATGTGAGGAGATCAAATGGTTCAAGTTTTAGGTCTAGACATAAAGTGTAGCAAAATTTATGAAGGTAAAAAGTTGGATTATCAAGTAGAGTTAACTAGGTTCCCATAGCCAAATTTTTGATATCAAAGATCTACGGTGAGCATTTAATCTTCACGATAAAGATCCAATGATGAGCATTTAAACTGACGGATGAAAATCCAATGATAAGTGATTGATTAGGAAGATAAATATCTAAAATGAGTTATTAATATGACTAGATAAGGATCTAATGGTGAGCATTATACTTGTCAGATAGAGATAAGCGGTGAGTATGAAGTCTATTAGCCAAAGATCCTGAGAATCAACGCGATGAAGACATGTCACTTTCACAAAGTTTGAGTAGTAGATCAAGATCAATTGAGCATGTTCAACCATTTAGAGGAAGATAAATAGTGTTCATTAGTCAATAAGTCAATAGAATGCTTAGAAGGCATGTGGGGATGCCAAGTGATGAAATTTCAATGGAGACTGATTGTAGGGTACGTAGAGGGCATGCAGGGCTACCAAGTGGCTTGATCTTGGAAGTAATGATCTAAGATCAATGGTGAGTGATGCAAGTTAAAGTTAGGAGGCTTTCAATGAGATATATGGAGTAGATTTGATCAAGTTTTAAGGGGATATGAGATGAAGACAAGTGTAATATGATTTTTTATTAACTAGTGACCGTTAGTATTTGAATTTAACAAAAGAAAAACTAGTCTGTAGTATTTTACAAATATCATTTGATCATGAATTTATTATTAGTGTAAAAATAAAATTTTAAAATGAATTAAAGATGAATCTATAAAAGTTGTTTATAATATTTGAAGGTTTGTATAGTTACAAATATTAAGCTCCAAAGTTTAATGAATATTTGACCATGTTTTATAACTGACCTAAGAAGGATATTTAAGTCGTTATTGAAGGTATTTTGATGTTTCAATATGAACTAACTATTGGAGATTATTTTAGACTCCATGAGGACCATATGTATATATTTTATAGGTTTGACCAATCCATATTCAATATGATCAAAGGCTTAGAAGTTGACTGTGTTTATCGAATACACTAGCAAGTTTGAGTGACCATCTTGCAGAGGTAAGTTGAAAATGTTCTGATCAAATTTGAGGAAGAAAATGAGTATGTATATGTTCTATAAGTATCAAAGGATTATAATAATTAATTATTTGTCATGATATGACCCATATCAAATATGGAGAGTCAAAATAGCTTGATTGTATTTTATTATATATGACCAGTCTGAGTGGTCATTTTGAGATAATTGTTTTGAGTGCTTAGATCCTATCCTAAAGTATCTAAATCATATGAAGGAATTGAAGAGGTCCTAAAGGTTTCACCCATATGATATAATCATATGTATATGTTAAATATTTGAGTAGTTACTTTATAAGTTTGAGACTGTGTTTTATGTGTATGAAGGCCTAAAAAGTGAGGAGACCTAATTGGCAGGTTTAAGTGTTGAGTAGGTGTTCTAGATGGCATGGACCTATATGATATTAATAAAGGGGATATTGGAGATATTTTTATGTGTTAAAATCATTGTTAAAGTATGAAGGTGGTTCAAGTAGTCTCACATGTAACATGTGAGTATGAAGGCCTAATTGTTTTAGGTCTCACCAAGACCTAATGGTGGTTTGGGAATAATGAGGTAAAGATCGACCTATGAAGAGTGTGGTTCTCACATGTAATGTTGGTATAGATATATTTTAAGTGTGGTTCAAATATGTAAATCATATTTCCCAACTAAAATGGGTTAAAGTAAGAGAGCGGTATAAGTACAAGGTCTAATTATACTAGTTTGAGGAAGTGGAGAGTTAAACAAAGTAGAGAATATTTTAAAGAGAAGGTACAGTTTAGTGAGGACCATCAGAGGTAAAAGAGAATCATTCATTTTTATTTGATCAAGTTGATGTAGGTGGATACATAGGTTATTGGACCTAATGAGCCTAGAAGAGGCAGATTAAGCAAGTGAGCCCTTGAGATTGTTTGGGTGAAATAGTGAAAGTGAAGAGTGAAAAAAAAGGTGGTCATCATGAATTGAATAATAATAATAGGTGTTTAATATGATCTATTAAAGTTAGGTGGGTAGGTTCTTGGTTGCCTAGGGGGTTGGTTCCTCCTTGCAAGGTGAAACTTCCTAAAAGGTCTAGTTGTTTTAGGTGCTCAGCTAGACAAGGGCAGTAGCTCCTTGAGGCATTGGTGTCTCACTAAATTAAGGGATGGGTTTTCTTTGATCAGTTAGTGTTGGTCTAAATTGGATCTTGTCATTATAGGATTGTAGTCCATATTGCAAGGTTCATTAGATTTTATTCTTCAAAAGGGTTTCCCACATATGTCACGTGTTATGTGTTTGATCTTATTATATCTTCTTTGTTCATTGCAATGGTTAATTTGTATGTATCATGATTGTATCTGTTGAATGTTTAAAATTTGAGAATTGAATTGGATTATCTTGCATCACTGATTCACCCCCCCCACCTCAGTGATTTTACCTCTAACAGTGGTAACATAATACAATTACGGATTTCTTGTATGATATTTCTCTTGTATGTATGTTGATACATCTAGCAATATTTAGCATAGTATTGCTTTCTATGATCTATTAATATGCATTTGTGGTTAATTGAACTTGTACACATTGTAGAGATCATTAGGTCATGAAGACTTGAGGGAAAAGTGATGAATTAGGAATGTGATTTCTAAGTGATAGGATGGTATCCTACTTAGACTCACATTGACTCGAGTATTATTGAGTTGGATCCATCATACGGACTTGTCAAATCTAAGATTTGACAGATGGACTTGTTAAATTCAATCATATGTCCATATACATGTATACAGTGGAACATTTATTTATTAATCTTGTATATATTTTAAATGTAGTATTTCTAGTTCCTATTCATAATTGTACTTGTCAAGAACTCCATAAAGTAATGACAATATTTACATGTTATACTTATCTGAAGCTATGCATAGTAGCAATAGTATTTACTTATACACATTATTCTTACTAGATTCCCTAAATAATTTTCTCTAAAATGAGAAAAATGTGTAGAGGGGCTCAAAAAGTTTATGGAACTTGCCTTGGCCATTTGTTTTGGCTTGTATGATGACCTCGTGTGATTTTAGAAAGTTAATGAAACTTTCACTAAGTTATGTGGGACCCTTCAAGTTAACAAAAGTGGTTGGTCCTATTATATATAGATTTATCTTAATGATTCTAGACCCTGGGGTGGTCATGATAGAATCAATCAGAGTGAGTGATACTCAGAAACCATATTTGAAAAAAATTGAAAGATGATATAAAGCAGGGTATTATGGGACTAATACTCCAAGAATGGTGCAACTTGAAGGAACTATGGTGAGTTCTATAGGAAATTTCACATTTATTACTTAATTTGATATTTTATATCATGTTATTACTTTGATAAATAATTTTTTTAATTTAGAGCTTATGTTGGAATAAGAGTCATCGAGGATGATGACTAACTTTAGGGGAAAAAGATGTTACATCTTGATTCCTCGTCAGGCAATTTTTTTAGATTATTCGTGGATATCTATAGCTACCAAATTTATATTTGGTTATATTTATAACTAATCTTGAGATTTATGCTATTATGGGGTAGTATAATATTGTTTAGATACATGATGATACATGATTGCTTACTGTGAGTTGGTTAATGTATGCGTTTACATTTTGAGCATATTATTGTATTGTTCCAGTTATATTTATTGTTATATATTTAACATGTGATATGATCTAATTACCTACATGATGTGAGGTAGACGTAAGATAACTCATCCCTCAGATTGTACAGGAGGGAGAGAACCATCGAAGAGGGTGACATAGAGGGAGATGTTGAAGATCGATAGAGAGATGGTGAAACCCTGCACAGACCACAGTAGTTAGCACATGTTAGAAATACATTAAAAGTAGCTTATTTATGGTGTGTTTAATTACTTCCTTTTAAGTGTTTCTTTCTATGATTTAATAGTGTAGGTAAATATCGTAATGAATACCTTTACGTTTTTAGCACGTTTTACCATTAATGATGGTAGGAATAATTTTGACAAAAATAAATTTAAAATATGGGTTATTTATAAATTTTGAAATTTCCATTTAAAATTATATATTTGGATGCTAATTTAATTTAATAAAGATTAGGGAGTTTAGAATTCCATATTTATAGTATATTAAGAAAAATGAAATTACATTAAAAAATGGAAAAAAAAAACATAAAGAATTAAGTATATTAAAATAACAAAAACAAAAAAATAAAACAAAAAACAAAAGTCTTGAAAAAGAGGAATTTGTGCCTATTTACATAAGGTAAGAGTCTAAAAAGAGATTTATCAAATGTAGTGGAGAAAGAACGTTTGGGGAGAGAGAAGCAAGAGGAGGCAACATAGGAATAAAGTACAGATATTCTAGCAAGTAAATTATCAAGTAAGTGTTGTATTACAATTCTATTAATTTTGCTTAATGCTAAAATATTCCTAGAGGAGGGTTTTTTGTTAAAAATTTGTATAAATCAAAAGGGAATTGCTAAAATTTATAATCTTTATGTCATAAATATATTTATTGGATTTTAGTCCATGTGAAACATAGCATATAAACCTGAATCATGTTAGGATAGTTGGTTTGGTAGAGGCATCAAACTAGTCAAACTAGGAATAAAATAAGGACTAAAGTTGAGTTTTGGCATAGCTGTGCATAAGAGAAATTAGATCCTATTTAAGCCCACCATATTTATGGTGTCACCATATTCTCAGCCTCTCATCTAGGTCACCATAGGAAAAATGGACATTTTACCTTATTGGATCACCTAAGGCTATAAGGGCATCGATTTTAATAAGGAAATAAACTTTTCAATGTTGCCATCTATGTGTCGTTAGGTTTGAAGACATTCTATTTATTTTCAACTTGATTATTTTCATTGGATCATTGGAATAAGCTAGGGTGTCAAGTAGAATTTAAGTTGTGCATATACTTTAGATTTCTTCAGGGTTCTTATCTGCAATTGTAATATATAACTAGTAGTTCATAAAATTGGTAGTGTATAATTTCATAAATGTCTGAATTCTATTAGAAGATGGATCATTGATGGTTTTATTGAGCATAGATTAAGTCATTGTTGGTGTCTGAAGGTAGATAAAGCATCTTTGTTTAGTGAATTATTTTATAATAACTTATTAAATAGGATGTGATGCTATTATGCCAAAGTTTTCAATCAAATCATCTTGGTTTTATAGATTAATTAATAAGCATATGAGTCATTTTTAAGTTGTATAAGATGACTATATTGTTTTCGATAGGCAAAGTGTCTTTATTATCATAGTTCACTACCTACAACAATTACTATAAGCATTTGAGATAATTATCAATTAGATTAGTGCATCTTTATTCTCATATGTAATAATTTGTACTCTCATGTATATAAAGTGTCTTTGGCTAGGCATCATCATATTTTGAATCTCCTACCTATGTCTTTATTATCTTAGTTCACTGCTATAAATTAAAAATAAATTTAGCTGTATGTAGAAATATGTGTTAGATATTTCATATCCACAGATTTATAAGAAAGAGAGTATAGTTACTAAACATTGATGTAAGTGTGACATCATCATATATATAGGTAAATCGTTACCTTGGATGAAGGATGTATACAATCCCTTCTGAATTAAAATGTGGCATGGTCATGTTAATCAAAAAGATATATATATATATATTTAAAAAGGAAGATTTATAATATGAATATCACATCAAAATGTATAATAGATTAAAAACTAGGAATATGTGTGTTTGTCTATACTTTTGATACAAGATATCAATCCTTAGCTACGTTTTACTAGTTATGCATAGGGATGTGTTTAGCAAAAACAACCTCTTTTCTCAAATAATGATATGTCTATTTTCAGGATGGTTGTAAGCATAGAGCGTAGTATTATTATTTTTGTGTAAACATTTAAATTAAAATATAGGAACTCTTATAGAGATTTTTAGTTTGTCTAGCTCAAGTGTTAGTTCATTTTTTTTATGTGGATAGTGGGATAATTTCTTAGGATGTGCATTGGGGAATATGTTCAACTATATATACTATTTGAGATTAATATATCAAGAAACTTTTGCAAACATAAATAAGACATGCAGAGGGTAGAAAACCATCAAAGTATTTATCATGATAGGTATAGGTAGCTTATCATAATATAAATTGAGAGTTAGAAGCATGTGATGTAAAAACAACATTAGAGTAAGCTACAGATTGATAAATACAAGAATTTAGGGTAAATATACCTGTTAATGTATTTTAAATCATCAAAGCATATTCTTGTGGCTATAATCTTTGGGTAGAGTATTAACTAAATTAAAATAATTATTTAAAAATAATTTAGTGAATGATTTTTTATAAACCTCTAAATGTTATTCCAATGCTAAACTGGATTTCCTATGTTGCGAGAAAATGAAGTTTTGAATGTTCTAGCTATTAAATACAAATGTGTGTTTCCATGTATTTATGACTATTTCATTATTTTGATTTTGAGGCTTAGTAGTTTTGCTTAAAAACACTGAACCGTGGTTTAATGATTGCATAGAATTAGAGTCCCTACCTATGGAGCATATTATGATGTATAGGTGCTCATATTTAGGGATTATACCTATAGTTCAAAAGATGAGTTGAGTAAGTCATTAAGTTTTTTAAGAATCAAGAACTAAAATATTTTGGAATAGTCTCCTAGAAATAAAATGAAGTGTTGGAATAAAATATCATAGTGATTTTATGAGTTCTCTACTTCTCTGATATGATTGATTGACTGTTAGTTATATGAAATTTAGTATTGTATACTTGTGAGTGGTACATATTATAGGAGTGTTAATATATATAAATTATTGGGTATATTTAAAATATAAAGATGCATCGTTATATGTACTAATTAGTTATATTTCCTTGAATTTCAGTATGCATTTTAGACTTAGGGTATACCCAGGTGGTATAGCCTCATACTTGCTTAATTATTATTATGTGTGTGTGTCGCTTGATTATTGAAATCATAAGTTTAGATTATGTGTTATTATTTAGTTTCAAACCTATGATAGTATGAGATATCATAGGATACTATAGTATAAAAGTATGTTATACCCAAATGGTACATATTGTAATTGTTATGCCCAAACTCATATCTACATTTGATTGATTATATGTATGTGTGCATACAATTTTGAAAGTTTAATAAATGTTATAATATTATATTAGTGTGTTTCATGATAAGTGTGATTTGCTTCATTTTAACTAGTTGCTTGAATATAAGATGTGTTTTTATGTCACTATGACCACTTTACTATAATTAGTTATGAAAAATTAGTAGTTAAGTCTTAAAATACTAGACTATGGTAATATGAGTTATCATAGGATGTAGTATGTTTGGAATTAATTATGGTAGTGAAAATCTATAGATAAATATGTAAATACCCAAATGGTATAAATTGTAGTCATTATTTCTAGTATGGTATAGAAAATAATGTAAGATTTATTCATATATTTGATGGAATAAATGTATGCTTTGATTAAACCTATGATTATCATGTTTTATGATGTGTATGCTATTAGGATGCAAATTAAATGAATCTAGTGGTTGAATTGTATTTGACCAATGTGCATTGTTAATATGGAGTAGGGAGTGAGATGGACTTCACTAGCTTACTAGTATCACAATGACATATGAAGGTAGTTCGATCAAGTGGTGTGTATGAATTTGATTGATTTATAGATCATTATCATTTATTATTTATAAAAATCTAGGCCAAAGTATGTTTAGTGAGACATTATCATTTCATGAGTGTGATTTACATGTTTGTACGATATCTTGCAATAGAACAGACTTCTATGATACACTACATGTTTAATTTAAAAATCATATAGCACATGGGTACTTGTTTGTCTCTCTAGATGCCTATGCAATCACTATCTACTCATGCATTAAGGAAGGGATATTTTTTGATGGGATTAGTATGGGAGATCATTGATCCATGGTTGGTGTGGACAATCACTCAGATGATTTTGTCCCTCCCCACTACTTATCGAGACAACACTTGAGATTACCATAGATACTTGAGTTTGAGAACTATGCTCTGGGGAAGTCATGTATCTAGATGTGCATTGTATTGTATTGTACTTATCATTAAATATTGTAATTAATTATTATTGTACTTGGACAATTGTGGCTAAAGACTTGTTATAGTTGTAGTAGATTTAATGTGATTACTTTCTATATTTGCATGTGACATGTACTCTCATGTTATTAGAGATTAGTATTATGTGATGTATTATTCTTGTTGATATTACTACACCTTGTGTATTTCTTATGGTCTCTATAGATTCTCATGGTATAATCTATATTTGGTATATGTGTTTAATTAAAAAAATCATGTATTTCTATGTCTAACCCAGCGGGGTTGTTACAGGGAGAGGAACAATGACACATAATAAAATCATTGTAAAAGTAGCACATAAATAGTATAATGAAGTTGGAAATGAGTGTAGCACCACATAAATAGTATTGATAGTAAAGGTCTAACACACATCCAAATAGTGCCTTCATTTTTTGAGGCTCCAATAGCCATATACATCCCCTTATGTTTATTCAATGTCACATTAATATGTTGAATAGCCATGTGATTTACTCTATATTTATGTAGTTGGAACTTCAGGGTGGACAGCCATGGTGGTAGATGAAGCTTGAGAAGATGGGTCCATCCCATATACCTCAAGGGATGATATTATCAATGGAAAACATTATGTGGATGCATTTGTCTATGGTTTCTAAGAAGATAGTTGCATTTCTCTATAGTTTCAAATAGATATTTCTATGAACAATGAAATTTTATTTACACATGGACAAAACATACAACTAGTTTTCAATGTTTGATTCATTAAGGTTTTTTTCCAAGACAACACCAAGTGGGGCTTAGTGTCCAAGGGTTAGAGGTAAGAAGCAATAAATATGAACTTTATTATAGGTTTATCTCATCAAAGGAAAAAAATTTGTTTTTATAGTTTGTGTTAAGTTAACTATTGTAGCATATAATTGCACCCTTTTAGGAGAGTTTTTTATGCTCTCTCACTCCTAGCTATACTATTGGAGCAACCTCAGGTTGTGGGTATCCTGTAATGAGGTTGAACCTTAGGAGAAGGCCTACTTCCTCTTGGTAGATCACCTAAACTAATATTTTTACTTGAAAAAGGGATAAGAAGGGGATCTAGGATGACTAATGGTACTAAAAGGGGGATGTACCAAATTAAATGACACTCAAATAAGCTTGAAACAAACACTAATTCAGCATAAAGACCACCTTTTCCCACACAATCTCACAAACTAGCCAATTTGCATTAGTATTTCTTAAACTAGGCTCACTAAGCAATAGACGAAGCAAAGAGGGGTTCTAAAAATCACACCAAACATCCATTAATGGCAGAAAAATATCAAGTTCAAACCTTCAAATAGCTTGAAAACACCTAGAAAGAGGCAAGAAAGAAGGACAATGAACATGGAAGAACACTTCTTCACAAATCCATCATATACAAGTTTGTTAAACACAAGTTAAAGGCAAGAAATAGGTGAAATAATAATATTTATTACTTCAAAGGTAGTTCCTACAAATTTTTACAGGGTTTTGCCTTGTCAAATGAGAATATATGTTACAAATGGGGAAGAAATGGGAGATATAAGAGAAAAGGGAAGAGAGAGAAGAGAACTAAGCACTCAAACTGAATAAATGAGTCACACCGACCTTATATGGAGTCTCAACTACATTTGGATCAATTAACACTAATATCTTCTCAACAAATTAACCTTCATTAGTCCAAAGAGCCTTCAAGCCTTCCCATTGGCGTAGAAAGACACGAGAAGATAAAAACCTTTGAGGATGATGATGTCACATATGAATCACATGAGAAAAGTCTTGAAAGACTTGGAAAATACAATGAATCCTCCAACTTTCTCTCCCAACCTCCAAACTCTTCCTTTTTTATTCTACACTCCCCTCCACTTGCACTTCTAGAAGATGCTTGGCATATGGTTAGTTGACTTGGAATTTGATGCTTGACTGACCATGGAGGATATCTTTTAGAATTCACTTTTTGATATTTTATTTTATTCTAAACTCCTCTTTTCTCCTCTAACCTACAATAAACTCCATGAAACTTTCAAATTTCATAAACTCCATTGATGGAGGTCTACAAGCTTGAGCTATCTTCAACCAACTACCCTGAAACCTACTCCCAAGGCCATTTGGCACCATGAGAACCACTTATGGACCTGTAGAATACTTTAAAACATATATATCATGCATATGAGATAGAAAACAAATTTTCATGCCACCTTCAAGACCTACAAAAATGGTGGAAATCACCATTAAACCTGTAACATTTCACAATTTGTCAAAAAACTTGAGTTTTTGAACCTTTAGCTCATAAAAGCACCCTAAAAACCCTTTTTAAGGTCTCCAAGCTATATATAATGATGATTTGGATCCCATTATGCCTCTTCTATGCATTTATACCATTTTTCTCTTTGAAGACTTGCAAAAATAGGCATTTTTGGGCCATTTGACAACATTTGAGAACAACTCATTGTCTCTTACCTTTCTCACTTCTCAAGAAACTTGAACTAATTGATTTGAACTCCAATGAACCTCTATAAACATGAGACCAATCATAAAATATTTTTGTCTCTCTTCACACCTATCCTCTTATGTATGAAAAATGTATGGATTGTACCTAATCATGTGTTAAGAGTCAAGATCTTGATGATCTCCCATGCTTTTTGGTGAGATAATGGGCTTGGATGAATATATTTACCCTATAAATGAGTTAAATACATTCACAACATGGATTTGGATCTCCCAAGCCATGTTAGGTGGATTTTCAAACCTGAAACTTCTTTACACACTCCAAAAAACTTGCTCAAAATGCCATTTTGAATCATGCTTTTCACTACATCTTGAATCTCAATAGCTTAAGGGTGGCTCTTTAAATAAAACCTATGAATTACATGAATTTTAAAGATCCTATATTATTTATGGAAGGTTTTAAACTCTGACAATGACCATCATGAAGAGAAAATAAGATTTGAAGCAAAATCCATCAAAGCAACCTGTACACTGAGACCTTCTCCTTTCAAGTGAAACTTCCTCATAGAGATGAATTATAAAATGAAAACATCATGAAATGGAGATAAAATAATTTTATAAAACATCCTCAAAATCATTCTTCTTGATCATTTTATAAAGCAAAAAAAAAAAAAACCTGGACCATGTCTAGAAGAATAGGCCATCTAGACACCCTTGCACTGTTAGCGATTTTTCATAAAGATGGAGAGATGAACCAGACCACCAATACCACAAAGTGAAATTCCAATATAGTCCTTATCACTTTCCAAAATATTTTGGACCAAATTTCTCTCTCCTCACTGTACCAAATGAAAATCTAAGGCTCTCTAAGAGTTATCCAAGACTATCCAAAATGGTTTTTACTCACTATGAAGAACTAGAAGCCTGAATATGTAATACAACACTTGAGAAAGCTTTGTTATGATTTAAATGAACTTTCATTCCTTTTTTAAAACTTTTTAAGTGTTTGGACCTTTATTAATTGGTAGAAAACATATTTCATGCCTAGTTTGTAGCTAATATGTTTTCCTTATCTCTATTGGTTATTGTGCTTGAATCTAATTTCAAAGGCCTATGAGAGGATATTAGGAACACCATGGATGCTTGTATATGATATATGACCTCGTTAATTAAGCAAAACCTTTGAAAACATGTCCAACTAAAGCTCCAAAAGGCTCTAAAATGCATCATTTTGCTCCCAAACTCCTCTCCTCCACTCCAAATGACTTGACATGGCCTTGAACATGTCTAAATAGTTAAAAAAACACCATAAGGAGGTGGGAGAAAATCAAAACTAGTTTTTCTTCCTCAAAAAGTTAATTTTTCACTTGAAATTTCTATTTTGAAGACCCTTAAGTCATGTAATGCACTTTTGGGGGTCTTTTGGGAAAATTAGCTTCGTTAGACCTCATTTATGACTCATTATAATATCAAAAACTTTTTTAAAACCTAATTCATGCCCTTAAATTATCAAACACCCTAAAAACTAACTGGATCCTTCACTTGCAGTTCAAGACCTATTTTTAGGACTTTTCCTCAAAATCTCCAAATTCACCTTAAAACTTGATTAAAGTGTTAGGAATAAATAAAAAATTAATGAGAAATAATTTTATAGAATCACAATAACAAAATATATAAACAGAGATACATAAGGAACAGAAATAAAAATGCACAACAAAAAGATAAAATTTAACATGGTTCACCCAATGTGGGTTACATCCACCAAGAAACACTTGCTCAGATATTATTACAAACCAACAAGAGTAAAATCCACTTTCATAGCAGTCTTCTCAAAATTACAATGCAAAAATATTTTTTGGAGCTATGCTCAATAAACTATCTCAAATTTGCATCTAAATTCACACATTTTGTTCACCTTCTCAAACTTTGTTCTTCTGATGTATCACCTACTATTTGTCCATCTATAATACATCAATAGGTAATTGACATTGTGGTTTTACAGAACAATGGGTACCAAAACCATGGTCAAAGTCAACCCATAATGGTTCCCAATTAATCATATACAAGTATTGGTAAACCACATATCTATACTCTTGAAAAAAGGGGGTCCAAAAAAATTTTAGGGATTACCGCCACCGAACCCCTGCTCGAGGTCCGACTCGATGTTGAACCCCGACAAGAATACATTAAGAGTGTATAGTAAATTTTAATGTATAATATTTGAAATAAATTTTAATGTGTAAATAGGCTTCACAACATAAAAATATCTCACTTGGAATTTCCTATAAACAAGATTCTCAACCCTTCACAGTTATCTACGAAGGCCAACCAAAGCTAAACATAGCTTCAATTTCTCACTTCTGACCACCTTGGTCATCATGTCTATAGGATTATGATTGGTATGAATCTTCTCTAGCTTCAACTTCTCTTCCTCCAAAGTTGTATTGATGAAATGGTACCTCAACTGTATATGCTTCATCATAGAGTGGAATGTAGAGTTTTTTACTAGGTGTATTGCACTCTGACTATCACTATAAAGCTTCCCTTTTTCATGATTATGCCCCAACTCTTCAAGAAAATATTTTATCCAACTCATCTCTTTGCTTGCCTTTGTGGTATCAACATAGTCAACCTTTGTGGTTGACAAAGCCACAAGTTTATGTAGTCATGAAATCCAACTCACTATTGTGTCACTACAGTAAATACATATCTTGTCATGCTCCTCCTTTTATCTAAATATCCAACCATGTCTAAATCTACATAACCACGTAAAGTGGTGTCTAATCCACCATAGCTTAAAATTATCCCCATGGTCCTTCTCAAATACCAAAGGATCCAATTCACTTCCTATCAGTGCTCTCTACTTGGATCACTTGTGAACCTACTTACTGCTCCTAATGCATGGAAAATATCTAGCCTAGTGCACACCATGTCATACATCAATCTACCAATTATTGATGAGTAAGGTACATAGGGCATCTGGATTCTCTCCTTTGTCTTCAGACACTACTCTTTTGATAACTTGAAATAGCCTACCAAATGAGTCCCAAGCGATTTAGCATCTTACATACTAAACCTCTCCAATACCTTTTTAATGTAATCTTCCTGAGATGAATTCATTTTTTATTCCTTCCTATCCCAAATTATTCTCATACCAAGGATTTTTTTTACTACCTCCAAATCCTTCATAGCAAAGGAATTACTAAGTTGTTCCTCAAGTACCTTTATTTCTTACATGTTCTTACCTGAAACCAATATGTCATCCACATACAGACATAGGATAATGTAACTACCATCATCAAACTTTTTGATATATACACAATGGTTTGAATGACACTTGGAGTATTCCTACTCCATCATAAAATTGTCAAATTTTTTCTACCACTATTATGGAGCTTTTTTCAGGCCATACAAGTTCTTCAATTTACACATCATGTTCTTCTTCCTTGTGATCTCATATCCCTGTGGATACTCCATGTATAAGTCCTCCTCTAAATCACCATGAAGGAACATAATCTTCACCTCTATCTGCTCTAAGTACAAGTCTTATGCTACCACTATCCCCCAAACCCCAACAAGAATACATTAAGAGTGTACAATACATTTTAATGTACAATATTTGAAATAAATTGTAATGTGAAAATAGACTTCAAAACATAACAATCTCCTACTTGGAGATTGATTTCTTCTGAGCAGGATTCTCAACTATTCACTATCATTTATGAAGGCCAACCAAAGCTGAACATAGCTTCAATTTTTCTCTTGTAACCACCTTGGTCATCATGTTGGTAGGATTCTGACTGGTATGAATCTTCTTTAGCTTCAACTTCTCTTCTTTCAAAGCTACCTAATGAAATGGTACCTCAATTATATATGCTTCATCCTAAAGTGGAAGGTGGAGTTCTTTTCTAGGTGTATAACACTCTGATTATCACTATACAGTTTTCCTTCCTCTTACTTATGCCCCAACTCTTCAAGAAACTACTATAACCAAATCATCTCTAAGCTTGTCTCTATAGCAATAACATACTCATCCTTTATGGTTGACAAAATCCACAAGTTTTAAATCCATCTCATTGTTTTGTCACCTACAGTAAATACATATCCTATCATGATCCTCATGTTGTCTAAATATCCAACCATGTCTGAATCTACATAACCATGCAAAGTGATATCCAATCCATTATAGCTTAAAACTATCCCCATGGTCCCTCTCAATTACTGAAGGATTTACTTCACTATCTGCTAGTGCTCTCTACCTAGATCACTCATGTACTTACTTACTACTCCCACTACATGGACAATATTTGGCCTAGTGCACACCATGGCATACATCAAGCTACCAATTGTTGATGAGTAAGGTACATAGGACATATATATTCTCTCCTATCTTGAGACACTGATCCTTTGATAACTTGAAATGGCCTGCCAAAGGAATTACAAATAGTTTATCATCATGTATACAAACTTCTCCAAGATATTTTTAATGTACTCTTCCTAAGATAAATTCAATTTTTGTTCCTTTCTATCCTAAGTTATTCTCATACCAAGGATTTGTTTTGCTACCCCAAATCCTTCATAGTAAAGGAATTACTAGGTTGTTCCTTGAATACCTTTATTTCCAGCATGTTCTTACCTGAAACCAATATGTCATCCACATACAGACATAGGGTAATGTAACTACCATCATCAAACTTCTTGATATCTATGCAATGTTCTGAATGACACCTAGAGTATTCCTTCTCCATCATAAAACTATCAATTTTTTATACCACTATCATGGAGCTTGTTTCAAGCCATACAAGCTCTTCTTCAGTTTACACACCATGTTCTTCTTCTTTGTGACCTCATATCCCTATGGCTGCTCCATGTATAATTTCTTCTCTAAATCACCATGAAGGAATGCAATCTCTACATGTAGATGCTCTAAGTCAAGTCTTCCACTACCACTATCCCCCAAACCCCAATGAGGAAATAAATTATAAGAGTGTACACATTAAGAGTGTAAAATAAATTTTAATGTACAATATTTGAAATAAATTATAATGTGGAAATAGGCTTCACAACATAAAAACATCCTACTTAGATATTAATTTCCTTTGAGCAAGATTCTCAACCCTTCACTGTCATCTATGAAGGCCAACCAAAGCTGAACATAGCTTCAGTTTCTCCTTTGTGACCACTTTGGTTATCATGTCTACAGGAGTATGATTAGTATGATATTCTCTAGCTTCAACTTCTCTTCCTCCAAATTTTTTGTGATGAAATGGTAGCTCAACTATATATGCTTCATCCTAGAGTGGAAGGTGGAGTTATTTGCTAGGTGTATAACACACTGAATATAATAAACATCTTCCCTTCCCCTGCTTATGTCCCAACACTTCAAGTAACTATTGTAACCAAATAATCTCTTTGCTTGCCTTTGTGACAATAACATACTCAATGTTTGTGGTTGACAAAGCCACAAGTTTCTGTAGTCATGAAATCTAGCTCACTATTGTGTCACCTAAAATAAATACATATCCTTTTGTGGTCCTCCTATTATCTAAATAATTAGCCATGTCCAAAATACATAACCATGTAAAGTAGTGTATAATCCATCATAGATTAAAATTATCCCCATGATCCCTCTCAAATACTGAAGGATCCACATCACTGTCTGCTAGTGCTCTCTAATTGGATCACTCATGTACCTACTTACTACTCCCATGACATGGAAAATATCTAGCCTAGTGTACACCATGACATAAATCAAGCTACTAACTATTGATGAGTAAGGTACATAGGAAATTTGGACTCTCTCCTTCTCTATCTTATAACACTACTCTTTTGATAACTTGAAATAGCCTGCCAAATGAGTCCTAACCAGTTTAGCATCCTACATACTAAACCTCTCCAATACCTTTTTAATTTATTCTTCTAGAGATGAATTCAGTTTTTGTTCCTTCCTATCCCAAATCATTCTCATACCAAGGATTTTTTTTCTACCTCTAAATCCTTCATAGAAAAGGAATTACTAAGTTATTCCTCAAGTACCTTTATTTCCTGCATGTTCTTACTTTCAACCAACATGTTATCCACATACATACACAGGATAATATAACTACCATCATCAAACTTCTTGATATATACGCAATTGTCTGAATGACACCTGGAGTATTCTTTCTCCATCATAAAACTATCAAATTTTTTGTACCACTATCATGGAGCTTGTTTCAAGCCATACAAGTTCTTCTCTAGTACAATTTCTTGTTCCATGTATAAGTCCTCCTCCAAATCACTATGAAGGAACATAATCTTCACATCCAGCTACTCTAAGTGCAAGTCTTCCAGTGCCACTATCCCCTAAACCCTAGTGAGAATACATTAAGAGTGTATAGTACATTTTAAAGTATAATATTTGAAATAAATTTTAATGTGAAAATAGGCTCCACAATATAATAATTTCCCACTTGGAAACTAATTTTCTTTGAGAAAGATTATCAACCCTTCACTTTCATCTATGAAGGCCAACCAAAGCTAAAGATAGCTTCAGTTTCTCCCTTGTGACCACCTAGGTCATCATGTCTATAGGATTTTGACTGGTATAAACCTTCTCCAGCTTCAACTTCCCTTCCTCCAAATTTATCCTGATGAAATGGTACCTCAACTATATATGCTTCATCCTAGTGTGAAAGGCAGAGTTCTTTATTAGGTGTATAGCACTCTGATTATCACTATACAGCTTCCCTCACTCCTTATGCCCTAACTCTTTAATCAAATGTTGTATCTAAATCATCTCTTTGCTTGCATCTATAGCAGCAACATACTTAGCCTCTATGGTTGACAAAGCCACAAGTTTATGTAGTCATGAAATCTATCTCACTATTTTTTCACCTACAGTAAATGCATATCTTGTCATGTTTCTCCTGTTGTCTAAATCGCCAACCATGTCTAAATATACATAACCATGCAAAGTGGTGTCCAATCCACCATAACTTAAAAATTTCCACATGGTCCCTCTTAAATACCAAAGGATCCACTTCACTTCTTGTCAGTGCTCTTTACCTGGATCACTCATGTACCTACTTACTGCTCCCACTGCATTGGCAATATCTAACCTAGTACACACCATGGCATACATCAAGTTGCTAACTTCTAATGAGTAAGGTACATAGGACATTTGGATTCTCTCCTTATCTATTTTGGGGCACTACTCCTTTGATAACTTGAAATGGCCTGCCAAAGGAGTCCCAACCAATTTAGCATCATGCATACTAAACTTCTCCAAGACATTTTTAATGTAATATTCTTGAGATAAATTTAGTTTTCATTCCTTCCTATCCCAATTTATTCTCATACCAATGATTTTTTTTGCTGCCCACAAATCCTTCATAGGAAAGGAATTACTAAGTTGTTCCTTGAGTACCTTTATTTCCTACATGTTCTTACCTATAACCAATATGTCATACACATACAGACATAGGATAATGTAACCACCATCATCAAACTTCTATGTGTGTGTGTGTGTGTGTGTGTGTGTGTGTGTGTGTGTGTGTGTGTGTGTGTGTGTGTGTGTAATTTGCTCCGAATGACACCTAGAGTATTCCTTCTCTATCATAAAACTATCAAATTTCTTCTCCCATTGTCATGGAGCTTGTTTGAGGCCATACAAGCTCTTCTTCAATTTACACACCATGTTCTTCCCTGTGGCTACTACATGTATATGTCCTCCTCAAAATCACCATGAAGGATCACAATCTTCACATCCAGCTTTTTTAATTACAAGCCTTTCATTATCACTATCCTCTGAACCTTGGCAAGAATACATTAAGAGTGTACAGTACTTTTTAATGTATAATATTTGAAATAAATTGTAATGTGGAAATAGGGTCCACAACATAGCAATCTCCCACTTGGATATTGATTTCCTTTGAGCAAGCTTCTTAACCCTTCACTGTCATCTTTGAAGGCCAACCAAAGCTGAACATAGCTTCAATTTCTCCCTTGTGACCACTTTGGTCATCATGTCTACAGGATTCTGACTGGTATGAATCTTCTCTAGCTTCAACTTCTCTTCCTCCAACATTATCCTAATGAAATGGTACCTCAACTGTATATGCTTCATCCTAGAGTGGAAGGCAAAGTTCTTTGCTAGGTGTATAACACTCTGACTATCACTATACAACTTCCCTTCCTCTTACTTATACCCCAACTCTTCAAGCAATTATTGTAATCAAATCATCTCTTTTCTTGCCTCTATGGCAGCAACATACCTAGCCTCTATGGTTGACAAAGCCACAAGTATCTATAGTCATGAAATCCATCTCATTATTGTGTCACCTACAGTAAATACATACCCTGTCATACTCCTCTTGTTGTCATAAATTGTAATACAGCAAGAGTGTACATTACATTTTAATGTAAAATATTTGAAATAAATTATAATGTGAAAATGGGCTCTGCAACATAACAAGTGTTTCAAAAGCTTGCAAGGGACATGAGGTAAGGTCATGAGATTTGTCTTTTCATTCCACCACTGAATCGTCCACTGCACAAGGACTCTGTTTATCTCCTCACACCACACCAAAACCATTTAGGATACTACACTGCATTATCAAGACATGACCTAAAAGAGACTAGTCATGGGGGTAAAAGGTTACTAAATGGTCTAAGAGAGTGCCCTGATCCATCTACGCAAAATTTTAATATATAGGCCAAATTTGTCCTACATTAACAAAGTTTGCTCATGTCATGGTAGTAGAAACAAACTAGAAAGTAACTTAAGTCATCAAGATTTGTATGAGGCATGTCCTATAAATTGTATGGTATCACCAACATTATAATGAGTGATTGAGATGCTAGATTTACATGGAAATTTTGAAAGATGTTTTAAAATGTTGGGTTTTTACTAACACATAATACTTGCATATACACCTAAAAATGGATCCAAAGCATTTATTAGTCATTAAATTGCATGACTTTAGTGTTCTTGTTTATTTGTCGACAATTTGTCTAAATTAGGCATTATTGATGTCTTCGGCCGTAGTTATTCATGTCCCCCTTTCCTTTTAGCCCCTTTCTCTCCTCTTTCTATTTAATTTTCAATGACATTGTTTTGAGCATCCATGGCACTCCGGGGTCCATTTAAAGCACCCACAATGCTCATAGGCCTACCTTTTGGGTCTTTCAAAGTAAGGGTGCATCCATCCCCTTCATCTCATCTTTTTCACTTTTCAACAGTTGGATGTCCATTTTGTGCCAATAGGGTCCTAATATGAATTTAATTTATCTACAAATACACACATTATGTAGTTCATTACACATGTGATGCATACATACAATATCTAATAATCATTCATAGAGAATCTATTGAGCACCCGCAAGCATTCTAAAGAGATCAAGGAATCATTAAAGCAATTAACATTGTGGCAAACAAGTTCATGTCAAAGCAATCATTTGGAGGAAGGACACACACTACACAATTCTAGGTTTTTTTATGTCATTAGAATTGTTTTCAATTATGTAATTTACTGCTTTTTCAATATAATATTATTTTTTAGGGGCCTAATAATCATAATTACCAAATCTGCCCAGATCTAGATTTTTTGGTCGGCCCTAATAAGTTCAAGCAGGCTAGGCCCTATTTTTTCAAAATATAATTTTCTTTTTCAAGGTTTTCATGAAAAAACATCCAGCAACCTCAAATATTATATAATATTAATATTTTATATTGCATTATTAATTTTTTAATTATTTGCCAACTTTGCATATTTATAAAACAAAATTGAAACTTTTTCAAGCATTCTAGATTTTTAGATTTTTTTTCCCTCTCAAATGGCAATCTAAATTTTTGGATTTGGTAACCATGTTGATAATTACTCTGATTTAATAACTTGTGTTGGTTATGCCTCATTGTGATTTGGACTATTAGCAATAGGAAAGATACCTAGATGGAGAATTTAAATAGTCAAATATTATTAAGTAGCAATATCATCTATGTCAAGGGGACTTGAAAGCAAAGATTTGTTTTTTATTTCTTATTTTTTTAAAGATGTTTTAACTAGTACTAGAGGTTTGCATCTGTCATTATAAGCATACTGGGATTAGTGACACTATTTAAAAATACCAACAAATGGAGGTGCAGGGTTTAAGATGAGGGGAGATCATGGTCTGCTACTTCCCTGAATATGGACTCGGGTGTTTTGTATTCAAATTTCTCTATGTATTTCATTTCCTAAAGGAATATGACAAGTTACAAAAGATGAACATTTATGTATTTACAACATAACTTCTTGACCAGACCTCATTGTAATGGTTATGGGATTGTATACCTTCCATGCAAACTTGGATGTTATGTTTCACCAATTTGAGGCCTCAATTTATCCTCTGATTCTAAAATGGTTCTCTTTGCAAGAACGTTATAAATTCACATCCACATGTATAAATTAGAAATGAAATATCATTATAAAAAATAGATTTGTCAGCTTTCATTAGATCATTTACATAGTTCTCTTTAATAAAATTGATTTTGATAAACATATGGCACAAACAATGACAGAGAAAGTAAGATTGATTTGGTTGAATGTTGAAAG
The DNA here is from genome assembly GCA_037957365.1 of Torreya grandis. Taxonomy (NCBI): domain Eukaryota; kingdom Viridiplantae; phylum Streptophyta; class Pinopsida; order Cupressales; family Taxaceae; genus Torreya; species Torreya grandis. Next base: position 1,365,524 of record JARHVA010002590.1, on the reverse strand, counting down.
GTTAATGTCCTAAACAAGGACTAAAATACACTCACCTCTCATCAAGCCAACTTGTCCATGACACTTCACAGTCCCTTTTCACATGCTGGTCAAATTTGGGTGCTCCAAAATGTCTAGTGTGTAGGGCTCCATGAAAAAAAATCCAAAAATTAGACTAGGAAATAAACCTCAATTTGGAATGGTAAATAACTCTATAATGTATACATGGTGGCATAGAAAGGAAAAAAATTAATGTTTGAAACTTCTAAACACACAATTTAATGAAAAAGGTTTTGAAACAAAATTTATACATATAATCCTTGAATTATCTTTCTACATGTCTTCATGCAATCAACTTCCCGTTCTTACACAGATCCCATATGCAAACACTTTCCCTAATAAAAGTATAATATGTGTTGAGATAATGCACACTTAAGACAAGCAGCTCCATTTGACAAAATAAACACATATATTTCTTCATGTCCTATATGCAAACACTTTCTCTAACAAAAGTACAATATGTGTTGACATAATGCACACTTAAGGTAGGTAGCTCCATTTGACAAAATAAACACATATATTTCTTCCTGTCCCATATGCAAACACTTTCCCTAAAAAAAGTATAATGTGTTGACATAATGCACACTTAAGGTAGGCAACTCCATTTGACAAAATAAACACATATATTTATTTTGGTTCCCTCTATCTCCTTCTCTCATATATAATTAAAGAAATAAAAGTAGGGCCATAAAGGAAATGATTTGAATAACTTGGTTTATTGCACTTATGTAAGCTACCACACATAGTTCAATGTGTCTACAGATTATATCATGCATGTAATCACACTTTTGCAAGCAACCACATGTAGTTCAAGGTCAAGGGCTATAGTTTACATCACACGCATAGATTCATTATTATTATCCATGTAATAAAAAACAAACTCAAGCCTTAAAAACCTAATTAGTCTTATCCCTTAAAGAAAGGGCATCCTATTTGTCATATAATAAGTTACCATTTTGGCAATTTTGTAGAAGACCCAGGGTTGGGTCTGCGTTGGGTCCTAGTCCTGGTCTTGGTGCAGTATGCATCTGGGTTTGCCTAGGGTTCATATTGCGAACTTGGGTGGCCCAAGATGAATCAAACACATAGCGCAACAAGACCAAGATCTGACATGGACCCAACCCTGGTTCTTATGCAAAAATGACCCAACCAGTAACTTAGTATGTGACAAATAGGGCACCCTTGCTTTGAGGGACAAGACTAATCAAGTTTTTTAAGCTTGAGTTTGTTTTTTCTTCCATGGATAATGATAATGAATCTACATGCATGATGTAATCTATAGACCTCGATGGCCCAAAACGAACCTTGGGCGAACCCGAGCAGAACTCATAGAGAAAACTAGTCAAAAACTATCAAAAATGCATCCAAAATAGCCAAGGGTGACTCTATAATTATTCTCTCTGTGTTTGGAAGTAGCTCGATCAAAGCTAAAACAACCTTGGTTGTTTTAGCTTGGTTTCTAACCATTCTACATAGAGGAAGCAAAGCCTTGAGACTAACCCTAATGACATCAACATAGGTGGTATCTAGTTGAAACAACGTAAATAGGCCATCTGTAATTTTGTCCATTAGACCAATTTCCTTGGCAACCATTTTATCCATCTTGGCCTCCTCCACGAGGGTAGCATTGTTCATGCTTGACTCAAGATGTCAACAACCACACCTGCTCAAATTTTTTCTACTAATCTGATTGCACCAAAGGCTTGTTGCACAACCGCACACTCGTCTTCAGTCTGTTGGGACTTTTCCATCACACATATCTGTACAATAATGCCCACTTGGACTTATATACATAAATATTTTTATAACTATCTAAATAATTTCAAAACTGAACTCACAAAGAGACGTCTCATCTACCTAAATAATTATTGATATTTATAATTAATGATTATCATGACATTTGGCATTGGATTAGTAAATTGTGATTATTTTCATATTTTGTTTTTAATGTCAATATGCATACCATGTAGTTAATGACAATGTCACTAATTTCTTATTTCTAAGTTAGAATTTATATATTTTTTAATTTTTTATATATTTTTTGTACGGACAACCCCAAGACATACCCAAAACAAAAAATAAATTGTCATACCAGCAAACCCAGTTCTTCAAACCTAAACGCAAATAAAAAACGAATTAGTAACTTAAGTCATATATTAATTTAGCCTTAATTCGCATCCTTCACAACCATAAGAATAACCTCGTTTAAGACCCATTCGTTTCATGTAAGATCCTTGTTCATTGCAGTGGCCTTATATGTCGTCTATTTTATATCGAAATCTTGCATTATCTTTTCCCCTTGTATTGGTGATAGCCACTAAGGCCATCCAAGGAAGCATGCTGCCAAGGGACTATAGTAGAAAATACCTGAACATGATATCGCTAATCCTAAAACCTCTCTCGAGGAAGCTCCTTTTATTGCCTCTTCTCTGAACAGTTGGTATGTTTTAGAAAGTTAGATTATATAGAAATCAGCCGCCGCTTAGTAAATGTATGTCATCTCCTTCGGTGGATATAGACGTCTGTTTATTTTTATCACTCCAATACCATACAGTACAATATTAAGATTTTTAGACCGTTCACACCCAAAGCACACCGTTATAAACTATCCACTCTTAGATATACCAATATGTGCACTAACACAGATTGATATAATTCGTCCAAAGCCATACGAACCATATATTTTTACCTTCACCATAGCAATTAATCTTACATAACAACCTAGGATGTTATCCATTTGATGCATCAGCTGAACCAATTTTCTCTCTAAGGTAAAGGTACCTGCAAAATATGACCAAGGCATTAGGCTCACCTTCCCAGTATCCAAACAAAAGCTTCCTACTAGCAAAGCATTCAATTCCCATATCAAAAACAAACCCTTAAGCCAAAGAAATGCATTCAATGCAAACATGGCACCATATTCAGATAGTTCACATGCTTATTTAAATAGACAATTTAAAAATGTATCAATCAACCTCGAATCAACAGGTTCCCGCTTTTACTGCTCGAAACAAAACCAAAGTAAAAGCACAAATGACTGACTAGACAAACACTACAACAGAGGACATCTTACCTCCATTAAAATTGGAGGTACACTATATTATATCACAGTATACCAGAAAAAATAAACTACACTATTATAATGATAACTGCAGCGATGAGCTGGACAAGTAGCGGCCAAGTGTAAATAAAATAGAACAAGAGGTATCAAGGGAATCCATATTAAATAATACTATACCAGGAAAAAGAAACTACACTATTATAATGATAATTACAGTGATGAGCAAGACAGGTGGCGGCCAAGGGTAAATAAAATAGAACAAGAGGGAAATGAGGGAATCCGTAGCATGGGCTACAAGATCGGAACAGGACTGCACTTGTGTTAGTTTTACATTGGCCAATACATCACATTCAATGTTATTAGTGCTGTGTCTAGGGTTTATACTTGTCTGGGAGCAATAAACAGTGTTCATGGTATATGGCTAAGACAACAGGAGGCTATATTTGCAATAAAAACACTACAGAATATGTCACATTATTACAAAATGGTGGGCCATGGAAATAGATATCTTTTACATTTCAGCTGAAGAATATTTTCTGTATTTGCTACAAATAAATTAACATACTTATCACCGTTGGCATGCAGGAGACAGAAAATGCTCTCACCGTATCTTGCACATGAGTTCCCATGTCCCTTCATATCTAAAACACCTACTATTAAGGTTTTCCTGCCCCACTCCAATTACACACACATATACTATTATATATATATATATAGAGAGAGAGAGAGAGAGGCGGGGGGGGGAAGGGAAGGGGGGCGAGGTGTGGGGTGTAGAGTTAAAGAGCGAAGGAGAGAATTAAAAACAAATTGGCTGATTTATGTTTTATCCTTCTCTAAAGAAAAAAATTAACTTTTGAAGGGCTCTGAAGGTACTTGCAGCTCTCTTTCTGACTGGAAAGCAGTCAAAGTCACTCTACTGAAACTAAGTTTGCAAACTCTTTTGCACAAATGGGATGGACATTAACTGTGTAGTACATGAATACATTAGGAGGAGGTATTTTAGGTGTAAATAGGCATGGAAGTGTCGGGGGCATGATGGGGCATGGAGTTGTCAACAGGTCGAACAAAAAAGAAAGAGAGAGAGAAGGAGAAAGAGAGAATCTGTAGTACTTGCCAAATAGGAAAATTCAATTTTTAAAAACTTTGTGAAAAATTAGTCTGATGACAAAAAATAGCCGAATATAAATGCGTTCAATGTTAACAAATTAAAATCTTCATGTAGAAAGGGAAGGAAAATCAGGTTCCAAAAATGAATAAATGTTTCTTCGAGATTCCAGGACAAGGGTATAGAGCGACATGTTTCCGTGGCAGCTAAAAATTCCCCAAATTTTGGGGATGGCGGGAGGCTGTCAAAAATACATGTATGTGTGTATATACTAACAATTGTCTCGAGGGTGCAAGGAATGTAGAAATTATTTCTTTTTATTTGTAGAGTATATTGTTCGTTTAAGTGTTTCCCTTTTGAGTATATGATATGGACACCCCATAAACCAATTACCAATCATTTGCCTATTATCTCAATCATTGACTCCTCTACTATGACATTTACATTGTATCAACAACGATGCCCTCTTATGCACCCATGTGGCATGCACTTTGCATAAGATTTGGAACTCACTTCAACCGCACCTTTTTCTCGCTCTCCCGATCACTTTTAGCTCAGTCCCCGGCTCATTTTCGGCTTTTAAAGTGTTTGGTTTATTTTCCCAAGACCCCTAATGCATATTCAACATTTCCCTAGAACGTATAAGTCGTCAAGACTTTCCCAAACTCAAATGGAGTCTAACGTGGCTCGAACATTCACAATTTATTCACCCCAAGTTCAACTCATTATGCACTCGAGGTCAAAAGCAATTGCCACTTGGCTAATAAACACTCACCCTAACCCCAAGTAAAAATCTAAAATACCTCAGACTCCCCTGGCCTTAGAGTGTTAGAGTGCATAGGGCCGGGGCCTAATGAGAGGAAGGCATGAAACCGAGGAAAACTGAACACATGGCCCTTGCTAGTACCTGCCCCTCCCGGGCTGGCAGGGCAAACAGACCCTAGGATGAATGATTGAGCCGAGAACCAAGTGGGCATAGGCTGGTAGGCAGATGAAGGCCCACGGAAAATAAGAGTATGGGGTAAGTGCACCAACTTTGGGGGATAAAAAAGGCCTACTCGTGGACATGATTTTTCTGAAATTTTAGAAATGTGAACTTCTATAGATAATTAGAGACGGCTACACTCAAAATTTGAAGATGATATAAAAACATGAATTGTAGCATTTCAATTCTATTTTCCAAAAAACTATTTTTTTTGAAAAATGGTTAAGTATAAATAGGCCAAACATCTAAAATTTGAAGAGGGCCTCCTTTTTTTTAAGAAAATTTGAATTGTACCATTCCGTGCGACCCACCATTTTTTGAGCATCGTTAAATATTGTTATAAACCCTTTGGTGAATATTTAGATTAGATCTTCTAATGTGTTACAAACTTTTTTTTATATTTTTTTTATGAATATTTTTTTTATTAATTTTGTAACTAAGTATATCCTGAAAACTGACAAAAAAATAGATAGTTAGTCATCCGTGCGACCCACCCTAACTACATTAAAATTTTAAAAAAAATGTTTTTTTTTTTAATGTGTAGAATTAGGCCTAGTTTGTTACCATATAATTTTTTTTAAATTTGGATCAACAAAAAACAAATTAAATAAACATAAATAGGCATGTATAGGTGAGGCATGTAATGGCCTAAAAAAGGTGTTGTTAGAAATAAATATAGTTTGAACCCTTAAAGTAACCCAAAAATTATAAAAATCATGCATTTAGAAATAGGACAACATGTCTATCATAACAGTAATAATTTTTTGAATTTTGATGTTGAAACCCATAGCGTATTTGATGATTGAAGTTAAAATTTGTTGGTTTTTCCTAAAACTCTTGGTCTCAGCTGTAAATGCACAGTCCCAAGCCTTTGGCTCAGAAATCCAAGTCATTTTCAAGCCTAAAGTCTCTGTTTTAAATTCAAATTCAAATAGCGTGTATGTGTTATATAATGCAATAAAGAACATGTACATGTTATATAATGCATACGCATTTCTTTGACATAAAATGAAACAAACAAATTTCATGTTTGTTATGGAGGAAAGGTCCCATTAATCATCCATCCTTATAGGGGAAATGTCAAATTTTGTGTTTCTTATAGGGGAAAGGTCCAATTATCTTTGGACAATGAATTAAGGTGTCATAGCATCACATTAGACTTCAAAAATTTTACCTGTTTCAATATGTCATCTTAACTACTTATAATTAAGGTTTCAAGGTCTAACACATTATACATTTGACAATATAAATGATTTTATCATGAGAGGTCATAAAATGCATTTTTTAAACCTATGATCAAATTTTAACCTTTAATGTACCAATCTTTGTGCATTAAAGTATCAATACTTGACTCTTACTTGTCAAGATGTGATTAGTTACTTTTAATTTTATAGAATAAATGTTGAAAAAGTATTAGATATTATATGTTTAGCTTCTGGTGCACTTTAATATTTGTATGCACCAATATGTTTCGTCAATAGAACACATGTTAACAAAAGCCTTGTTCGACAATTGAAACATACATAGCTATTGGGATCTTTCCCCTAGTAGGGCAAGGATATACTTTACCACCTTACTTGCCTAAAATCCTACTTGCCCTTAAATTTTGTGTTTCTTATTGATATTATCCTACTTGCCTAAAATCCTATCTTATCCTTTTGTTGTTTCTTTGATATGTTTGACTAGATCCCTTTACTTATAAATTTTGAACTAATTTGTATAAGTGGCACACTCATTGAATTGGACTATGTAGTATATATAATCTTGTGTAAGTAGAAATAAGAATTGAGCCCTTGGTGTAACAGTGCATCTCTTGGATATCTATTTCAATAATTCTATCTAATGGAGCCCAATACCTATGAATTATGCCTTGGATTGTCCCAAAAACATTCCTAAAATGTGTTAAATAAAATCCCTTAAGTTTTCTCCAAGGTCACTTAGTGTGCATCTAATTCAATAGCTGTATTTTGAGGTCCCAATTGAAAGTCTAACAAGAGTCTTCTATTGTTACAATTATTCAAGTTTTATTCCCCTAATGTATTCAAATACATTATTCAAATTTTGCCTAAAATTAAGATCTCTTGTGAAAATATGGTTAATCCTCCATTCCATGCACCTCCTTCATCTACCCCTCCATCACACATGGGACAACCATCAACCACTCCATCCATTCCCACGTCATCTGAAGAGTGTGTATTTGACATGGGACTAGTCCTAGTTGCACCATGGATGTAACAATTACAAGCTCAAAAACAAGCTAGACAACACGTGGTGCTTATCAATACTATAGAGTTATATACCTTATTATGTAATTAGGATGGTAAGATACGAAAGTAGGATGATGGACCTACAATGTATGTACATGTTAAATTCTTAAATATTTTGGTCAAGTTGGGTACATATTTTATTTTGTATAAGATGTGGTTTTTAGCTCAATAAACTTGAAATGGTCACATGTATCCATTAGTGATGATGTGGTTTTAAGATGTGGTTTTAAGATGTCACAGCTGTAATGATAAATGTATATCTTAGAAAATATTTAAATGCACTAGGGACTTTGTTCAAAACCATTAATGGATGGCATAGACATGGCATTGACCAAGTACAATATATGTATAAGCTACCCCAACTCAAACTCTATTGAACTTATTCAAGATACATTATACCTGTGACAATGTCCCCTAAATCTGAGACCTGCTTCCCCTCAAGGATGATGTTGAGTAGAGAGACCCAATAATTATTCATGAGGATGATGAACTGCTCACCTCATATAGATGGTTGATCAGAGTTGAATACCAGTGTGCACCCCCTTGCCAAAGATTTTATGATTATATATATTTTGTATATATATCTTCAATCATCTTGTTCATATTCTATGTAATGAGCTCAAACCTTATTATGTGGACTGTAAGAAAGTAGTACATATCTCAAAATTCTTTCTCTGACTTGGGATTTGAAGTTGAGGCTCATCCATTGCTGAATTGTGTTCTTTCCTACGTGTAGGACTTAATGTGAATGTAAGTTTTGGGATCTATAGGGATAATTCAAGGCAAAGGGATATAAATAATTTGAATAGATACATGTATAAAATTGATAACGTTCAATGCATATCTGACAAATCTAACACTTCTCTAGGTGTACTAGACCTATACATGGGGAAATATTTGATTAGATTGGGCGTCTTAAGGCTCTGACAAATTTGATGCTTCTAAGACAAGTGACAGTTAGATCTATAACACAAATATATGTGTGTACAAGATACACATGTGAATGTATCTAATTGGATCAGGCCACACAAGGATCTGATAGAGCTCTTTAATGCTTTTAGGTGTTGACACTTTTGAGCATATACAAGGTACACATGGTGATATGTAATTAGATTTGGCCTCCCAAGGCATTGTCAACTCTAAAAATTCTAGGACTTGATGCATCTTTGATAGATTTAACACTTTCAGGTGTATGAGGTACACATGTGGCACAACAAGGTTCAATTATAGGGGCAATTCAATCAAGGAGGCACGGGAGGCCAATTTGAACCCCTTCTTGACATAACAATAAGATCATGATATATGATTTAGGACAAAATTAAGTACAATTATATCTATCATGAATTGAACCAATTAGTCGATTGGTTCAATTAGGGACGTGATTTGGGAAAAATTGAGCCCCTAAACCAAATTTATGGCCCATTTTATTTTATAATCTAGATGCAACATGTATGACTTAATTGGCCCTAGTTTAATCAAAAATGCAAATATGGCCAATTTCAACCCATTGAACCTAAATTGGAGACTAAGATGTGAATGAAAGGGCTAAATTAGGTCACATTTTGTGACATGTTGATCATAAACCTTAATTTTATCACTTGAACATATACAACTCCCCTAAACCCTAATTTCATGACATATACAAATGTATAAACCCATTACACTAAACCCCTAACCCTAAATCCTAATTTTATAAAAAACACAACCCCTAAGTTCCTTGATTTCATCACAAATGCATAAATTCATGAATTTGATTAGTGTCAATTTTTGAACCTATTATTCACCTAGTTTTATAAGGACCTATGATGGGATTTTGGGCAAAATTATCTCATTTTGTCTTACATATTGAACCTTATTGCATCATTCATTAGTCTTATTACTTCATAGTCTTATCAAGAGTCTTATTGCTTCATGTATTGGAGATTTATGCATCATATTGGGGATTTATGCATCATGTTGATCCTTATATCATCATATGATAGCCTAATTACATCATATTAAAGATTTATTGCACCATATAATAGTCTTATTACTTCATATTGAACCTTATTGCATGATATGATAGCATTATTATAACATTTGATAGCCTTATTGCATCATATTAGGGATTTTTGCATCATATTATACTATTATAGTGGAAAAATGCTTGAATATAAGCCTTTTTGCTTATTTATATAGTATATGTCTATACTTCAAGGAATGTGTATGTGTTATAGGAACGTGTACGCATTCCTATAACATGTATGCATTTCTTAAGGTAAAAATAAAAACTCACTTTTCAATGTCTATTTTTATCCCTAATCAAGATTATTGTCCCCACAGACATTCCCTGCGTACTCTGCATACTTTCTTAGTTGCATTTTTTTTTGACCTCACATTTGAAGTATTTTCTTGGTTGCTTTTATCAAAATGGACTCCGGTTCATGTTTAAGGATGAGGAATAAGTTTAAGAACAAAAAATTAGAGCAATTAGAATATTTGAGAGAGAAAAATAAGGTACGAATGCAAGCAATTCATTCCATACAAGGTACAAACACTAACCCTGATGAGCCAAATGCCTTAGATAATGAGGCAATTTACAATAATCAATTGAATAATGATAAAATTTATAATAATAAATTTAATTATAATGAAATTCAAAATAATGAATCGAATTATGATGAAATTGACAATAAAAATTAGATAATGTTGGAAATTCACATTCAAAGTTTAAAGTTTTTGATTATGTTGATGAAGAGCCTATGCATGATACTTTACCCACAATCAATGAAAAAATTTAATGGACTCAAATAATGATGAAATTAACAATGAATAAAATTTCATGGAAACATATAATGAAAAAGAAAACAATGAAGAAAATTTCATGGAAACATATAATGATTTTGAAATAACCTCTGAATGGATTCCACAAATAACAACACCTCCAAGAATTGTGTGTAAAAAAGATAAGTACTTAATTGAAGTTGATGAAAATATTTTGAAACTAATGCATAACAAAATGTCTGACCGTCATTCAAGAAGATTGGCTCAAGAAATTTAGGATAGTTTCTTTAATATATTGGAGTATGATAGTCAAAGATGTCAATTATTTGTTTCATTGATGAAATTGCTTAAGATGAGATCTATAATGTACACATTAGGAATAATAACATCTAACATGGATAATGAAAATGATGAAATTGTTGAAAATATACATGATGAATATCATATTGTAGGCCCAAAATCATACAACGAGGAAAGTAATGATGCCTGACATATAATGACAACTTATGGAGTAAATGTTGAAATAGAGAAAAAATGATTGATTTCAAAAACAATTCAAAAACTTGATATAAATAGAAAATCATTAATGAAAGCAATTGCAAGACGTGAAAGACTTAATGAACCCAATATGAAAGAGCTCTAAGTATTTTCTAGTATACTTCCATGAAAGGACAAGGCTATAGCCAATGCTTTGAAAGACTTAGTTGCACAATGTTGGAAAGATAATACAAGAGTTTCGTCCAATGTAAGAGATGTAGTGAAAAGAAGAGTTGGTTCTCGTAATTGTGAACTGCATCCAAATATTTATTGAATATGACTCAAACACAATTATACTCTAATTTTTTGGGAAAACATCCACAAATTGATATTAGTTAAAGACTTTTTGAGATGGCCAAACCTTTTTATGTAAAAATAAATCACACATGCACCACTTGTTGTTGTAGGAAACATTTTAAATTTTCAATACACTATGATGTTTTTCGCCATATTCATTATACTTTGCATACTACTAACATTTTTTAGGAGTGTGGCATAGAAGTTCTACCAAAATCAACTAGGGAATTTATTTCAAATATTTTTTGTGAAAGACCAGATGGATAGTTCTTTTATAAGAAAGCATGTTTGGATGGAAATTGTAGAATTTGTGATGGATTGATAAAATTGAAAAAATATATCCATGAAGAGTGTACAAGTGCAACTAGATAGGAATTAGTTGGTTTGAGAAAATACAAATCTATGACTTATCAAGTAAAAGATGGCAAAGAATCTAAAATGTGTGAACTTGTTATGAAGGAGATCCATGTTTCAAAATTTATGGTCGAATTCATGGAGAAAATTATTTATGAATATGCAAGGCACACACATAGGGCTAAATGGTTGGATGAATATTTTGAGCTAAGCAAAGATACATTCCCACTCAAATATATTCTTTTAGTAATCAACTTTATATAAAATTACACATTCAAACCACAAATGGAAGTTCAATCACAGTATTACAACTCAACACAAATTGCCATATTCATGCATATAGCATTCATGCATGCACCTGGTAATATAGAGGAAGATAAAAAAATATTAAGGGAGTACCATTTCTATATCGGTGATGACTGATCACATTATATAGAGTATGTGCAAGGTTGTTTTGATAAGTTCTATGGATAGTTAACTCAGAGGAACATTAATTTTAAATGGCATTACATTTGGGAAGACAATTGCACATCACAATTCAAGAATGCATGGATGTTTTATTAGTTGAGTAGGATGCACATTACCACTGATGTAGAACATATTTAGAGTTTCACTGAGGCTGGCCATGGAAAAGGGGAGCATGATGGTGCTGAAGCATGTGTAAAAAGAGCCATTACAAGGGAAGATTTAAAATATGACAATGTTGTTAATTTGATTAACACAAAAATTGTGGTTGACTGATGTAATGAGAACATATGTCATGGTGCTGAAGTAATTCTACTATTCATAGACATTTCTTGGTTAATGGATGAAAAATACTTGACAAACTATGAGGATTGTATGACTCTAATAGGTTCAAGTAAGCTCAACTCATTTCATAGCTCAAATGCAGGTTCTTGGACTATTTATATGTGACACTTGGCATCTTTTTATTTTATATGCATGGACTTTGTTTGGAATGAGTGTGAGTCACAAGAGTGGGTGGATGATTAGAGTTTCAAACCTTTAATTTGAATCAACACATATCAAGTTCCACTAGCATTGCAACTTACTAACATGACATCCTCACATGACTTTGACCATATATCTGATCTAGTACAGCTAGGTAGAAGATTAATCTTTATGTATTGTTTATTCTCATAATCTATCTTCATAATGTCATTAAAAAGTGTTTTTTATGATGCATGCCATGTTTTTGTAGATATTGCAGATGAGGACAATGAAGAGGGAATAGATTACTACTTATGTCGGTGTGTAGATAGAAAGAAAAAATTGAGTTCCCTGATCGTAGATGGATAAAACATTGATTATCCCACTGGGTCTCTAGTAGTCAATATAACTTGGATTCGATGATATCCTATAAAAAATTCAAATGTATGGTTGTTTAAAAACTTTGAAACTCAAAAAAAATTCTACACTATTCAAATTTGGTTCTTGCAATGAATATTCAATTGCAAAAATATCATGGGAGGCCAAGAAAAAAGAATATATGGAAAGTTCACGAGTCAGACCATGAAGTTATTCTTGATACTATCAAGATTAGAGAAGATCCAAGTGGTTCATTGGATTGAAATGTGTAGGTGTGTTAATTTTTAAAATGCAGATGTAATCAATTTTACCAAATGTTTTTAATTTTGTAGGCAGTACATGCATAAATTTCATCTTTAATTACTTACTAACATTTTTTTGTAGGTTAGTGGTGCCAAATTAGCTTCCACCTTCACATGGTTGGCACTGTTAGTAAAAAAAATCATATTCTTGAAGATAAGAGAAGCTTACTAAAATTACTTCGCATTTTCACACTCTTGAACAATTACTCATGACAAGTTTATTTCTCCTTGGAGCCTTCCAAACACATTTGTTGTCAATTTTTTTGTGCTCTAGAATAGTAGTGAAAATGCACTTGCAAGTGGAAGTGGGTTTCATGGTTGTTGTAACACATGTAATTTGCCTATATAGATGTGTTTGAAGCAGTGGATTTGCACCTATTGGTCCTAGAGGCAAAGTTGTTAGTTGGAGGTCAAAAAGTTATCTCTTCACTGCCAAATAGTTGCATTTTAGGACCCTTTACTACAACTTCTACCATGGATTTCTCTTAGAGTTTATTTAGACTAGATTCAAATTGAAATTAGATAACTTTCCCATGCACATGAGGTATCTTACGATTCCTCTATATGATTTACATTTTTGGTTTTATGCATGCTTAAAGTTAGGCTAAAAACTAACATATTTCTTATATTAAGAAGGGTGTTCTTGACCCTGGAATAGGTGGTGGGTTTGTCATCTAGGCTAAATGGGAGGCTAAGAACCTAGTATTAGATGTTATTCACCCCTCTAGATGTGTTGGCAGTGCCAATTTTTACCCAAAAAGCACAAAAATTTGAGTTTTTAGACCATAGATTCAACTTTGACAACATTTATTGTCAGTGTTTTTGTGCTCTGAAACAGTAGTGAAAATGCACTTACAGGTGAAAATGGATGTCACATTTGTTGAAACACATGTAATTTACCTATATAGACATGTTCAAATTGGTGGATTTACACTTGTCAGTCTTGGAGGCAAAGTTGCTAGTTGGAGGTCAAGAAGTTGTCTCTTCACTACCAAAAAGTTGCATTTTAGGACCCTTTATTGAAACTTCTACCACAAATTATTCTTAGAGGTGATTCAAACTATATTTGGGGTGAAATTAGAGGATTTTCTCATGCACATGATGGATCTTACGGTTCCTCCTGATGAATTATAGTTTTGGTTTTATGCATGCCTAAAGTTAGGCTAAAAATCAACATCTTTCTTGTATTGGGAAGGGCGTTCTTGAGCCCGAAATGGGTGGCAGGTTTGTCGTCTGGGCTAGATGGGAGGCCAATAACTACTCTTGGATGTTATTCACCCCTTAGTACATGTTGATAATACTAATTTTTAGCCAACAAGCACCGAAAATTAAGTTCTCAGGTCGTAGTTTCAACTTTGATAATATTTGTTGTCAGTGTTTTTGTGCTCTGAAATAGTAGCGAAAATACACTTGCAGGTGGAAGTGGGTGTCATAGTTGTTGGAAAAGATGTAATTTACCTATATAGATACATTTTAAGTGGTGGATTTGCATCTGCCGGTCCCAGAGGCAAAGTTTCTAGTTGAAGGTCAAGAAGTTGTCTCTTCACTGCCAAAAAGTTGCATTTTAGGACCCTTTACTGAAACTTCTACCACATATATATTTTAAAGGTGATTTAGATTATATTCAAGGTTAAGTTATAGTACTTTCCCATTCACATGAGGGATCTTATGGTTCCTCCATATGACTTACATTTTTGATTTTATGATGCCTAAAGTTAGGCTAAAAATCAGCATCTTTCTTGTATTGGGAAGGGTGTTCTTGAGCTCAAAATGGGTGGTGGGTTTGTCATCCAGGATAGATGTGAGGCCAATAACCTGGTCCTAGATGTTATTCACCCCTTTTAATGTGTTAGTAATGCCAATTTTCAGCTAACAAGCATCAAAAATTGAGTTCTCAGACTGTAGCTTCAACTTTGACAACATTTATTGTTAATATTTCCATGCTCTAGATTAGTAGTGAAAATGCACTTACAGGTGGAAGCGGGTGTCATGGTTTTTGGAACATGTTTAATTTTCCTGTGTGTGTGTGTGTGTGTGTGTGTGTGTGTGTGTGTGTGTGTGTGTGTGTGTGTGTTATAAGTGGTGTATTTGCACTTACCTATCCCGGAGGCAAAGTTTCTAGTTGGAGGTCAAGAAGTTGTCTCTTCATTGCCAAAAAATTGCATTTTAGGACCATTTACTGTAACTTTTGCTGCAGATTGATATTTTAGGTGATTCAAACTATATTTGAGATGAAATTATAAGACTTTCCCATGCACATGAAAGATCTTATGATTCCTCCATATGACTTACGATTTTATTTTCATGCATGTCTGAAGTTAGGCTAAAAATCAGCATCTTTCTTGTATTGAGAAGGGTGTTCTTGAGCCCAAAATGGGTGGTGGTTTGTATTTTAGACCAAATGGGAGGCCAAAAACCTTGTCCTAGGTGTTATTCACCCCTATAAATGTGTTGGCATTGCCATTTCTTAGCCATCAAGCACCAAAAGTTGAGTTCTCAGATCATACCTTCAACTTTGACAATATTTGTTGTCAATGTTTCTGTGCTTAGAACAATAGTGAAAATGCACTTGTGGGTGGAATTGGGTGTCACAATTGTTGAAACACATGTAATTTATCTATATATATATTCATTTAAAGTGGTGTATTTGCACTTGCCTATCTCAAAGGCAAAGTTGTTGGTTAGAGGTCAAGAAGTTGTCTCTTCACTCTCAAAAAGTTGCATTTTATGACCCTTTACTGCAACTTCTACCATGGATTGCTCTAAGAGGTGATTTAAACTAGATTTAGGGTGAAAATAGAGTATTTTCCACTCACACAAAGGATCTTACGGTTCCTCCATACAACTTATAGTTTTGGTCTTATGTATGCCTAAAGTTAGGCAAAAAATTAGCATCTTTTTTGTATTGAGAAGAGCATTCTTAAGCCCAAAATGGGTGGTGGGTTTGTCATCCAGGCCAAATGGGAGGCCAATAACCTAGTCTTAGATGTTATTCTCCCCTTTGAATGTTTTGGTATTACTAGTTTTCAGCCAATAAGCACCAAAAATTGAGTTCTCAGACCGTAGCTTCAACTTTAACAACATTTGTTGTCAATGTTTTCGTGCTCTGAAATAGTAGTGAAAATGCACTTTTAGGTGGAAGTGGGTGTCATAGTTGTTGGAAAAATTGTAATTTTCCTATATAGATTTGTTTTAAGTGGTGGATTTTCACCTGCATATCTTGGAGGCAAAGTTGCTAGTTGGAGGTCAAGAAGTTGTCTCTTTACTACCAAAAAGTTACATTTTAGGACCCTTTACTGCAACTTTTGCCACAGATTTATCTTAGAGGTGATTTAGAATAGATTATGGGTGAAATTAGAGTATTTTATCATTCACATGAGGGATCTTATCTCCATATGACTTAAATTTTTGGTTTTATGCATGCCTAAACTTATGCTAAAAATCAGCATCTTTCTTGTATTGGGAAGGGTGTTCTTAAGCCCAGAATGGGTGGTGGGTTTGTCATTCAAGCCAGATGGGAGGCCAAGAATCTCATCCTAGATGTTATTTTCCCCTTTATATGTGTTTTTAGTGCTAGTTTTCAACCAACAAGCACAAAAAATTAAGTTCTCAGACCATAGCTTCGATTTTGACAACATTTGTTGTCAGTGTTTCTGTGCTCCAAAATAGTAGTGAAAATGCACTTATCGGTGCAAGTGTGTGTCTCAATTATTGAAACACATGTAATTTTCCTATATAGATGTGATTGAAGTATTATATTTTTACCTACTAGTCTCGAAGGCAAAATTTCTAGTTGGAAGTAGAGGATATTATGATAGAATTTTTGGTGAGGATTTAAGCCTTTGAAACGTTGTAATATTTTAAATTATGAAAAGAAGGGGATTGTTTATGTAGTTAGACCTAAAATAAAGTTGTCATTGCCTTAATAATCCAAATTAGGTCAAGGAGTGAAAATATGGATCAATTGTGCCAATCCATCAAACTTGTACCCACAAACCCTCTTTGCACACAACATATAAATTTAACATAATGCAATGATAATTATGATAAGTAAATGTATGGCTTCCATACTTCAAGTGTTGAAGGTGGTTTTAAGTTCAGGGCATGTCTATGGGAGGAGATATGGTGAAACATTAGTCCCAAATAAGCCTAAAACCCTAGTGGGACAAGTTTATAATAGAGTGTAGTTGTTAGGTATAGTCTTTCAAGCCAACAAGGGGCAATAAGTGGATAATTTGGAAGAGTGGATGTCTAAGATTGTGAGAATAGTTGTTTAATATTGAAATAAGTATTGTAAGTGTGAGAGTGGGGTCAAGAGTGAGCAATAAGGTCACAGGGGAAAAAATAATATTTAAGAACATGAATTAGGCCTAATATGCCTTATAGTCCTACTTGGGAAAAAGTGGGAAATAGGTACAAGGAAGACTTGGGGCCTTCAATGAAGGTTGGTTGGCATGTTTGAGGATACAGTAGGAGGTTGGAATCTATTGTATTTGAATCTAAGTGTATATAGATAAGGTACATGATAATAGACCTAAACAATCCTAGAAGGTGCATTGAGAGAGTGAGACAAGATTGATTTCAAAAGAAGAGTGGAGATTTTAGATTGAGTTAAACCCTGATAGGTGACTACTCATTCAATATAAAGAAATTTTGGTTAGAATAGGCCTAATTAGGCCTATTTTGGGGGTTTCTATCAAAGCAAGTGATGACCAGGATAATATTAAAGTGTTGTAACTTTTTGAGGAGTTTAATGGTGATAGAGGGTGCCCTAAACAATTCTTACATCTTCAAGAAAGGACACTGGTTAATCAAACTAACGGAAAAATAGTGAAAACAGGGTTACAAGCCTAGATAGATTATTGTGACTTTGAGGTGTAGCAAGAATGGAACAGAGTGTTTGGTCACTTGATAAGAGTTTATACAAGTTCATAATGATCACTTAAGACCATCAATGTAATGAATTTTATTCTTAGCAGCTTAAACCAAGGAATGGTCCTAGAGACCTAATGGGATACATAATGTGAAGGATAGTGAACATCCTAGGAGAAGTATTAAAAGGTGAAGTAGGTTTGGAAAATTTAAATAGGTTTTTTAAATCATGTTTTGACCATTTAATACCATTAAATCATTGTGATTGTACTCTTGAAACCTAAAGTGAGATTTGGTCTTTGGAACCCAAGGGGTTGTGCCTAATCAAAACTAGTGAAGAGACTACAAGCATCAAGCCATCAAGTACATTGAAACTAGTTGGAATTATGATTTCTATAATTATCCTCAATTATATGAATCATAATATAATTCAAAATAGGATGATGACTCATTTGTGAAATTTAACCAAGAAGACATGTGTCACTAGCTTTTGCTAAATTGGGCCTATAGGCCAAAATTTGTCAGATCTAATCACAAATTTTGGTTGAGAGGCTCAATATGAAATAATATACCCATTAAAAAAAAATTGTATTTTTGAAAATATAAACTATTTATTTTTTTAGTATAGTCAGCCCTATGTCAAATCATGATCAACATTGGAGCTTACCTTGGAGAAATTGGTCAGTTTGGGGCATCTACAAGTTGAGTCAAAGCACAAAATTTAGTAATAATTGTCTCCTTGACCTAAAAAGCATCCCATTCCATCTTAAATCTCCTATAAATATTTAAAGTGCTTGATATTTTGACATAGTCCTCTTGCAGTCAAGAAGGTAGCCATTGGAGATTTTTGAAAGTTTTATTAGCTCTCGATGCCAAGAAGCAGTTTAGGCCTTGGAGAAATATTAAAACCATATAATATGATGTTGGAAACCTATAATATCCTACATAAGTTATCATGTCTATGTTTTTCATGCAAAATTTTGAAGAAAGACAAGTTTTGGCATGAAGGAAGCATGTAGGCAATTCAAGGCAAATTGTGGGAAAAAGGGTCTACAGGATAAAGTACATATCCAAATGACTTGAAACTTGATATGATTGGTATTAATGACCTGATATACCGATATATAATACTTTTAAGGTCATATGATAAGTGAAAGTGCTTTAAATTTTGGCATAGTCCCCTCCATGTCTCATAATGGTCACTATTTGTGTAGGCATAATTTTTTGAGTTTTAAGGTGTGTTTGAGGGTTCCACACTTAGATAAGTATTTGATAAGTATGTTAATATGTTTAAAACCATATTAAACACCTTTAAATGGTGTTCACACTCCAAAATTCACGCAATCCCCACATGCAGTCTCAAAGGCATAAAGGCACAGTTGGTTTTTTTATCATTGGAAAGGTGTTATGAGATATTTTAGATGTCATGAATATGTTTTCAATAAAATAAGATTAGTGGGAAGGTCAAATTGGTCTTTTTGAGAGTATGTTCAGGGCATGGGAAACCCTAGATTAGCAATCTTCAAGCATTTTTGAGAGATTTAATCATGGAAATTTAATGAAACTTTGTAATTTTGCTCCCTTATACATGTACAAGTTGAATCAAATGGTTTAAAGCTGAGATTGTATGGATTTGTATAGATTCTAGGACTAAGGGTTTGGAATAGGGCTAATTAGGCCTAAATGAGGGTAGGCTAATGAAGTAAGTGATAGTTAGATGTGGAGTTGGGATATGAAATTTAACATAGACATGAAAAAGAATAGAGTATACCTATAAATGCCCTTATAATCTCTTGAGCAATCACAATGTTTCTGTACAAGGCAAAACACAATAAAAAAAGGTTACAAGCCTTGAGAGAGCATTGTGTCCATAAGGTGTGGAATGAGAGTATGCTATTGTTTGAGTACTTGAAGGGGGATATACCAATTATGTTATGATCATCTAAGACCATATGTGACAACAGGTTGAGCTCTTGAAACATAGACCAAGATTTGGTCCTTGAGACCCAAAGAAGGTGCCTAGGAAGAAACTAGAAAGAGTTTGAGAGAAAATTTGTGAATGAGACATGAATGGAATGAGGTAAATGATATATGGACAGAAGTCAAATCCATCAAAGAGGTGATACTAAGAGTACAAGGAATAAGTACTAGGTGTAAGAAACTAAATTAAGTCCAAAGAGTTAAAAGAGGAGCTAGCTTGTGAAAGAAGATTCAAATCAAACCATAGCAAGTGAATGTCATTAGTTGGGTTTAGAACCAGCTAATGATGTTTTTGTAGACTTCTCCTCCATACCTCTACATTAGCATAAAAACATAATTCAAATGCAATCATTGATATTCTTAATTTCTTATAAGGGTCTAATTTACAACATTATCCTAACAAGTTATTCTCAATCTCATAACATTTGTAATCCTTAAGAATACTTCAAAACCAATCATTTATAATACTATGAACACAAATGATTTAAACAAGATTTACTTCATTAGTTTTCTTAAATATTCATGTACAAAATAATAATGTCATGTACAATTCCATTTATAGGCATACGATGTCAATAATACATGCATTGTCATATAGGCATACAAAAAATTACATCATGTCTAATAACATAGTATCTAATGTCACGTGAATACATTATATATGCATGTACAATGCCAAAAATGTGTACATTTTCATATAAGCATACAAAAAATTACATTATCTAAAACATCCTAATCATCAAATAGTCTCCCTCTCTTTGCCTTCTTTGAAGAAGACTCTCCTTAGGATGCCCTACTTGTAGATGGAGATATCCAGAATGCCATGGATTGCTCCAAGGTTTGACTATGGGTACTACACTCATATCTTAATTGCATCCAAGCCTATTCAAATACAAAAAATATTATAAAATTAACAAGTATACATAAAACCAAGTTAAGAAACTCATGTTTTAAACTATACTAAAAAAATCATTTAAACATGCACTTACCGCAATCTCATGGTCCTCCTCAATTTGTCATTGACCTTGGATTGGGTCAATGCCAGGTTTAGTTGCATGAATAGGCATGTCCAATGATGAAGAAACATGAGAAGTTATCATAGTAGTCATCTGAATCGAACTATCAAATGTCATATGATAGCCCTGCATACATAATACATTCATGCATATAAGTTATATTTGCCAAAGTATACAATAAAATTATTAAAATAAAATTACTAAATTATAATTCAAAATTATAAGTGAATATACATGCTTTAGTGAGTGC
Organism: Torreya grandis; assembly: GCA_037957365.1. NCBI lineage: Eukaryota > Viridiplantae > Streptophyta > Pinopsida > Cupressales > Taxaceae > Torreya > Torreya grandis. The sequence continues at coordinate 1,344,388 of JARHVA010002590.1, read as the reverse complement.
CTATGCAGATGACATTGCAACAATAATTATCGAGTCTATCTCTACTCACGATGATGGAGGTGTTTCTACCCTAGTCATCAGTTGAACAAACAACCTAATAATTAATAACCTGGGAAATTTATTGATTAAACAAGTTAATAACAAACTTAGTCTTGCATAAGATATGAAAAAAAATAGTGGGGTCATGGGAAGCATGAATGTGACAAGTGGATATGTGCAACATGTGACTTGTAACACCACACTGAAGGCAAGAAATATCAGTTTGATGATGGAGAATGACAAGACAACGAGAGAGTATTTTTTAGTGAATTTTGTAAAATTGAGTCATTGAATGCAAGTCAGGTGTTGAAACATCCTTTATATGTACTTATATACATTGGTTTGGATGCTTGTATAGCTTTGTTGAGGTGTATTTCATATTTTTACCTAATTACTTGGTCATTAGGCATAATTATCTTAAGGCAATGACTTGGTATAGATGAGGGCAATACTATGAGTATTGGTGTGATCAAAAAGCCTTTAGAAATAATCATTGTGATAAGACAAGTAACTATATAGGTGTTTGTTGAGAAGTTTATAAATTAAGTTTTAATCAAGTTAAGACACCTAGAGTTATAGGTTAATTTTATGGGGGACATCTATACTTGATACTTTTAAGAGTGTATAGAACCTTATAAAATAGGTATCATCAAAATCTAAAGAAACATATAAAAGTGAGTGGATATTCTTCTTTATAAGTGCATGATTTTGGTTTCCCTATAGGTGACATTAGGTTGACTATCTATCTTTAGATTACCCTCAATTTTTGCAAGGGAAGGTATATGTTTATATAGTACAAGTAGGTTGAGGTCAACAAAGTGTGTTATAGTCTTGTCGACACTCAATATTCATTTTAGGGGGACTTTCTTGATGAAAGGTGTTATATTATTATAGAGTCAGCATGTCACTCGAGTGATGAAAGTACATGGATATAGATAAGACCTCTCTACCAACTACATATAGTAGGTCTTTGGGCCCTCTAAGTAGGTGGTGTTAACAAACTACTCAACACCATCTATCTATATGGGGTTGAGGTTCCCTATTTGTATATGGTTGCAAGACCTATGCCACATATATAGGCTATAATTTATAGTTGATGCTCTCCCAACAAACCAATGGGATCTAATGGACACTCTCCCAAAAAACTAATGGAATTGACTAGGTACAATGGGATCAAGAGGCTATGCCATCTAAATTTATAACTCCATAGATAGAGATGAAATTATTATGCTCGGATGGAATCAAGGTTGGAATTGAATTGCAATCCATGACCATTTTGGATATCGATCATAGATATTGAACCGCTATATGTGATTAGGATAACAAGGAATCAAGTGCTTGGTTATGAGGTTAATATTTAAAAGAAAATAGTGGTGTGCATATTGATGAAGACATGCTATGCTCGATTGGGAAATTGATAGAAATAAATTGTACCAAACAACTTTTATCAAATGAATTATATATATATATATATATATATATATATATATATATATATATATATATATATATATATATATATATATACATCCAATCCTTTTGATTGGGATTGACCCACTATGGGAACTACATATAATGAGATATCAAGCAAATTTTTAACTTATTATTTTGGTTATTGAAAACATATTTGAGATGGAGGATGAGTTTCTAACAAGTTACGTCAATCCATGTTAATACATCAAACAATAAAAAGTCCAACAAAATTATATTAGGTATTTTATATTTTCTTACACAAAATCTACCAAGGATGCAATTAAGGTGTATGAATGTACATCTAGAGTATATAATATTCACTTGAAAGTTTACCTCTATAAATGTATATGGTTTCATACTGACATGGATAGATGTAGTAGCCTGGGTTGGCCCACTACCTCGTTGTGATGTTGAAGGCAACATCTCCACTTGGAACATAAAAAATACATATATATTATTTAATTTAAACATGTAAATTATTTTTTACCTTTTTAATTTGAAAATATAACTTAAAAATTTAACATTAAATTTATATAAAAGATACCTGGATGTGTGTAGAGACTCCCAACATATCCAAACCAAATGTGTGTGCCAACAACTCATCAATCACAATCATATCTTCCAAGCCCCCTGAAGCACCACCATCATCATCTAAAGGTCCAATGCATATATCACCACAACATCTACATCGGTGGGGTCGAGTATGGCCACTAGCTAGAGTATCTCAAGCATCTATCTCTAAAATTATACTCATATGATGAATGATTGTATCAATAAGCACACTAAGCACATGCAAAGTCTCTATCTCCACAACCTCTATCATCATAGAGGGAATCTCTGGATGAAGTGACTTTTGGGTAGGGATCCTTGCAGGTTCATTAGGTGCACGATGTGCACCTGGTTGACCTTGCATGGAGCCTTTCCCTCAGTCCTGAAACTCATCATAGTCAAAGTAGTTTGGAATTTTATTGAGGACAAACTCGCAATAGAGTTTCCTCAAAAAGTAAAAAGGGACCTTATGGTTATTACAATGGGAATAGTCAAACACCATCCACCATCGTTCCCAAAAATTGGCCTTAATCAAATCATGTTGGCATCGTTGGATTGGGAAACATTTGGTCATTATGGGAAATAGGGCATTAATGGTTAAATCAATAAATAAGGCAAAAATTTGATATTTTGTTATATTTTTGTTCTTCACCTTAGATGCTAATAATTTGTCAACATAATAAGCCTTATAGCTATCCCCATATGATCTTCATCTATCAATTTGACTTGTTATCGAGTCAACTTAATCTAATAATAACTCTAAGTTATTGGCTAAATAGGTATGGTGGGTGTTCATGGAAGTGGGATCCTTCATTCTCCTAATTATCTACTCAATTACAATTTTGTTCTCCACTATGTGAGCAACTATATCCTCCTAGCTACCTAGGGATCTAAGCAAACTATAGGAGGGTTAGGCAAAAGGTTAGGTGGAGGGTTAGGAGGGTTAGGAGGGTTGGATGAAAGGTTAGGAGGAGGATTAGGTGAAGGGTTAGGCAGAGCATGTTGACCTATTGGATAAAAATAAAAAAATAAACTAGATGCAATTCACATTCATAAAAAAATAAAAAATAAATCAAAAAAAATATTTTAATCGACAAAAAACATACCTCTTCTTCGTGGTAGCATCATCGATCTGATGAATGGAGGGGAAAATGAAGATTTGTAGGCTAAATTGAGAGATTAAGGGTAAAACATGATTTTGCAATCCAAAACATGAATGGGAAGCACCAAAATGCTAATGGGAAGTAGGAAATAATGAAAGAGGATGAGGGTTTTTTTTTGTTTTATAGTTTGAAAAACATGTATGCATTATGTTAAGTTATAGAAATGCGTACGCATTCCTATAACTTAAAATAATGCATACATGTTATTGTTATAATGTGTACACCTTATGGCTCAAGAATCCCAAGCCATAACATGTATGCATTATAACATAATGCGTACACGTTAAGGGTTATGTCCATAGAATCACAGAATTATCCCCCAACTCAGTGCACATACCCTATGGCATTTATGAAGCAAAGAGAGGATCAAAGAAACATGAAAGGGGTTTGATAAGAAGTAAAGAAGTAGATGTGGATCTCATAGAAATTAAGATTTATCTATGTGGAGAATGTATAACATGGCTAGGAGATCTAACACTTAGGTCTGCAAGGTGACGTGTAGAAACCCCCCATTGGTCCCAAGTGGCAAAGCACATAGGACTCAGGCTCAATGAGAGAAAGGTAAATTGAGGTGCATGATCTTGACTTGTCAATTTTGACAGGGCCTAAGAATTCTTAGAACTAATGAAAGGTGAGCACGTGGCCCTTACTAGCCCTGACCCCTTTCTAGGATGGCAAGGAAGTCAGACCTCAAGGTGAATGAAAGCTTACCAAGTGGCAGCCACAATTTCAAGATGGGAACCAAGTGGATATATGATGATAGGCCAGTCAAAACTCACTAGAATATGATGTGGAGCCCATATAAGGTAAGACTTTTCCATGTCACAAATGCAAAGTGGGGCTGGGAGATATGACATACGGGTTTACAATGTGACATGTGGCAACCTCCAAATACATTCATCCTGACCCACTAATTCATATTGTGTAGATCTCATTATTTTATATATATTTACAATGTTTTATGTGAGGATATTTTCATCTAGTATCAATGTGGCAATTTGATAAAGTGAGAAAATTCTTATTTTTTTATAATTTTTGAAGGAAGAAATATATATTTTAGATTGTGTTTTCTTCTGTTACATATTGATTTCACCCTATGACAAATAAACCTTTAATCCATTGATTAGTTTCATTAATATCTGATTACTATTGCTTTGATTTTTAGCATTACGACATATACTAAAATGAGATAGTGATATTGTTGATTAGTTTTTAGGATGTGAGAATTGTATTTCATATTTTGTTATATTGTGAATGTGTATCTATTAGTTTTTGCATCATTAGTAGACCTTTATAATTACTCAAACTAACTACCTATTTGGTGTGAGGTGGATGCAAGATAGATCCTACCTTCAGAACTTGATGAGAGAGAGCATCATCAGAGAGGATCAGCTAGATGGAATGATTGGGAGAAAACCAAGGTAAATTGATAGTGACCCTACACACATGCACATTAGTTTTTGAATGTTATGCATAAATGTTAGTGTGTAATTGAGAAATACTGATTGTGATAATATTTGTGTGTGTGGAATTAGTTTTAATATGCATTAGATCTCTTTTCTAATTGACATTATTTTCAAATTTAAATCTAGAAAATAAATATTAATTTCTATAAAGGTATTAATATTGTAGATATACTAATCTTACAATAAAAGGCAATTAATAACTTAAACAGTTGTTAGTTAAATAGATCATTATCTTAGTAATGATTATTTACATGGAAATAGAACTATCTTAATATTTTAAAGTAGAGTTAATGCAATCATGAATATACATGCAAGAATTTACTTTAAAATTAGGAAAATAGATTATTGAGTCAACTTAAGTGAATATTGAGAAAACAAGGGAAAAGATGGCATAGTAATTTAAAATTGCATGTTTTAAATATGATAAGATAAATCTAGAAGAGTAGATTGGCATGCATACGATAAATCAAAATAGAGAGTCTTCATGTAAGGGTAGAGTGTATAAATTAGAGGGAGAGTGAGTTTTATAAATAAAGGGGAGTTTTTGGAAAGAAAACACAAGGGGGGTCATAAAAGAAAATAGGAGAATTTGGAAGAAGGAATTTGGAAGAAATGGAGAGATAGGCAAAGTCTTTAGCAAATATCCAGGCTAGTTTTGTTATTATTTTGTGTGTGTGTGTCAAATAAGATGATAGGTTTATGTGTATTAATACTCTGAGCATGTTGTGGTGTCATTCTTTTATATAAGCCTACATATCAAATTAGAGACTCTATCTTAATCTGTTTAGCTAAGTACCCAATTGCAAAAGGGCTTGTGTCTTATTCTCTATTGGCTACATTTCAATATATATGGCAGCATTTCAATTTAGACCTACGTCCCACTTTTGTATGTGTTATATTTATTTAAAGAAACCCAGTGTTATATTTTTGCTTGACTATGTAGAATTTATAAGTGCAATTGCATCTCAATACACTTAGAGTGTATCTCATAGGCTTCTATCTAGTCTTCTACACTTGTTTTGTCTCTAAGAGGCTATAATATATTGATTAAAGGTTGTGTTACTATTATTACTGACCTACGTTCTATGTATTAGGTTAGTGTTTCAACTCTTGGAGTCAGCGTGGAAATTCTATGAGCTAGTATTTAATAAATATGTTTAATCTTGCATCCTATTTTGTTAATTGTGGCATGTAATTATTTACCTACTTAAACACTCCAATAGGTGGTTATGTCTCTTTTTTTAATGGCAACTTTGTCTCTTATTTATCTATGTGTTAGATTCACTTTGATTGTGTTATACTATCCTTGGCTTGCATTGTCATTTATATGTTGCATTTTATTAAACAGAAGTTTCTACTTTTTCCTTGGAATCCTCATTTAACCCTTCTAGTATGACATTTAGTTTTTAAACCTACATTCTAAATAACCTTATTGAGGTTGCATTTTAGTGCAAATGTCAGCGTCTAGATATAATAACCAACGTCTTAACTTAGAGGGGTTTGTGTTGTATACTTATAACCCTATGTTCCATATGTGAAGCTCTGTGTTAAGTTTCCTTTAAAAAGGATTTGCTTTAGTCTTTAAACCTTATATTTTAAGTTATAAGCCTAAGTTGAATAAAGGATGGCTAAGTTTTAACTCAAAGAGGTTACGTATGTTCTAAATATTCCCTATGTTTACCTTATTTAATCTTGCATATGATTTATTAAGGTTTGTGTAGAACTTGCAGGAGGTTGTGTTGCATTTTAATATGGCTAAGATTTTATTATGCAATGGCTTGTGTTGAAACCTCTTGAGTTTGCTTGTAATTTTGGAAGTGGCATCATACTTACTTTTAAGTCAACATTGCACTTTATCTTAGTCCAGCTTTATATTTTATAAAGGTTGGCATCCTCCTTAATAGATTCACTTTACTGAGTTTGATATAATTATGGTAGTCGTTTCAATCTATTAGTTGGCTAAGTTAATTACTATTATTGGGCTGCATTCCTTCTTGTTGTAATTTTATATATCAAATTAAAAATCCTTTATTTATGCCAAGACAATTCCTTGGTGCATAAGTATATATAAATTGATTAAATTTTGGAGCTAAGCATTAGAAAAGGAATAATGAGAGTTTTGGATAACTTCATTTGAGTCCTCTTAAATAATAATAATTAAAGAACTATTTTTTATGCATAAGTATTAAACTTTCACGTTAGATGTATGAAGGGATAATACATTAAGATCTATTAAAGTAAACTTAGCATTGTCTTAGGACCTTATATATGATGGAAAACTTGCAAAATGATATTCAATAAATGCTTTAAATCACTATTAAAGACAATTTGTTATTTTATACATGTTTACTTCATACTAAAATAATGCAAATTATAACGAGTTGTGAATAGATCTAAATATGCATGTTGTATTAGCAAGTTATTACCTGTTTTAATAGAGGAGTTAGACCCTTTGATTGTTTTTAAACCAGTAGGTTACCTTTTACTTACAATCATTGTGAGACTTAGTATAAAAACATGCCTAGATGGTATATCTTTTGAGACATGTTAAGATGTCCATGAAAATTAATATGACAATATCAAATGATGAAAGTCATTGGTCATAATCCAAATGATTGTTGAAATTTGACAATCAATTTTTGAATTGTTAGAAAGTAATTTTGAAGCAACTAAAGAGTATATGTTTATTCTTATGGAAATTTATGTACACATGGACTTGGGTATTCATATGATTTTGTAACTTTATAGGATATTAGATATTATGCTTTTATCTAAAGTAGTAGATTGATAAAAAAATATAATAATTCTAGGAAATGGCAACTTCAACGATATGAATACTACCCTTAAGGTATATTCATATAAGGTACAACTTGATTTACCATTACCGAGGTTATGATAACTATTAGTGATGTGCTTATTAAGTAAAGATAAATGATTTATCTGTAACACAATAGTGTTATGAAAACATGTCAACTAGGTCAAATCATATAGCATCATAAAATGATGAAAACTCATGTGCATTATAATTTGTGAGAGTATTTTATATGAAATTATTTGACATTCCTAAAATAAAATAGTGCATCATGATGTGTGCCTTGAGATTTTATTTTCATCTGAATATTATTGTACACTATAATCCAGTACTTATTTAATAATTGTAATGTAGCATTGATTGTTCATGTTTGAGTAGGGTGTTCATGCACAAGGAACTATGATAATATGAGATATCATAGAATATTACAACTTAAATGTATATGCCTAGATGGTACATATTGTATTTGCATGTCTAAACTATCACCTATGTTCACTGATTAAATGTATGTGTTGGTCAGTACTTGATCAGTATGCTTTGAAGCAGTTAGTAGGATATCATGTATATGTGCATACAATCTTGAGAGTGTAAGTGAATGTTGGGTTAGAATTTTATGTGTTTGTATGACTTGTTTTATTTCTTATTTCCTAATTAAAGATTATGCTTCCATGTATCTATGATTACTTAGTATGATTGATTATGATAAATTAGTAGTTATGTCTCTCAACACTAGACTATTATAATATGGGTTATCATGGGGTGTAGTTATTTAGATCTTATTGTAGTAGTTTGGAATCTACAATTTATTATGAATGTGAAACATACTCGAGAGATATGAACTATAGACATTATATTACTATATGAGTTAAATAATAATGTGTGATTCATTCGTGCATTGATGAAATAAAAGTATACTTTACTTATTCTTAAGTATAGCATGTGATGTGATATTATTGTTAGGAGGATGAAATATGTATGAGTCTTTGAGTTATATATTATGTTATATATATTAGAGTTTGCATTGATGATGTTAATAAGTAATGGGATGGATTCCACTAGCCTAGGTAGCACCACCAATGTTGGATAATCCGATCAAGTGGTGTGTGATGAAATTGACCAATCAAGATGATCGTATGTTATTCAAAAACTTTGGCCAATGTAATGTTAGATATACAATGTCATTTCATATGTTTGATTTACATATTATGTGATATCATGTTAGAAATATATTTTCTTTATTATACATGTCATACAGTAGTAAATCTTACAAGCACACAAGGATTAGTACATCTTACTGGATTCTCATATCATTTTATCTACCTATCTGTGAAAAGAGGGCCATTTCTTGATAGAAAATTATGCAAGGGATTGTTGGTCCATGGTTGGAGTGAAAAAACACTCGGATGATGTTTTCCCTCCCCACTACAATACTTACTTGGAGACGACATTTGAGATTATCAATGATACACGAGTTGGTTTGACTCAAGCTCTGAAGAGCTTGGTATGTATTTATTATATTAGGTTGAATACCTAAAAGAAATTTAATTTTATTATGTATTTTTTTATACTTGAATAGCAGTTATTGTATTATGAGACCATTCATAGCTATGTCCTATTGTATTTACTTCCTGTGGAGTTATATAAGATTAATATTGTATGCATTAAATTGAATTAGAAGTACTATTGTTCTTAGTTAAGGTTTTGATTTATTTATTGTTTTATTCTATGGAATGAACGTTAAGTAAGTTATTTTAAAAGGAAAAATTTTACTACATTTTCTAAGTACAACTTGAGGGGTTATAACATGTGGTATTACAGCTATGGCTTGAACTCTAAGACCTAATGAGTCCATTAGCATTTTTGTATCTTTCTACTCATCAAAGAGGAGAAATTGAGAATGTATGTGTGGTAAATTGAGTGTGTACCCTACAAGTATTCATACCCCCTTAGAGTTATTGAAGGGTTGGTTTATCAAGAATCTCATAGGTGATGGTTTTATAAGGTGTATGGGTAGGAGAGTACATAACTTAGTTCATGGGTTATGAATAGACGTTTCCTACCATATTCTTGATCTTTCTGATTGAGCACCTTGAGTTTGATTACATATTTCTTGTTAAACGAATCACCTTCACCATTTGTGGTCATGTATTGTAAGTGTTTTAGAAATCATAGAGTGATACCCACTTAGGGTTATATGTATTATTTTTGTGTCTTATATACACAAATCCTACAAGTGGGAATCCTTTAAGACCATTCTAGTTTGGTACCACCTAGTGTGGTGAAAATTTTCTTGTAGTTGAATATAGATGTCTTATTTGAGAATTACATTGTGTTGGGAGTTTACTATGTGGATTAGCATCCTTGTATTTATATAAATTTGTGAAGAATAGTTCTCTCTTAGTTATCTTAGAGGTGAGTTGTTATGCTTTCACTCTCCTCTTACATCACTTTAAGCTATTGAGAAGATTCATATGTATAGGATGTTGATTTAGAGTCTCCTTTATCAGAAAAACTTATTTCTAAATTACAGTCTTTATCTTATTCCATTGAGTTTGTGGGATAGTGTTTACTAGTTAGAGTTGATAGACGTTGTAGAATTGGATTGATTGATGCATCTCTGAGGTTAGTATTTTCCTTCTAGTTATGGAGGTAGGTTATAATACTACACTTCCAAGTTGGTAAGTGAATGATGATTTGAAAACTTGGGTTGCGATGTTTCCTTCTACCGTGTGAGGGTATGTAAGAAGTTTTATTTATGAGATGTTAGTTCTCTAATTTCTATTTGTGATTTTTTTTTGAGACACTATTTTATCTAACTTATGAACTTGACCACAAGGAGTGGTTAACATTGAATTTATATTAATTCTAGTTGATTATAACTATTGTGTTATTATGTACCTTTGTTTATACGTATATTATTCTCTTTTTAAGCATGTTGTTTTGAAGAAGTTATATATGTACCTTTCTTTGAGATCAAGTAAAGTATAAGATGTGCAGAACATTTCTTAGTATAAAGGGCTGAGATAAACTTTTTAACTTGTTGTGTATTAGTCATGCAAGGAAGGAGACATTATCTTGCTTATAAGGTAGTAAGGATGGTATGATCCTTAGCCTTTGTATGTTATGTTAATTATGGTATTATTTCCTTTTTACTATGAATATAAAACTATAGATTAAATTGTAGAATATGATACTAGTTATGTTTGATTAGTATCAGCTTAATACAATCTCGAGATGATTAATGATTTCTCTTGTATGTATATTAGTACATATAGAATCATTTAGCTTATAATAGTATTACTTTCTATGATCTAATAGAATAGATTTATGAACCTTATGCACATTGAGGAGATCATCAGGTCTTGAAAATTTGAGGGAAGAATAAAGAATAAGGAATGTGAGTTCTAAGCGATAGGATGGTATCCTACTTAGACTCACATAGACTCAATTGTTACTGAGTTAGATTTGGTAGATGGACTTGTCGAATCTGGGATTTGATAGGTAGAACTTGTCAAATTCAATTGTATCATTATTTTTTTGGCTTTTATGGTGATCTTATGTGTTGTTGAGTTAGAAGTGAAACTTTTACCTAGTTGTTATTAGACTTTTCTTGCAGTTCTAGACCCTGGGGTGCTCGTGATAGAACCAATCTACATAAAGTGACTTTTCATGAAACTTGTTTGGAGAATAGGAAATGTTGCAGAGTAGGATTTTGTGAGACCGATTCTCTAAGAATAATGCTAATTAGGATAACAAGTACAAGTTCTTCAGATAAATTTTGAATTTAATTGCATGATATGATACTTGATACTATGTTTTTATGATATTAATGTATGATTGTTAATCAAAACTTTTATTTAAATAAGAGTCATCAGGGTGATGACAAGTTTTAGGGGGGAGGATGATATATCCCAATTTCACCTTATGACAGATAAACTATTAATATGTTGATTAGTATGGTTAATATTTGATTACTATTGCTTTAATTTTTAACATTATGACATATACTAAAATAGGACAATGATATTGTTGATTAGTTTTCAGGATGTGACAACTATATTTTATATTTTGTTACATTTTAGATATGTATCTATTAGTTTTTTCATCATGGGTGGATATTTATAATGACTCAAACTAACTACCTACTTGTTGTGAGGCGGACATAAAATAGATCCTACCCTCAGAGCTTGATGAGGGAGAGCATCATTAGAGAGGATCAACTAGATGAAATGATTGGAAGAAAATCAATAGAAATTGCTAGTGACCCTACACACACGCACATTAGTATTTAAATGTTATGCATAAATGTTAGTGTGTAATTGAGAAATATTACTTGTGATAATATTTGTGTGTGAAATTAATTTTAATATGCATTAGATCTCTTTACTAATTGCCTTGATTTTTGAATTTGAATCCAAAAAATAAATATTAATTGTTATAAATGTAGTAAGATTGTAGATATGGTAATCTTACAATAAAAGGCAATTAATAACTTAAATAGTTGTTAGTTAAATAGATAATTATCCTAGTAATGATTATTTTCATGGAATTAGAATTATCTTAATATTCTAAAGTAGAGTTAATGCAATCATGAATATACACGCAAGAATTAACTTTAAAATTAGGAAAATAGATTATTGAGTCAACTTAAGTGAATATTGAGAGAATATCACATGTTTTAAATATGATGAAGATGAATTTAAAAGAGTATATTGACATGTATAGGATAAATCAAATAAAGGGTCTTCATGCAAGGGTAGAGCATAGAAATTAGAAGGAGAGTGAATTTTATAAATAAAGGAAATTTTTTGGAATGAAAACATAGGGGGAGTCACAAAAGAAAGTAGGAGAATTTGGAAGAAGGAATTTGGAGGAAAAGAAGAGATAGGCAAAATCTTCAACAAATATACAGGTTGGTTTTTTTATTATTTTTATGTGTGTGTGTCAAATAAGATGATAGGTTTATGTGTATTAATACTCTTAGCATGTTATGGCATCATTCTTTTATATAAGCCTACATATCAAATTAGAGACTATGTCTTAATCTATTTAGCTGAGTACCTGATTGAAAAAGGGTTTGCATCTTATTCTCTATTGGTTGGGTTCCAATATGTACGATAGCGTTTCACTTCAGACCTGCATCCCACTTTTTTATGTGTTTTATTTATTTATAGAAACCCAGGATTATATTTTTGCTTGGTTACGTGAAATTTATAAGTGTTATTTCATCTCAATACACTTAACGCATATCTCTTAGGCATGTGTCTCTAAGAGGCTAAAATAGATTGATTAAAAGTTGTGTTACTATTATTAATGACTTGCATTCCATGCAGTAGATTGGTGTTTCAACTCTTGGAGTCAGCATGTAGATTTTGTGAGCCAGTATTTAATATATATGTTTAATCCTACATCTATTTGGTTAATTATGGCATGTAATTATCTACCTACTTAAACACTCCAATAGGTGGTTGCATCTCTCTTTTTTAATGGCAACATTGTCTTTTATTTATCTATGTGTTAGATTCACTTTTATTGCATTCTATTATCCTTGGCGTGCATTGTCATTTATGTGTTAGATTTTATTAAACAAAAGTTTCTAATTTTTCCTTGGAATCCTCATTTAACCCTTTTGGTATGGCATTTAGTTTTTAAACCTATGTTCTGAATAACCTTATTGAGGTTGTGTTTTAGTGTAAAGGGCAGCGTCTCAATATAATAGCCAATGTCTTAACTTAGAGGGGTCTGTGTTGTATACTTATAACCCTGCATTCCATAGATGAAGCTTTGTGTTAATTTTCCTCTAAAAAAGATTTGATTTAGTCTTTAAACCCTGTCTTTTAATTTTTAAGCTTGCATTGAATAAAGGATGGTTGCATTTTAACTCAACGAGGTTGTGTGTGTTTCAAATGTACCCTGTGTTTACCTTATTTAAACCTGCATATGATTTATTAAGGTCTACATAGAACTTACAAGAGGTTGCATTGCATTTTAATATGGCTGAGTTTTTATTATGCAATGGCTTTCATTGAAACCTCTTGAGTCTGCTTTTCATTTTGGATGTGGTGTCATACTTCCTTTTAATTCAACGTTGCACTTTATCTTAGTCCAACTTTATATTTTATAAAGGTTGGCATCCTCCCTAATAGCTTCACTTTGATTAATTTAATATAATTATGGTAGTCATTTCACTCTATTAGTTAGTTGAGTTAATTACTATTCTTGGGTTGTGTTCCTTCTTGTTACAACTATATATATCAAATTGAAAATCCCTTATTTATGCCAAGACAATTCCTTGGTGCATAAGTATATATAAATTGATTAAATTTTGGAGCTAAACCTTAGAAAAGGAATAATGAGAGTTTTGGATAACTTCATTTGAGTCATTTTCAATAGCGAAATAATAATAATTAAAGAACTATTATTTACGCATAAGTATTAAGTTTTCACGTTAGATGTATGAAGGGATAATACCTTAAGATCTATTAAAGCAAACTTAGCATTGTCTTAAGACCTTATATATGATGGAAAACTTGCAAAATGATATTCAATAAATGCTTTAAATCGTTATTCAAGACAATTTGTTATTTTAAACATGTTTACTTCATCCTAAAAGAATGGAAATTATAATGGGTTGTGAATAGAGCTAAATACACATGTTGTATTAGCAAGTTATTACCTATTTTAATAAAGGATTTAGACCCTTTGATTGTTGTTAAAGCAGTAGGTTAATTTTTGCTTGCAAGCATTGTGAGACTTAGAATAAAAACATGCCCAGATGGTATATCTTTTGAGACATGATAAGATGTCCATGAAATTGAATATGACAATATCAGATGATGAAAGTCATTAGTTGAAATCGAAATGACTGTTGAAACTTGACAATCCATTTTTGAATTATTAGAAAGTACTTTTAAATCAACTAAAGAGTATAGGGGTATTCTTATAGAAATTTATGTACACATGGACTTGGGTTTTCATATGATTGTGTAACTTCATAAGATATTAGATATTATGCCTTTATCTAAAGTAGTAGATTGCTAAAAAGAATATAAGAATTCTAGGAAATAGGAACTTCAATGATATGAATATTTCCCTTAAGTTATGTTCATATGAGGTATAACTTGATGTACCATTATCCAGGTTATGATAATTGTTAGTGATGTGCTTCTCAAGTAAAGACAAATGGTTTATATATAGCATAGTAGTATTATGAAAACATGTCAGTAGGGTCAAATTTTATAGTGTCGTAAAATGATGAAAACTTGTTTGCATTGTAATTTGTGAGAGTATTTGAGATGAAATGATTTGACATTCTTGAAATAAAATAGTGCATCATGGTGTGTGCCTTTTGATTGTGTTTTCTTCTAATTATTATTGTCCACTATAATCTTGTACTTACTTGTTTAATAATTATAATGTAAGATTGATTGTTCATGTTTAAGTAGGGTGTTAATGCACAAGGAGCTATGATAGTATGGGATATCATATAATATTTTAGCTTAAATGTATATGCCTATATGTTACATACTATAGCTACATATCTAAAATCTCACCTATGTTGATTGATTAAATGTATGTGTTGGTTAGTATTTGATTAGTATCCTTTGTAGCAATTAGTAGCATATCATGTATGTGTGCATACAATCTTAAGAGTGTAAACAAATGTTGGGTTAGAATTTTATGTGTTTGTATGACTTATTTTATTTATTCCTACTTGATTAAAAGTGTATGCTTCCATGTATCTGTGACTACTTAGTATGATTGATTATAGGATACTAGTAGTTATGTCTTAGAACACCAAACTATTAGAATATTGGTGATCATGGGGTGTAGTTATTTGGATCTTATTGTAGTATTTTGGAATCTAAAATTTATTATTAATGTGAAGCATACTCAAGAGATATGAACTGTAGACATTATATTCTTATATGAGTTAAAGAATATTGTATGATTCATTCATGCATTGATGAAATAAAAGTATACTTTGCTTATTCTTAAGTATAACATGTGATGTGGTATTATTTCTAGGAAGATGAAATCTATATGAGTCTTTGAGTTATATACTATGTTATATATATTAGAGTTCACATTGATGATGCTAATAAGTAGTGGGATGGATTCCACTAGCCTAGATAGCACCACCAATATTGGATAATTTGATCAAGTGGCATGTGATGAAATTAATCGATCAAGAAGATCATATGTTATTCAAAAAATTAGCCAAAGTAATGTTAGATATACATTATCATTTCATATATTTTCATATTATGTGATATCATGATAGAAATGTATTTTATTTATGATACATGACATGAAGTAAAAAATCTTACAAACACACGGGGTACTAACACGTCTCACTAGATTCTCACATCATTTATCTACCTATCCATGAAGGGAGGGTCATCCCTGATAGGGAATTGTGAAGAGGATTGTTGGTCTATGATTGGAGGGAAAAATCACTTGGATGATTCTCTCCCTCCCCACTACATTACTTACCTGGAGACAACATTTGAGATTATCAACGATACACAAGTTGGTTCGACTCGAGCTTTAGAGAGCTTGGTATCTATTTATTGTATTAGACTAAATGCTTGAAAGAAATGTAATTTTATTATGATTTATTATATTGAAACAATATTTTTTATATTTTGAGACCAACCATAGTTGTTTCCTATTGTATTTACTTTCTATAGAGTTGTATAAGATTAATATTGTATGCGGTAAATTGAATTCGAAGTACTATTATTCTTAGTTAAGGTTTTGATTTATTGTATTGTTTTATTATGTGAAATGAATGTTAAGTAAGTTGTTTTAAAAATAAAATTTTATTGTATTTTCTAAGTACAACTTGAGGGGTTGTAACATCTCACATAATTGTTTGATTTAAACTATTATTTTATAGTGGGAAAGAAGAATTCGATGTATTTTAAAAAAGTGATTACACTAAATATTTTAAATAGTATCAAGTGAGTTATCATAATCTCTATTTGAATCTATAAACATATTTTTTGATGTTTTTTTCGCATGACAAACTGACACAAGCCACACACCTCTCACCCCTATCTTATGCAGCTTCCAAGTGTCTAGCTATGTGATGGGTTGTTGGGAGGACAATGAAAAAAAATACGAACATAAAGTATTTTTAAATGAGTTAGGAAATGATGTTAAGGGGTAATGATAGGAAATTTCAAGTGATATTATACCCCAAAGTTCCCATATTATACACCAAACTCGCACTCGCACCCCCTTCCTAGGATGGTAGGGAATTCAGACCTCTGGGTGAATGAAGGCTTTTCAAGTGGCAACTGCAACCTTGAGTAGAGAAAAGGTTGATATAGGATGGTAGGTCAATCAAATATCATGGCAAATATATCCTAACACTTATCAAGTTGTGTGAGGATTTGAGAAACGTAAGAGGGGTCTGATAGGTAGTAAAGAAGGTAATGATCATTAGATTATAAATTTGATGGCCCAAGATCACACAAAAATGATGAAAAATGCAAAAAATAGGTAAATGTTTAAATGTCACACCACAAACCACTGTTGAGTGTTTTCCCATGATGGGTTTTTTATAATAATTATAAACCTATCTCATAACATTTTAAAAACATGCCCAATGTGAATTCAGTAGAAAAGTATTTTGATAGATTTGCCTCGAGCAATAAAACTCAAGCTTCTGGTAAGCTATGTATTTCCTCCTTTTATTCATCCAAATTCCCATTGAACTATGTCCTAGTGAACTATGGCACAAAAAATCACTCAAGAGAAAAAATGCAAACCCTATTTGTGTATAATTGGCTATTCCTGTCATGGAAAATATATGGGAGAGAAGGATCTAATTGCCTTAGTTCTTAGAGGGAGTGCCATGTAGAAACTAGTGGAGGTTCGAACCCACACCTAATAAATTACACAAAATTGGATGCACTTGTGGTCATCCTAAAAATTTTACCTTTATTCCTTTCACCAAATAAATAAAAGAGAGTCATGGAACCCTACCGCAATCAAATCAACATTCATGATGCCTTTGTTCACCATTGACAATAGAAAATAATCAATCAAAGATGTTACCACCTTGCTTTGAAATATGGTAGGGGGACACAATGGGGTTTTCAAAGATACATGTTTGTGTATATATATAAATAGATTTATAAAAAATATATAGTTTATAGCTTTCCAATTATATAGTTAAACTAATAAACATCATCAAACATCCCAAAGAGTTGAGATTCAAACAACAACATTTATGAAGTGTTGCATGGATACAGATACGGACACAAATACGAATATAAATAACTTTTAAGACCACCTGATATGGATTTCATTGGGTATGACATTATATATATATATATATATATATATATATATATATATATATATATATATATATATATATAATTATTATACATTTATTACTATTATAATAATTATCAATTTTAAATTATAAACAATTTATTTATTAGATTAAATATATATTTTATTAATATTTAAAAATTGATTAGTAGCTCAAGTTCAACTAGATTGTAAATCAAATTATAAATAAATCTAAAATTTAATCTTGGACAACAATGATTTTCAAATATAAAAAATTATAAGTTAGTCTAAAATTTAATATTGGACAACAATTATTTTCAAATATAAAAAACTTGACCTATATCAAACTTTAAATACCCAAGTTTGCTAAAACATAAATTTAACCTTAATTTTATTTCAAATGAAAGGATAATAGGTCTAGGAAATTCAATGTGAAATTTTGAAGGAGAAAAGCAAATAAACATGCAGTTTCTCCTGCTAAAAGACCTTTTAGGGGAGGTCATTTGCTTTTTCTTATTTTCTTTTTACCCTTTAGAGGGTTTTCTTTCAAGTTAATTTTTTATTTAACTTTTAAATTGAATAAGGATTTGGACAATGCACATACCGTACCTAGTACAACCCACTTACGTGCACATATTTGGATATAATTAGGTACAATATTCATGTTGTACCTGAGCCATACCAAAACTATATCTATATCTGGCACATGGATACACACACCCTATATACACATTATTTTTCACTTTATCATTTACTGACACTTTTTATTGCATTGGCTTGTTGACACATCAATCTCTCAGAGTGCACGCCTTAAAGGGTGCACCTAGAATGGAGTGGGAAAGGCTCATAGTGATTCATAAAATATTCCATTATAACTTGATTGCACCATTACTACTATCATTCTGACCTCCTCTAAGTGTGTATCTCTTTATTTCTCTTATTTACCTCATATTGATTTTCTAGTTTCCCTATATCCTATGGTATCAGCAAGTATCAGCTTGACCTATACCATCTATTTCATTCTTTCACCCTTATCGTATTGTAAGTCCATCTCAATATAGTTCTGAGTGTGTTTTCTAACATTTGTATTGTATCAACCTAGTTGATAGCATGTTGTGTCAGTCGACATCTTTCATCTATATTGGTCTAGGTCGATATTATCAGTTTAAATTCTAAGGTTGGTTTTGGGTATTGGAGTACTATATATAGGGGTCATATTTCCTTCATATCATATCATATACCATTCATTCACTCTTTTTTCACTCACACTTCTTCATGTTAGTGGTTTATAACCTTATCTTGAGGAGTCTTATATTGTGGTATCATTGAAGCTCAATAAGAGTCATTGGGAGTTCCTTACTAAGGATATCTATGTCTTCATCGAACCATTTGAGGTATTAAACCTACAACATTATCTTATAAAGCTCCACTTGAGCCAAGGGGGAGATTGATGTATCGACAGGTCTACCCCAAGGTAAGCATTTATATCCCTACACTCTTTCATTTATTTACTTAGTAAATTAGATATATTGCTTTGTTTATTGCATGTTGAATGAATGTATGTGTATTCTTATTTAGGCTTTTTCTATATCAAATAGTTGGTGTATCCATATGATTGATTAGAATTGTCATAAATCATTTTAGGTTCATAGGCCCCCATTTGGTTGATTTCACCTTACCCCTTTACAATCATTCTAACCCATCCTTTAGTTTAACTATAGTTTACAACCATTTACCTTTGTTGAG
The DNA here is from genome assembly GCA_037957365.1 of Torreya grandis. Lineage (NCBI taxonomy): Eukaryota > Viridiplantae > Streptophyta > Pinopsida > Cupressales > Taxaceae > Torreya > Torreya grandis. The sequence continues at coordinate 1,324,829 of JARHVA010002590.1, read as the reverse complement.
GTCTAGTGAGAGCTACATCCTTGTGTCATAGTCTTTGACTTTGGAACCCCTTCCTCTTAAAATTTGAGTGGTAGGTTACCCTCTGCTATATCTATAGAATTCATTGGTTCTTACCTGATCTTCTGTCACAAATTCTATTTGATTGACCTTATTCGAGTCCTAGTCTATGGAGAGAGGATAATTGTAGGTCATATTAACCCATGCATACACACCCTAATTATAGGGTTGTCATATCTTGAAACCCTATATTTATCACATTGAACATTGAATAGAACTCAATGTTGAAAATTAAAATAAAAAATTGAGTTAAACAATGACATAATAATCTAGGCATGCTATAGTGCCTAATCATAAAAACCTCCAAGCATACTTTCATTAAACCTTTGCTTGCCCAATCCATTTGAAACAACAACATTCAATATGAATAGTGCCTAATAATACAAACCTCCAAGCATACTTTCATTCAACCTTTGCTTTCCCAAGCCATTTGAAACAACAACATTTAGTATGAATAGTGCCTAATCGTACAAACCTCCAAGCATATTTTCATTTAACCTTTGCTTGCCCAAGCCACTTGAAACAAAAACATTCAGTATGAATAGTGCCTAATCGTACAAGCCTCCAAGCATACTTTCATTCAACCTTTGATTTCCAAATCCATTTGAAACAACAACATTCAATATGAATGTTACTTGAATATCATACATTGCCTCTAAGTTCTAAGTATCCAACAAAATTACATATGTTTGCAATGACTATTATATTTGGAGAAATCCATTTAATTACAAAATAGAATATATCTAATCTATGTAAACATATATGAAATGTATGTATGTATATATATGCACACATATATGAAATGTATGCATGTATACATATGCACACACGTGAAATATATTTACAATCTATAGATGCCTAAAATGGCTTGTAGGCATTTATTAGTTTTTAGATTGCATGATTTTAGGATGTTTGTGTACTTGTCAATTGTTGGTACAAATTAGTCATTATTGGTGTGTTTTTTCAACTCCCAATGGTTTCTAACCCTTATACCATCGGTTGTTTCTAACCCTTATACCAACGACCGCTAGTTATCATATTCTATCCCCCAATTTTCCATTATGGCTAGAGTGAACTCACTTTCTTTGTCATGCCTTTTTCACCTTGTGACCATTTGATGTCAGCTAGTGGGGGAATGGGTCCTAATTTGAATTAAATTTTGGTAGGTATTTATTGATAAATTTACAAACATTGAGTAAATCAAGCAATCATTAGAGCATTCATTGAAGCACATAAGTTCATGTTAGACAAATCACAATAAACTGGTTTGCATGTTGTTGATCATTGTTTTTTTTCATTTTTGATATTGTTATTATTTAGAGGCTTGACAAATATCAATATAGTTCAACTATTATTTGGTTTAATGCAAGCCCAAAATCATATATTATTTTTCTTAAGTTTTTATATATTGTTTTCTAATTAGGGAAGAAGATGAATTATGTTTTGCAAGTGAACAGAGTGAGAGATCAGAAACTTTAATGAGGTTTTTGAAGACCATAACCTTGCAAACATAGTCCTCAAATGATTTTGAAAGATTGGGAAATTGGGAGAGGTTTTTGAAGCCCAGAACCAAGTGAACACAATCCTCAAATTGTTCAAGCTCTATCTACATTTTTGTCTGGAATACGTGCAAAGTTTGGATTGTTTGGAGCGCAAGTGTATGGTCCAAACAAACTTATTTGATCTTCATTAATTTTTTTGGTTAGCTCCCTAATACTTCTAAGTGAACATATCCACTATCACCTTCTGACAACTACCACATATCATTCTCTTTCTTTGTATTTGGAGAAAATTAATTAGATTAATCATTGTTTTGCATGTTTTTAGCCTAGTTAAAACTAATTGGGTATTTGTGTTACAATTCAATTGAAATCCATTTATCCATATTAAAAAATCTATATTGTATACACACACATGAAATTGTAGATACCTAAAAATGGCCCCATTGCATTTATTATTAGGATGCTTGTGTACTTGTTAATTATTGGTCCAAATTAGGCATTATTGAGGCATTTGTCAACTTTTGGTGGTCATTGTCTTTGATTTCAGCCCCCAAATTTGAGCTTCATGTTATGATCATGACTGATGATCGTGGATCTATCAGGAATGTCATTCACACTCATGGTCCCTTTGTGTGGCCCCTTATGGCTAGAGTGCACTAGCCTTCTTTGTCCCAATTTTTTTGATTTTCAGCCATTTGACGTTAGATTGGGTGCCAATAGGTTCTTAATTAAAATTTAATTTGTCTATATATAGTTAAGATTTGTATTTAATTTGGAAATAATAACATTGACCATTTAATAGAGAATTTATTGAGCATTCATAGGCATTCTAGAGAGATCAATCAATCACAAAAGCATTTATCATTTTTTTAAAGATGGCATTTCCAGTGGAGTAATTTTGGTGCACATCATAAGTTTTGCATGTCACTAAAAATATTTTTAATTATGCAATTTGGTGATTTTAAATATATTGTTTATTGCTTAGGGGCTTGATAAGTAGACTATGCTTAAAAAACCTAACTAATTTGCAACATAGGCCACTAATGATTCATCATTTTCCTCAAGTTCAAATATTGATACCATTTGAAGGCAAGGTGGAGAAGAAATTTGTTTTATAAGTTATAGGTTTTGAAATGCAAAGATAAAACATATGAACAAAGGATACAAAGTAAGGAAGTGTAATCATCAAAGCATTTATGAGATGTCTATCATCAGCCAAGACCATCACTCGTGCTCCATACCTACCAAGAATAGGGTCTTAATTAAAATTTAATTTGTCTATAAATACAAAGGCATTGTAGTTCATTTGGAAATAGGCACACTAACCAGTAAATACATAAGCATTGTAGTTCATTTGGAAAAAAACAATAACCACTTCATACATAATTTATTAAGTAAGCATAGGTATTATATAGAGACCAAGCAATCACGAAAGCATTTATCATATTTTAAAGCCAGTATTTCTCATGGAGCACTTTTGGCACATGACCTAAGCCTTGTATGTCACCAGAATTGTTTTCAATTATGCAAATGTAAATATTTTCAACCTATGTTCTTTATTGCTTAGGATCCTGATAGCTAGTATTTCTCATGGAGCACTTTTGACACATGACATAGGCTTTGCATGTCATTGGAATTATTTTCAATTATGCAAATTTAAGAATTTTCAATATATTATTTATTTCTTAGGGGATTAATAAGTAGACTATTCTTAAAAACCTAGCTAACTTGCATCATAGGCCCCTAAATATTCATTATTTTCCTTAAGTTCCAATATCACTACCATTCAAGGGTAAGGTGAAGAAGAAAGTTGTTTTTCATGTTACAAATTTTGTAGCGTGAAGATTAAAGAAAAGGAAAAAAAGATCCAAATATGGTAAGCATAGACATCAAATCATTTTTAGCATGTTTCTCATTTGTTATAAATGTCACTTCTACTTTGTATCTACCAAGAATGTCACTCACACTTTGTACATTCATCTTTGGTCACTATCAATTTTTTTGGGCGAGATCACTGTCACTATTGGGTGCATATTTTTGTGTTTTGATCCTAACTACTATCCCCTGATTTTGTGATGTTCAAGATACATGTCATAATCTTTTGTTTTTCCCTACTTCTAGAGTTGGAATAATTAATTAATCTTTTATTATTGTTTTGATTATTATTTAGCCTAGTTAATAGCGAATGCGTATTTGTACCACAATTTAGTTGTAATCCATTTTTTCATTTCCATAAATGTATATATGTATATGTATGTGCACACACATTAAATTTACACACACACACACACACACTTGAAATTATAGACACCTAAAAATGACCCCAAGGCATTTATTAGTCATAAAATTGCATTATTCAAGGGTCCATGAATGTTTGTTGATTATTGGTCCAAATTGGGTGTTATCGACATTTTTTTCATCATTTTGATCATGGCCCCCTTTCCTCTCCCTTCCTCTTTTTCTCATATTATTTCTAGTGGTCCCCCAAGAAGTTCAAAAGCATGCAATGTAAGTTTCTATGGTTATGGGTGTAATGTCCCCTTCTTAGGATTAGTGTCATATGAAGACCCTTAGCCTATTTTTTGTTTTCCCATAGGCTAAGGGGATGAGCATAAGGGAAACATGGTTCTCGTAAGCTAAGTTAGCCAAAAATTAACTTAGTGTCAATAAATTATGTTTAAATTTAAAATAAAGGGAACTTTTCTAATTGGAGTAAGTCAATGCTTAATTAGAAATTAAAAAGTCACTATGAATTATAGTAAATAATCCCCCGCTTGGAGCACCCCACTTTGGTGATTGAGTTGGAGAAAAGATATAAAAGAATATGGAGGGGTTCATTTTTGGGATCCATGATTCATCTATCACATGATTTTGTGAGTTGAGCAATTTTACTGCTACTTTCATCTATTAAGGACAAAAACCCTCTTCGACAATCAAATCTTAGGGATGAAAACCCTGAACTTCTATCGTTGGCTTCATTTAGGGGTCACGATTGAGTGAAAAGTCATTAGACACAAGATAGAGCATTAGTTTTTAGTTGGCACATCAACTATAGGGTTGTTTGGGGATGATGACTTGATGGAGATATCTTCAGCATGTTGACATCATCCTTTGGAGGGTTGATGTCATCCTAGGGAGTTGGTTTTGAGGTTGTTCAATGTGTGGTTTCATCTTGGGCTTGTCTAAGGATATTTTTTGCTTGATACAACATAAATTTATTAGTTGGTTGGTCAATTATGGTTTAAATTACATTAGTATGATCTGATGTAAATTAAATAATTTACAGCCTAAAAATATTTAGATTTGAAGTTGTAAGGATTCTAATCATGAGATAAATTGAGTTTCTTAATTTTCTAATGGATTTTATGTGGATCATATTGTTCCTATAATGTTTTATGGATCATTTTCATAATTATATACTTTCAAATTAGGGTTTTAGTAAAATTAGGTAATTTCATTAATCTACCCTAAAAAGAATATTTTAGTGGTATCAGAGTCACCTCCTTACATGTTGTGGGGATTGAGTTATCTGGAGGTACTACTACATGCAAGATAATGATAGAGATCTTAGGTATTATGAAAGAGAAAGAAGAAAGGGTCCATAACAACAAAGAGAAGGGTTTGAGCAACTAGGGCACAAAAATATAGATAATCTAGATGCATATCATGTTTGATTTGAGAAATTTGCTCAAAATCAAGAGCGTATGATAGATATGATGGTTGAAATGGCACACACCATGCAGGGAATGAATGCATCTCATCCTTCTAATGGTGGGGGGAGTGATTTAGGATCCAAAAACCACCCCCTCCTACATAGAGAACAACAATCAAATCTACAACTAGGCCTTTTCAGCATAGAACTTCAATAATAAATAGGAAGTCATTCTTAAGGTGGAGGTTCAACATTCAGTGATGGATGATATTGTTTCTAGTTATGCAGAGTACATGACTCTTCCACCTGAGATCCAAGGAGAAATTACCCTCACTAACCTCATGCAGCTGAAGAAGAACAAAGAGGGGTCTAGAGTTGATCCTAGACCTCAGAATAATTAGAGGGATCTTTAGATGGTTTTGGCAAAGCTCACTCTTTCTACATTTGATGGATCTAGCAAGAGCACCACTCGAGCTTGGATCCAAAATATGGATACATACCTTTATCTCCACCATATGATGGAATATGAAGCCATCAAGCTTTCTATTATACATCTTGAGGACATGGCACTTGAGTGGTGGTAGCATGGATTGGTCACACAAGGGCATAAACTCATCAACTCTTATGATGAGTTCAGCATGAGGTTGATTGAGAGGTTTGATAGAGCTAAACCAAAGATATATTTTAGGGAGTTAACATAGTTGAAACAAAATACTTCCATGGATGATTATGTGACTAAATTTTAGAGTGTCAATGATGGTATTGGATATATCCAAAATGAGGCTTATGGTATTGTTTGATTATGTGTGTGTGTGTGTACAGTGATAAAGGCTAAATTTGATGGCCATATGATCATATTTATGCCTTTTTATAGTAAAATTCAATCAAATTTTTGGTAAAATGTATTAGATGTAAGGTGCAATTTTGAGTAGACCATCAAAAATTGTAAAGGATTATAATAAATGTATGTACCATCTTAATGTTTCCTCCTCCTATGAACTATACTACCATTTTAAGGGCAATGTTGAATAAATAACCAAGTAAGAAATTTTAATGATAGGGAGAGTCAACTACCAAATTTAGTACCTAAGTCAATCATTGGATACATACATATATATATATATATATATATATATATATATATATATATATATATATATGCACACATGAAATTATGTCTATAAAGGACTATAATAAATAAATATACTATGTGCATATATATACATACACATGTGCCTCTATGTGTGTGCGTGTGTGTGCGTGTGTGTGTGCACGCGCAGGTGCATGCGCATGTGTGTGTGTGTGTGTAAAGAATTATAATAAATAAATATACTATCTTTAATGTTTCCTCCTCCTACTATGAGCTATACTATTATTTCTAGGGCAATATTAAATAAATAACCATCACCAAAAAAATCATAACAAGTAAGGTCAACCGTCAAATGTAGTCCCTAGGTCACTTGTTGGGGATACATACAAAATGTTTGTGCATATATATATATATATATATATGAAATGTGTATATATATATATATATATAGATATGCACATGCACATGAAATGTATGTACGTCATAATTACCAAGTTTAGAAATCCAGATCCATTTGAGAGGGCCAAAAAAACCAAAAATCTAGACTTCTTGAAAAAGTTGGAAAAAAATTAATTTGGAATATATACATATATATGTGAGCATAGTTTTATAAATATGAAAAACTGACAAATACAATGAAAGATGATATATATTTAATGTTTCCTTCTCCTACTATTAGTTATACTACCATTTATTTACAAGGCAATATTAAATAAATAATCATCAAAAAAAAATCATAACTGGCAAGGTCAACCATCAAATTTAGTCCCTAGGTCACTCATTGGGGACACATATATAAAATGTTTGTATGTATATATATACACACATACAATGAAATGTATGTACGTATATATGCACACATAGATGAAATGTATGTATATATATGTAAATGCACATGAAATGTACGTACGTTATAGTTACCAAGTTTGGATTTTTACGAAGTTCACAAATCCAAGAGTGCAAAAAATCAAAAAATCTAGTGTTTTTGAAAAAGTTTGGAAAAATCCAATTTGGAATATATACATATATATGTAAGCATAGTTTTATAAATATGCAAAATTGATAAATACAATGAAAAATAATAATAAAGTAATATAAAATGTTAATATTATATAATATCTATGGTTTATGGGCTTTTTCCATAGAAAACCTAAAAATATATATATAAAAAGAATTGCAAAAATATAAGGTTGACCCAAATGAACTTATTTGGGCCAGCCAAAAAATGGGGATCTGACCAGATTTGGTAACTATGATGTGTGTGTGTGTATACACACACACACACACACACACACGAAAACCATAAAGGGTTATAATAAATAAATATCCTATCTTTAATGTTTCCTCCTCCCATTATGAACTATACTACCATTTGCAGGGCAATAACAAATAAACAAGTGTTAAATAAAAAAATCATAATAGGGTTGACCATCAAATTTAATCCCTAGGTCACTCATTGGGAACACATATATACTAAACATTTGCCCCTATGGTGCAAGAAAAACTGGAGGTTAAATAAAATTAGTTCATATTTGGTTTGTTACAATGACAAAGTATTTTAATTTCTATTTTTTTAACTAAGTATTTGTAGTTGTTCTTCACTACTTTGTAAGTCTTTTTGGTTTTAGTTTCTGTAATTCAGTTATCAATTTCTTTGGTCGTATTTGTAAAAATATTGTATAATATCTATTATAATTTTTATATACATTGAAAATTTATTATTATATATATTATATAATTTATATAAATATTAGATTATAAAATTTACATTTTAATATTATATCAGTTTTTATAATATATGCTAATGATGAAATTGATGAAGCTATAAAATGTATTGTATGTAAAAATAGTTACAAATATCTCTATCTTTTTATTTTGATTGTATACAACCTTGATTACAAAGCTCGAGTTCTTATGAATGGTGTGGAAGAGGTAGTTCTGTCAATATTTTTTTCTCTGATTTTCAAAGATTTACATATTTACTTTCTTTCATTCTTGTAAATAATTCAAAGGTAAATACAATTTTGAGTGGCACATTAGATATAGATCCTTGTTGCAATCAAATCAGCTCTCATGACATGGGAGCTATAAGATAAACTCTAGGACCTCATTATCTTGTCTCATGATGAACAACATTGCATCATTGTTTTGAGTTGCACATGAGACGTGGAGCCCTGTCACAATCAAAATGACTCTCACGATGTCCTTGTCCACCCTTGACAAAATAAAATGACCAATACGTTTTGTATGGCCTTGCCATTTCTTCCAATGGTTTGATTATGATGTTTTCATATGTTCTTAATGCTGATGTAATTGCTCTAGATGTTAATATATTAGCATTGTAAATGAGTGGAAGCTACAAGATCAACTATGGGACCATAATGTGTTGTCCCAGCATCAATGGCATTGCATCATTAATTTGAGTTATACATTAGATGTATAGATGTACCATATCCAAATCAGCTCTCATAACATCCTTGTCCACCCTTGACAACAGGAAATTTCTATTCAAATATGTTACTACCTTGCTATAATAATATAACTTGAAATACCTTATCATTGCCCCTCGCCATCACTACGCAACTCACCATGAAATATTTTAGTATTGGCATATTATATATGGCCTTGCCCTTTCTTTTAAAGGTTTGAGTATGGCATTTTTGTATATTCTTAACCCTAATGTTAACTACTCTTAAGTTTCAATATATCGGTGGCATGGATGAATGGAAGATAAAATATGGATTATAGGACCTCAATGGGTCCACCTTCCAAATGGAACCAATTATGATTCTCATATTTCCTACCCATGCATAAAACACAAGCTTCTTGCCATATGCCACCATGGCATGGAACCTATAAAATCTCATACAAAACCTCTCCACACCCACATCTGCTAAGGTAAGCACCAAGTACATTACGTTGTTGATGTTCTTCATTGGGGTTGTGATTCCCATGAGGGTTGCCAAGTCAGACCTTTTCAAGGCCTTATCTAGACAATATGCTTCATCCCATTGTTGTTTCCTAAGCCTCATGGGAATGACATTCATCACATTGGAGGCATTTTTGTAGCCCTTGATAGTCTTGACATCTTTATATGTTGAGACAAATCTATGCAATGGCCTTGCCAAAGAAAAACCTTCGATGTAAATATAATCTATTATAATATTATATAATATATATTATAAAGATAATTATATCATATATTTATAATTTTAAATATTATTAAAATATATAAATTATTATTTTATATATTAATAATATATGTATTACTATTATATAATTAAATATATGATATTATTATTGTGTGTGTGTAAATTATTATTTATATATTAATAATATATTACTATTATATATTTAAATATATGATATTATTGTTTGTTTGTTTTTTTGTGTGTGCGCGTGTGCGTGCACGTGTGCATGTGTGCATGTGTGTGAGTGTGTTTGATATAAAAATAATATAATAATTATATTCTAATAGTTTTATATCAATATATATATATATATTATTTATATATTAAATTTAGTTATAGTAGTTAACGTATATTACAACATCATATTATTACAATAATAATATTATAATTTATAATTAATATATATCAAAATATTATAATAATATCTAATATATCTAATTTTTATTAGCATTCATTTTATCTTTATAAAGTCAAATAAAAATGGAAACATGATGGGAACCCATAATTTAAGAGTCTTCTACCTGTCCCTCACACATTCTATGCCATCCATCTGTCCTTCACACACTACATTCCATCCACATGTTTCTCCTAGGTAAACATCTCTCATATGCTCTTTTTATGTCCTCTGAGTCTAGCATTTGTTGGGTTTTGACAGAGAGTGGAAGTCTGCCACCAACTTGTAATGATCAATGTTCAATGCTTCTGGATTGTCCAGCTCAATATGTGAATCTGCTCCTGCAATATATCTACATGATTAACTTATCATTTTACTATAAATTATAAGTCAAAATGTATTTATAGTTATACCAACCCTACTATGAATGGTCTTTAGTGGCATGTTGAATGAGCAGATATTTATGGCCATCTGGATAGTTGGAGTTGGCATAAATCCAACCCCCTCTCGCTTGGTAAGAGTTGGATTACTGTAAGAAACTGTCTTTACATGCCTTGCCCAGTGCTTGTTTATTTTTTAATTCTTTGAAATTTTTAGATTAATTATTATTCTGGGACTTTTTATCTCCTATTGAACATGATTAATGTCAAAAGTAGAAGTTAACATAAATTAACACTCAAAAGTATTAAATATATAACAATGTTAATTTTAATTTAAAAATATTATTGTTAATATATACATATTTTTTAATATTTGAAGGAGCCCTAACCTATTTAGGATAACCATTATTTTAATTTTACTCTTCTACACAATCATAATATCAGTATAAATTATGGATCTTTCTTAAATATAACACCCCATCTTAACCCTTGCACCCAACATTAAGGCAATCATAACATCATTATAAAATATAAAATATAGAATATAAAATAACTACACCACCTCTAAATAGCATTGAAAGTCCATAAACAATAGTCATAAGTAATAATGCATAGATATGATTAGTCACAGTCTTGGTATATCTCATGCACTATCACATAATCTATATATGGCACAACTAAATAGTAAAAAGTGCATAAAAGTAGGTATATTTGAAACTTGCAAAGCCCACCATGAACTGCTAATGTAGGCATCAACTTTATTCTCCATCAGTTAAGTTGTATATATATAATACATATATATCCATTACTACTACAATTTATGCCTAAGAAGGTTAATCATCTTAATAGGCTAGCTGAAATGGGGCAGATGACCCTCTTTGTCAAGTATTTCAAGAGAAATTTTGCCACCTAGATTTTTGTGGACATAAATTGCCACAAGAAGAGGGATTGTCGTGTCTTTGTTGGTTTGAATAACACAGTAAGGGACCTTGACTTGGTTGAGAACACTTCTCATGTCAATCTCAAAGATAAGGTTGGCTACATAGAGAGAAATATCAGGCCTCATGTTGAAGAGGGTTCTACTAAATTCTCTTACTACAACAAGCACATTTGCTTGAACAAGGAGTGGAGCAAAGCTAGAAACCCAGTCTCTGTAATTGGATTCCTTGGAAAGGATGTTTATCACCTTCGGAGCATTATTGTTGCCTCCATATGCAATGTTTATTATTATGCATAATGCATCCACAACTAAAGCCAAACTCCGAGCACGAATAGACATTATTTCAAGTGGCAACTTCTAAGTGTGACTCTCTGTGTATAGACTCATCTAGTTTTAGTATTTAGAGGCCACCTTCAAATATGAGATGTGTCAAAACCCACAATCACCATATAATCTAGAGATTATTGCCATGTCAACTAAATGAATATTCTCTTTATTTAAAAATTCTTGTACATACACACACACACACACACACACACACACACACACACACATGAAATATATATATATATATATATATATATATATATATATTTCATATGTATGTGTGTGTACACATATACATGAGATGTATGTATTTATGTATATATATACACCTATATAAAATGTATATATATATGCACACACGAATATGAAATGGATGTACACGAATATACAAAACTTATAACACTTGTCACAGAGCTTTTCCAGCATACTAGTAGCCTGTACCAAAATAAGAGCTTTGGATCAGAATATTGTACATCATCAAAGTACAATGAAAAGGTGATTTTTGTCAAATGTGGTCGCAAGCACCCTGAGAAACACATATTGAAAATGTGGAAGCATACACAAGGCATGTGAACTATTTGCCAACATGACTCAAAGAAATGTATTATCATGGAATACATTGATTTCAGGGTATACACAAAATTGTGTTCTTGGCTAGGCTTCAAGGCTTTTCAAATAAATACCTCTTACCAAATGTCAGCTCATGGAATGTCATGGTTGCAGGATATACACAAAATGGGCTTGATGAAAAGGCCTTAAGGCATTTAAGCAAATGCAATTGGCAGGTTTAAATCCAAACTTCTAAACTTTTGCCAACATTCTCCCTGCCTATGCCATAATGGGAGCTTTGGAGCATGGTATGGAGTCTGGTCATCAATCAAATAATAATTAAGAGTAGATATTTTTTAGATGTCGTAGCTATGAATGCAATGCATGTGAAATGTGAAAGCATATTTTAGGCAAGTAAACTGAATTATTTGACTAAACAAATCCACTCTTTCATTTCATGGCAATCAAATTTTGACAGTTAATGTCAAAAGCCTGAATATATTCAAGTTTAACTATAGATGTCAATGGCCTAGATAATTTCAAGGAAACACACATGTTATGTGAAGTCTAGAATCCCTAGTGAATTTTCTTCAACACTGAAGTCTCAATAACAAATAATATAAACAAGCTTAGCTATGTAGGGATGAAAACTTCATAATCAAAGAAAACAACAATCACTTGATAGAAAGTTTAATCAAATATACTAACAACACTACACCTAACGTGTTTTGCTCTCATGAGCTCTATAAAGATCATGATCAAAAATACATTTTCTATTTTTTAAGGTTTTATGTGTTTTATTCAAAATTTTGGGGCAATGCCTAAATTATTTTTTTTATTTTGTTGGAGAAAAATAAACACAAAATAAAAGGATGGATTTGTTTGAAGAGTGACAAGGTTCATTGCCTATGTAAGGAGCGAAACATATCTTTACCTGGACTAAGATGTTATGTGCCATCTGTAGAATGTAAAACCTTACCTTATTTGATGTAGAATGTAAAACCTTACTTTATTTGATGTAGAATGTAAAACCTTACCTTATTCCCATTGGCTATGATTGATAACAGCAAAGATACAAAAACATTTATCTCAAAAAATAGAGCACACCATTAATACTTTGTATTTTTTACACCCTGTATAACAGTCTTTATTATTGATGTTTTTATATAAAATATATTACATTACTACACTATCACAGCATCTAAAAAAGGATTGCAAAACCTACAAACTACACATGCATTTGTCATGCATTATTAGCTACGCTAGAAGACTGCAGTTGGCTACACTAGAAGACTACAATTCAGTTAAAACAAAGTTTATCAATCAAATTAAAAAAACAAACTATAAATAAAAATAATCTCATGTGCTGATGAGGATTATAGTCAAGAGATGAGGATAGCATGCGGTGAGGAAGGCATGCATCGGTGAGGACAACATGCATCACTTATCAACATACTCCCCCTTGATGCTGAGAGGGGTCACAATTTGATCTCTAAGTGTCAAAAATTGATTTTTTGCAACTACCTTGATGAATATATCTACTAATTGTTCTTTAGTGTTGATGTATTTCAATTCTACTGCCTTCTTCTGCACTAAATCTCAAATGAAATGATGCTTTAAATCAAAATGTTTTGTCCTACGGTGATGGACTAGATTCTTGGCCAATTTAAAAGCACTAATGTTATCACAAAAAATCATTGTGGGTTGAACTTGAATCTCTCCAATTTATTCAAAAAAAATTATAAACCATAATGCTTGTGTACCTGCTGAAGTGACTGCAACATACTCTTCTTCTGTATAAGAAAGGACAACTATACTTTGATTCTTTGAGCTCCAAGTAATCAAACCAAAACTAAAATAAAAACAATTCCCAGATGTTGACTTTTAGTCATCCAATCTACCTCCCCAATCAAAATCATTAAAACCAACAAGATTGAACATTTTATAAGCATAGTAATGAATACCAAATTCTAAACTGCCTTCCACATACCTCAAAATTCTCTTGGCTACCTTCATATGCATTTCTAATGGCTCTATCATGTACCTTGAAACAAGTGAAACTAAATAAGCAATATCAAGTCTTGTGTGAGTTAGAAGCATCAAGCTTCAACAACGCTCTTATAAGCTATCTCATCAACTATTTTAGTACCATCATCTCTACACAACACAACTCCATGAGCAATTGGAGTGGAGACTAGTTTATAATCAACCATATCAAAGTTCTTCAACATATCTTTGGCATACTTTGTTTGAAAAATAAAAATTTTATTCTTACTTTGATAAACCTCCATTCCTAGAAAAATATTTCATGAGGCCAAAATCTTTCATCTCAAATTCATTCATCAAAACAACTTTGAATTCATCTTTCATCTTAAAACTGCTATACATATACAATAAGTCATCAACATACAAAATTACAATAAGAATATCGTTACCTTCTTGTTTATAGTAAAGGGTAGGTTCACTCTTATTTCTTTGAAAGACATTCTCTTGAAAATATACATCAATTTTAGCATACCATGCTCTTGGTGCTTGCTTAAGGCTATACAAAGCCTTCTTCAACTTGTAGACATGATTTTTTTTTCCTTGTACTTCAAAACCTTGTAGCTGATCCACATATTCTTCCTCTTCTAAGTACCCATTCAAGAAGGCACTTTTCACATCCATATGATGGATGCTCCAATTATTTTGAGTTGCTAATGAAATCATCATTCTAATGGTCTCTTGTCTTGCTACTGGTGCAAATGTCTCATCATAATCAATGCCATACTTCTATGTGAAGCCTTTAGCAGTTAATCTTGCCTTATAACTTTCAACACTTCCATCACTGTTACACTTAGTCTTGTAGACCCATTTGGTGATAATCTTCTTCTTGTCATGTGGAATTTTTGTAAGCTCCCAAGTGTCATTCATGTGAATATAATCCATCTCTTCTTGCATTTATTGCATCCAAACCTCATTATTATATGCATTTTCAAAACAGGATGGTTCAAAATCAGCCTTGGTAAGTAAAGCAAAATTTCAGTGTCTCACCTCTTGGATTTTCTTTATGTGCTTAATTTGAACTCCTTTGATAAATGTCACTCAATCTTCTTACCTTCTTGAATATGGACTTACACTTGGAATTAAACAACTAGATGAGGGGTTACTTGGTGGATTTGTAGCACTTAGAACAAAAATATTAGTGGGTTGCCCATGATCAATATCATCCATAATAACATCAATTAAAATAGATTTTGACTTCTCCATATGGCCTTTTTGATGACCATAAACTCCACCTTCATCAAAAATCACATCTCTTGACACAATAAGCCTATTAGTGAGAGGATTATATAACTTGTAAGCCTTCCTTTCCTCACTATATCCAACAAAAATACATGACTCACTTTTGGGATCTAACTTTTGCCTCTTCTGATCAGGGACATGAACATAGGCTAAACAACCAAAAACTTTGAAATAATTAACATTTGGCTTTTTCTCATACTAGGCTTCATACAGAGTCATCCTGTCAAGTGCTCTAGTGGGACTCCGATTGAGAATATATACTGCTGTAACAACTGCATCTCCCCAAAAAGAATTGCTTAATCCCTTTGTTTGTAGCATGCTATGTGCCATCTCCACCATTATACGATTTTTCCTTTCATCTACACCATTTTGTTGAGGTGTGTACACAGTGGTGAGTTGTCTTCTAATGCCATGCATATCACAATAACCTTGAAAGGCTTTTGAACAAAATTATCCTCCATGATCAGTCCTTAAGCATTTGATTTTGCACCCTTTTTCATTTTCTACAAAGGCTCTAAACCTCTTGAATGTCTCAAGAGCTTCACCTTTGGTCTTCAAAAAATAAACCCAACACTGTCATGAGTAATCATCAATAAAAGTAATGAAATATGATGACTTACCCAGACTCTTTTTCTGCATAGGACCACAAATGTTTGAATGAAATAATTGGAGTGGATAATGGGCCCTCCATGCATTGCCTTTTGGAAATTTCTCTCTTGCATGTTTTCCTTTAGCACATCCTTCACAAACTTCCTTGTGATCTTCAACCTTAAGAAAACCAGAAACTAATTATTTTGATGTTAGAATCTTCAAACTATGAAAACTTAAATGCCCATACCTAAGATGCCACAACCAACTTGTATCATCATATGCCATATTATCAAGGCTCATGTTATGTTCACCAAACTTCAATGGAAACATCCTATTATTTGTCATAGGCACAACTGTTACCACCCTATTTCCTTGATTCTTATCATAAATTATGCATTGCCGATTTTCAAATACAACTTTATAATTCTTCTCACATAATTGTCCAACACTCAATAAATTATGCTTCAACTATGGAGTGTAATAAATTTCTTTAACACTCTTCATACCTTCTTTTGTATGGACTTCCATAGTTCCTTTGGCAGCAACCTCCAATGATTTGTCATCACCAAGCTTGATCTTAAATTTAAAACTTTCATCCATTATATAAAAAAGATTTTCATTCCCTGACATGTGGTTAGAACAACTCGAATCTAAATACCAAACATATTTAGAAACAATTTCAGCTTTGTCATAAGATAAAAATAAATTATCTGGAGGATTATCATCACCTTCTTGAACATAATGAATGCTTTTATCATTATTACCTTCTTTTAATCTACACTCATAATTAAAGTGGCCATACATGTTACAATGATAACACTGGGTATTTCTTTTATCAAATCAGCCTCTACCTCTTCCTCGGAAACCACCTCTACCTCTATTTCCTCTTGAGTAATTCTGATTTTAACCTCTACCTTGGCCTTGATTACTTTTGATGCTACTATTGGTATCTTCATTCTTTGTGATTTGTAATTTGGAGGAAAATGCTTTTTCATCATTGTCTCTACATGAATCTCTTAATCTTTCTTCATGAGACATCAAAGATCCAACTAGATGATCAAATTGAAGGGTAGACAAATTCTTGCTTTCTTCTATGATTATGGCAACATGGTTCCACCTTGGTGTGAGAGTTCTCAACACCTTTTTTTATTACAACCTCATTATTCACAATTTTACCAAGTGTAGCCATCTTATTAACCACATCTTTTACTCTGACACAATAAGTACTCACACTTTCATCTTCTTGCATCTTCAAATTTTTGAATTCTCTCTTCAATATTTGTAACTTGACAATTTTGACTTGATCACTACCTTGGTAAGCTTCTTTTAGATTCTTCCAAGAATCATCGGTTGTCTTTGTTCCTGCTATTCTCGGAAATAGGGTCTTATCTAGAGCTATTTGAATATGAAATAAGGCTTGAGCATTTTTCTTCTTAGCCTCCTTCTTAGCTATTTTATCAGTGGTTGTAAGGGCATTCCAATCAACTGGATCTACATACCCAGATTCAACAATATCCCACAAATCTTTTCTTATCAAAAAAGTTATCATTTTGATGCACAAATAATCATACTCATTTCCATCAAATTATGGAATGGACAAAGAGTTAGAATTTGACATGATAAACTTTTGGCAAAATTCCAACCACTAAATCTTTAACTCAAAAGAAAATACCTGCTCTAATACCAGATGTAAAATGTAAAACCTTACCTTATTTGATGTAGAATGAAAAACCTTACCTTATTCCCACCAGTTATGAATGATAACAGCAAAGATACAAAACCAATTATCTCAGAAAATAGAGCACACCATTAATACAAAATTCTGTATTTTTTGCAACCTATATAATAGTCTTTAATATTGATATTTTTATAGAAAAGATATTACATTGTTGCACTATCGCAGCATCTAAAAAAGGATTGCAAAACCTACAAACTACACATGCATTTGTCATGCATTATTGGTTACGCTAGAAGACTGCAGTTGGCTGCACTGGAAGACGCAATTCAGTTAAAACAAAGTTTATCAATCGAATTAAAAAACAAACTATAAATAAAAGAATCTCATGCGTCAATGAAGACTGCAGTCAAGAAATGAGGATAGCATGCGGTGAGGAAGGCATGCATCGGTGAGGACAGCATGCATCACTTATCAACACCATCCATTCCTCTTCAGACGTTTTTCTCTTTAAATGCCAAAAACTGATCAAGTATTCCTCCGTTCTAACTTCTGGGGTGTGTAGCTCTAAATCAAACACCAAAATAAAACTAACAAATTCAAGTGTTAATTAAACCCCAAACTAATTTTCGAATAAAAGGACGAGAATTGAATCTGAGTTATAGTTGAGAAACAAAGACACCTTAAATTAAATTAAATGAAATGTGTGTTAATTAATACATGAGCGAGGCAGCCAGATTTACCTGGCATGCATTGGTAACCCGTAGCCGTGATTGAGAATTTCGAGAGGGAAGTAAATAATGGTGAAGAAGATGGTTTAGATTTAGATGAAGCATGTGAATGGAAGGTAAATAGCAAAGGTAGACTGTGACATGAACAAAGATACTGAAATGAAATGTGTTTGCTATATTGGAAGGAGAGAACTCAGACTCAGAGCACTATACCAGCAAAAGAGCGAGGCGAAAGTAGACAGACAAAGATGAAGTGGGCAATGAATGCAATGCCACGTACAGAGCATTGAAGTGACGGTGTAACACACGTAACAAAATGGCGCCATCATTTTACGAGCCCAATGTCCCGATATTATTTTAAATTTTGAAAAAGTATCGAAATAGTTTTTTAAAATTTGATAAAAATGAGTATAGTTTTGTAAATATCCATGGTAACAAATTGCGTAGTTCCCTTTAGTTTGTATAATAATCCCAAATCAACAATATTATTAAAATTTATGAGGAAAAAAAATAAAAAATAAATAAAAGTAAATTATTTTGAAGGAAAAAAAAATGAAAGTATAATATTTTTTTAAAAAATAAAAGTGGAAGTGAACTGCGTTTAACATATGTGAAAAAATATAAAATAAAAAATAAAAATCAAGTTATAATCTTGCTTATATATTTAGGTGGAGATTGTGTAATTATAATCCTTATAAAACCAATTGCCCACAATTGTTAAATCAAGGTTTATATAATTTAAAGGTTGAAAATTGAAATGTTTTGATTATCGTAAAAATTATTAAATTTGTCATATTGAACAAAAGTTTTTTGTACATTCATTCATGATACATAAGTCATTTTAAAGATATTATGACATTACATTATTTTAAAGAATTTATAACATTTATTATAATATTTTAAGAAATTTATTTTTCTTACTAAAATTAAATATATAACACTATCACACAAAAAGTTATTAAAATTATTGATATAATTTATGATTGATCTCATGATATATTTCCTTAATTTATGGGGTACATTCATTATACACTACCCTTGTAAGGAACATTTATTTTATCAACTAGATTACCATGTTTTTAACCTATTATTACACATATATCTCCATCCAATTAGTTACTCATACGAT
The DNA here is from genome assembly GCA_037957365.1 of Torreya grandis. Taxonomy (NCBI): domain Eukaryota; kingdom Viridiplantae; phylum Streptophyta; class Pinopsida; order Cupressales; family Taxaceae; genus Torreya; species Torreya grandis. Next base: position 1,305,336 of record JARHVA010002590.1, on the reverse strand, counting down.
TAACATCGCTTCTATTTAAATATCTTCATTTAACCCGATTTAAACATCCTTTGCATTGGATTATACTTCCAAGTATGTTCCAAGTGGAAGAGATTATTATTCGATACAATTTTTTTATATGTATTTGTTGATTGTCTTGGGATTAATCTAAGTGAATTTTCATTGTGCAAACTCCATATCTAGAAGGCCATCATTATTGTTTAGTGATTAAATCAGTTTCCTCCACTTTCCTAATCCATGTGGACATGATGAATGGCCTTAAGATTGATGATGACGAAGAAGTGTAGTCCATGAAACCAGGTCTGCACTTTGCATTTAATCAAACAGTTGGCATGCCTTCCATACACATCAACATTTTGCATATATGTTTATCAGAATAACATCATATTGAAATCCACATCTATTTTCAAACAATGTTTTAGAAATGTCATGTTGGCACATATAAAAAGAACAATGGAGAAGGTGAATTCATCGAGTTGGATAGTTATTCATTACATTTGGTGAAATAATGTCAATGCATGTTGAGGAAGACCGTGGTTTTTTGTAAGATGCAATTTTGGCATTCCAAGAGAAGATGTCTGGTTCAGTTATGCGATTGAAAACTCTGCGAGCATCCATCAAATTTTCACATTTGTCATACATTTTGATGATTGTATTTTGAAAAAATGTGTTTGACGCAAACGCAAATGCAAATGCCCTTTGTGATGTGAGAGTGGATTTGCTTACCCTCTGAAATGGCTCCTTCACAATATAGGTCTGCAACATATGAAGATATGTAGAAGATTCTACATTGTGTGAAGTAAGTTGAATATGTAGCACCTCTTTCAAATGACCCTCGTTGCAAAGTGTTCTGAGATTGAGATGAGCAATAGATGGCATTGTATAATGTGTCTCATTCTACACAGTAAAACACAATCATCTTCTTCAGCAGCCCAAAACTTTATCATATTAATTACTTATAGGATGCCCATTAGTTACTCGTGCGAATGCCATCGCTCCTATAAATATCTTCATTTAGGCTGATTGGGCATTGAGGAAGGTTTTAAGGCTCTTTGGAACATTAAATTATAATTTTGACAAATCGAGAAATTGCATATTGTAATTATTTTCCATCCAAAACCGTAGTTTTTTAAAAAGATGTATTTATAATTCTATTAAACATAGAGGTATATTCTTAAATAACTCTTAAGGAATATGTTTATATTTATATGACAAATTTTATATAAAATTTTATAATTCTTAATATTATATATATTTTAAACTTTTTGATTGGTTGAGTGAGAAACATAATATTGTTGGTGTAGGGTATTAATTATTCCATTTATTTATTAAATGGGTAATTCTTATACATGTAGCTTCAGCATTAAGAGGGTGAATTCCACCATGAATTCTACCTAGAGTTCAACTGAGTGCCACTATGAGTTCTACAGTGCGCTGCATTCAGTCTAACTGTGAGTTTTCCTCTAAGTTAACTCTCCTTACTCTCTAATATTCCTCTTCACCAAACTATTGTAATAGAGCAGATAATTAGTAAGCAAGGCAGTTTAATACATAAGACAATTATTGCACACCCTCTTGTTGCATATTTATGAATACTTATTATTGGGACATCCTCTTGTTGCATATTTATGAATACTTGTGTGTTCACTCTATGGGATGATCACCCACTGGCCTATTCTGACATGGGATCAGAGCATAAAGTTCTGGTAATGAGCATCAAATTATCTATTGATTTCTATTTTGTATTCTCTTGAATTAATTATGAGGAATTTGTATATTGTTCGGATTGGTTTTTGCATGCTTTTAGATTGGCCGTTTGAAGGGTTTGTTGCAGATCTTGTTGACGGGTTTAGAGGAAAACCTGGGTTTTTTGTCAAAATGCTGGAAAACTCCTTTACGCAGCAAAATCTAAGCTATTGACCTCCATCATGGGTTGCACGACTCATTCTTCCACGATCACCTTCTTGTTTGCATTATGAATCGGCAGATTCAACAGCATCGTTACCGCGTGCTCTTGCATTTCTGAATCTAATGTCAAACAGTAAATGAATCAACGAAAGGATTGCCTCGGTTTTTTTTTTGCACAAGTCAAAGGCAGTCTGGTGTACAAGCCATGGGAGCTCCGGAGATTCAGAGCCACCGAAGGCGCCATAGAGCGTCGCTTCCAGAATTTAACTTCAACGTTTGGTTTCAGATACGTAGCTTCAATTATCAAAGGACCTAAATAAAACACCATTGGCGATATCTTCGCATCATTCGTCTCACTACATCTCTCTGTAAATTTTCGTGAATCCTAGTACACATTTTTAAGTGCCTCGCACTCATGACTAGACGTCAAGCGTTTCAAGTGCCTGAGATTAGGATTCCCTCTTTCCTCAACTTCTGGAGAATGAGTTGTCCTCTTTGACCTCGATATGTGTAGGTAGTTGATAAATCCCTCAATCAAATTCTTAGTGAAATTGATGACACATTGAAGAACTCTATTTCCAACATGCACATCCGCTTTGATGTTCAAGTCCTGGAACAAATCATAGGCAGTTAGATTCCAAGAGGCAGATAAGAGAAGAGGAGAGCGGAAGATAAGAGATGGCACCTGCTAGTAAAGCAGACCTGTACATGCATCAATGGTGGCGCCACAAGCTCTTTTTTCCAGATCTGACCTTTGCATGCATGTGGTGGCGTTGGTCTTTTTTCTCTTTGCAGAAGTGGCGACGCTTTTTACCTCTCCTTGCTAAAAGTCTGAAAACCTAAAAATCTGCCCTAATCTCTTTTAAAAAATTCATTGTTTTTTAATTATTAATTTAAAAAAAGCTTTAAAATTTTTAATTAAAACCTTCAATATAAGGTTTTTTAGAAAAATACATGTAGGGGTGCATGAGAGAGAGTATTTTTTACTTTAGTTGATTTGAAGAGGACCACAGTTCAATGACGATTTCAATGAGTGGTTACACGGCATGTTTTGTATTTAACTCTGTCGAGCATTTAAATTTTTTGTGCAAATTTAATTAAATAGGTCATTAATGACAGAAAATGTATTTTGCTATAACTTTTTATTGGTAACTCAGAATTGAGTGCCACTTTTTTCAAAAGTGCATGTTTTTTCATCCTATTTCTATTGGTCTACTTTATTTTATAAAATCCATTAAAGTTATAAAGTGTCATATTCAAGGGGGGTTATGGTCCTGCTACTTTCTGCAACGTACTTAGTAAATTGATTACTCTCATCTATATGGACTCATTTTTGGCTTAGTTTAAAGTCCATCTCTAGAGCGTGCACGATTTTTTCTTTTATTCCAGCACTTATTGCTCGCTTAGACGCATTCTCAACAATGCCCAACGTCCCTTTCGTGAGTGTGCTTTAAGGGTTCATTGCAATTTGTATCATGCAATTGTGCACTTCCTTGGTGTCTTGTCTCAGTCATGTCGACCCCATTTGAGAGACCCCAAAAGAGGAAAGTTGTTTCATCTCTAGTGATCCTTCTTGGGAACGATAATTATGCTTTGTGGCATGTTTAGATAAAACATTTACTCACACACAAGAATCATTTTCCATTCTTACATGGACATATTCTTACACCCACCAATCATGTTCAGTTCGATAAGTGGGATAATAATTATGACAATGATTTTATCACTTTGTTACTACACATTTTCATGGATCTTCATTGCCATGTGGAATATATAGAACATCCCTACACTGTTTGGAGCATCCTATAGTCTCTTTTCAAAGATCCTACTGTAACCTAAATCAAACCTCCTCTTCATATTATATCTTTTGAGACTGTTGTACTCTCACATCCTAATTTTATTTCTTGTGATGATACATCCATGGTGGATGGCGCTCTTCCTCCTATCAAGCCCCCACTACAGGACACGATTTTGCTAGACCTTAGTTGTCTCATTGCAGATTTTACATTTGTTCTTGTGCAAATTCTTGCTCTTCCAGAGCCTTCATGGATTTTTGTTTTGGATGAATTTACTAATTTTAGTGAGAGTATACACATTGAGAGTATCGACGACTCATATGTTCATGTGGGCATTCATCTTGTAGATCTGAGTGCTTCATTTGCAAACTAGTCTTCACTTTCAATAGTTATTGAGCCTTGCTCTCTTTTTCCCATAGACATTCTTTCATTGAATTTTTCATGTCTAAATTCTTCTTTGGTTGTTATCTCCCCTTCATTGTTTGCTTCTTCATTGCCATCTTCTACAATTAGTCCTATGATACCTGATCAGACTTTAGAACATTCAAGCACTATCAAAAAAACATTTGAGCATTTTTCAGAGACCTACATCATGATTCCTATTTGCATTCCACTTGAGTGGGAATTCAATAGTTTGATATCTCATGGTTTCTTTTTTTTGAAAGGAAGAGACAACATTTGTTACAGAGGGACCTACTACATCATTCGTCATGCGACATTTTATGCATAGCTTCTCTATGTTCTTTGTGGAGGCACACATCCTTCATATTTTGTAGGATACTAGAATCATCACTATGTACTTGGGCACCTCATCAAGTCTCGTTGTTGGGACTTAATTTTATAGCCCACCTAAGCTATGTTTAAGGGGGGGTGTTGGATTGGGCTTTCTAGTCCTTACTTCTTTTCTTTGTCTCTCTATTTTTTTAGGGGAGTTTTTTTTCATTGGGTTTTCTCCTTTTACTCCAATTTTGAGAATTGCATTGTACATGGGTACCTCATCAGGGCTTGTTGTTAGGACTCATCTTTTCTTTTATGCCCACCTAAGCTATGCTTAAGGGTGGGTGTTGATGTAAGATATTAATTATTATATTTACTTATTAAATAGATAATTCTTACACATTTAGCTTCAACTTATTTAGATGTGATAAGAGGTTAAGTGGATGAGAGGGTGAGTTCCACCTAGAGTTCAACTGAGTGCCATTGTGAATTCTCCTATGAGTTCCACAGTGAGTTACACTCAGTCTAACTATGAGTTCTCCTCTGAGTTAACTCCCCATACTCCTTTATATTCCTCTTCACTAGGCTATTGTAATACAACAGATAATTGGTAAGAAAGGTAGTTTTATAGATCAAATAATTATTATACATCATCTTCTTGCATATTTTTTGAATACAAGCAGGGTCATTATTGCAGCAAAATACTTGTGTTCACTCTACCAGATGATCACCTATTGGCCTATTTTGACAAATATTTGAAAAGTGAAACTATTAGTACTTTGCATTTGTTGAGACTAATAATGATGTAATATTTCTCATGGAAATGATTATAGAAAATATCTTCAATTTGGATAGTAAATACGAGGAACAATGGCAAGGTATTTTTGTACAGAGATATAGTTATATGAATAAATAAATAAATATCCATACATTATAAAATAAGGCATTCAAAAAATAAGTAAATAATAAAGTAATGAAGTCTTTATTTTGTAAAAAATTATATTTGAAAAAAGTGAAAATATTATTTTTTTATGTCAAAGTATTTATTATATGGTAAAGCACGTGCCAATAATTTGAGGTTATCCTCACTTTAGAGAGTACTATGCATATATTGTAGCTAATTAATTATATATAAATTATTTATTTATATTACACAATGTTGCTTCTAATATCCTAAATATTTTAAATAGGTTCTTTTCATAACTCTAAAGCAAGTGTGTGAAAGTAGAGGAGTTGAATGTTGCCACAGAAAATGGAGTGATGATTGTAACTATGTCCAAATAGCCACATCTCAAAGGTAAGTTCAAAAATTTGGGGGACAAAAAGGGGCTTACATGTGGACATATTTTTCCTAAAAAATTTAAGAAATCTCTATTTCTATAGATTATTTAAGATGGCTAAACTCAAAATTTAAAGATGCTAAAAGAATATGAATTGTAGCATTTTGAATCTAGTTTCCAAAACATTATTTTTTTTTAAAAATGGTTAAGTATAAGATGATCAAACATCTGAAATTTGAAGAAATCTTATTTTTTAGAAAACATAGTAGATAGTTGACCATGCGGGCCCTCATTTTTTTAATCATCTGTTAATATTTTTTAAATCATTTGGTGAAAATTTAAATAAGATCGTCTAGTCTGTGACCTGTATTTTTTTTTTAAAAATCAATTAATTTTTTTAATTAATTTTATAAGTAAATAGATCTTGAAAACTAACAAAAAAATAGATAGCTGATCGTGCATTCCACTAACCACCTCAAAAAAAATAAAAAAATGATTTTTTTGAATGCATGTAGAATTAATCTTAGTTTGTGACCATATAATTTTTTTGCATTTGGATCAACAAAAAAAAATGCATAAACATATATAGGTATGTATATTTGTAGCATATCGTGGCTTAAAAAAACCATAGTTAGAAATCAACATAGATGGAAACCTTAAAATAGTCCAAAAAATAAAAAAACATATATTTGGAAAGAGGAGAGCATGCTCGTCATCGTAGTAATAATTTTATGAATTATCTCATTGATATTCATAGTGTTTTTGGTGATAGAAGTTGATTTTTCTTATTTTCTGTCAAAAACTCATATTCAATTGTGTCTACAGGGCCAAGCCTTTGGCTCAGGAATCTGAGTCATTTTCAAGCCAAAAGGCATGGTTTTTCAATTCAAGCATACCATGGCACGTATGCATTACATTGACATAGCACAAAAAAACAAAATGAGTCTATGTATACGTGTTTATATTTATTTATTTATCTATTCGCATTTATAATTTTTATATTTTATTTTAAAGTGGAGTGTGTCAATATATACACTACCATAAAAAGGACATAATGGATGTAGTGTAATTTTGGTGAGTTTCCACACTTACGATCATAATTTTGACTATACAAAATATGATTTAGGGTTTAATCAGGGCTAATTTCATTACAAAATGAATGAAATAGTTAGATATTTCAATGATGGAGGAAATTTGGCCCAATTTGAACCCATTGAACATGATTGCATGTATAAGATGTGATTTGAAGCTAAATTAGATTAGATTTTCTGACATATTGAGTGAATGAGTAAAATTGGTGCAATTAGTGATGTAATTTGAATGAAATCGATCCTACTAAACCTAATTTTGTCTATAAAGGATGTAATTTGGGGCTATCGACCCCAATGTCATAATAAAATAAACCAAATAGTCCATTGGTTGAATCGAAGGTAATTGGGGCAAATATGAGCCCCTTCAACCTAGTTATGACTATAAAATGTGATTTGGGGCTTAATCAACTCCAATTTCATCAGAGAATGAAGCAAAAAATCATTTGATTCAATGATAGATGCAAGTTTGACATGTATAGGATGTGGTTTTGGGTTCAATAAACTAAATAGTCGATTGGTTCAATTACGGAGGTAATTAAGGGTAATATGAGCTCATTAAACCTAATTACAACTATACAATATGATTTGAGGCTAAATTAGCATCGATTTCATCATAGATTGAGCCAATCAGTCAAATGGTGTACTCAATGACATGGTTTAGAAAAATTGAGCCACATGAATCTATTTTCAATTGTATATGATATGATTTGGAGTAAAATTGACCCTAAGGTCATCATGTAATGAACCAAATAATTGATTCATTCAAACAAGGAGGCATTTGAGGCCAATTTGAGGCCCTTCAACCTAATTACATGAGTCTGATGTGATTTGGGACTAAATTAACTCTAATTATGTCATGAATTGATCTAATTAGTCAATTGGTGCAATTAAATGTTTTATTTGGCCCAAATTGATCCTTGTGAACCTAATTTATGGCTCAATTAATTATATACAATGCAATACATGGCTTAATCGACCTTAATTTTATCACAAATACAAACATGAAGGTAATTAGAGCTAATTTGAACCCGTTAAACCTAACTATGAGTAGAAGATGTGATTTGAGGCTAATTTAACTCATATTGACCCAATTAGTCGATTGTTACATCCCTAAATTTTAAACCCTAAAACCTAAACCCTAAACCTTAATTTTATCAAAAATGCAAGTATGAAGGTAATTGGGGCCAATCTAAACCCTTTGAACCTAACTATGAGTCTAGGATGTGATTTGGGGATATAAATTAGCTCATAATTTCTAACATATTGAGCCAAATAGTCAATTGTTACAATTAGTTATGCAATTTGAGTGAAATTAAACCCTATGAACTTAATTTTAATTATACATAATGTAATACGAGGTTTAATCGACCACAATATCATTAAAAAAAATCTACCAATTCAATCATGAATGAAATTGGCACCAATTTGGGCCCTTTCAACCTAAATACAAGAGCATGACATGGTTTGGGGCTAAATTATCTCTAATTCTATCATGAATTGATCTAATTACTTAGTTGATGTAATTAAGGACATGATTCAACCAAATTGAGCTGTGAACCTAATTTATGGCTCAATCAAGTGTATAAGATGCAAGATATGACTCAATTGACCCTAATTTTATCATAAACGCAAATGTGAAATATGAACCCCTTGAACCTAACTGTGAGTCTATAATGTGTTTTAGGGCTAATCTAGCTCATATTTCTTGACATATTGACCCAATTAGTCAATTTTTACAATCAATTATGCATGTTGAATGAAATTGAACCCTGTGAATCTAATTTTTACTATATATGATGTAATTTAGAGGTCAATTGATCCCACTGTCATAACACCCTAAATCAAGCAAGCCATAAATTCAATAATGAAGTAAATTGGGGCCAATTTGAGACCCTTAAACCTAACTACAAGAGCATGACATGATGTAAGATTATATTAGATTTGATTTCATCACGTGAATTGATCCAATTAGTCAATTGGTACAATTAGGGACGTGATTTAGATAAAATTAAGTCCCATGAACCTAATTTTAACTATATAGGGTGTAATTTGGGGGTAAATTGACCCCACTATCATAACACCCTAAATCAAATAGTCTACCAATTCAATCATGAAGGAAAATTTGGCTAATTTGAGCCCTTTCAACTTAATTACAACTATAAAATGTGATATGGGGCTCAATCGAGCCCAATTTTATCACAAATGCAATCACATAGGCAATTAGGGGTAATTTGAACCCTTTGAACCTAATTACAAGTATAGTATCTTATTTAGGGATAATTTAACCATGTGTGAACTTAATTTCAATTTCATAAGATGTGATTTGGACATCAATCAAGATGCAATTGCATCACATAATATTATAATGACATAGATATATGATATATAATTATGTGAATATAATTTGTACACGCTATAATGCATACACATTATGTTTAAAATAGATAAAAACTCTTCTTTCAATGAATATTTTTAAATTTGATCAAAAATTATGTCCCCACTTACATTCTTTGCATCATTATGCGGCCTACATGTTGAGGAAAAAAGTTATCAAGCTATTTTTTTGGACCCCACCTTCAAAAGCTATAAAGTTGTTTTTTTGGACACATGTCAAGTTTATCTAGTCATGCGTGACATATCTCATTCAAAGAAGAGGAATAAGTTAAAGCACAAAACATTGAATCAATTACAAGTGTTGAGAGAAAAACAAAGGGTATGAATGCAAACATTTTTCTCAAGATAAGGTACAAACACTATCTTTAATGAGCCAAATGTTGTAGATAATGATGAAATTGATAATGATGAATTGAATAATGATGATGAATGTTTACCTATAAGTCTAAATTATGTTGCAAATACACATTCAAAGTATGAAGTTTTTTTATTTTGTTGATGATGAATCTATGTGTGATGATTTACCCCTAACAATGAATAAAAATACATGGAAACACAGAATGATGAAAGTAAAAATGAAGAAAATCCCATGGAAAAACTAAACAATGAAGGTAACAATGAAAAAACAAGTAGAGAACATAACGAGATGGAAACACCCTCTCAAAAAAATCCACCATTAATAACGCATCCAAGGATTGTGTGTAGAAAAGGCAAATATTTAATTGAAGTTGATGAAAACATTTTGAAACCAATGCATAACAAATTGTATGACCACTATTCAAGAATACTATCTAAAATAGTTTGGGATAATTTATTTGAAAAATTAGAATTTGATAGTAAAAAATGTCAATTATTTGTTTTATTGATGAAATTGATTGAGATGAGACCGACTATGTAAACCCTATGACTAAGAACATCTAACATGGATGGTGAAGAAAAGGTAATTGTTGAAAATATACATGATGCATATCATATTGTAGGCATGAAAACACACAACAAAGATTGTAATATTGCCCAACGTATAATTATAACTTGTGCAGTAAGTGGTCAAATACGGATAAAATACTTGATTTCAAAAACTAATCGAACACTGAACATAAAATAGAAAAATAATAATGAAAGAATATACTTGTACACACATTAAATTTAAACTACACACACACACACATGAAATGTATGTACATCTATGTACACCTAAAAATGGACCCTGAGCATTTATTAGGCATTGTTGGTGCATTTGTAGGTTTTCAATGGCCCCTATTTTTCTAAACCCCTTAGCTCTTCCTCTCTCCCCCTATTTCACTCTCAACTCTGGATATGTGTTATAAGCATTCAAATGCTTCTAAAATCTATTAGAATCATCTTGACACTCCAAAAATCTATCAAAAGTGTCCCACTGCTTCTAACACCTATAAAAAACATCATAGGATGTTTCTAGGCCCTCTTTTTATCTTCATCAACTTAGGATTTACACATCCCCTTTGTCTCAGTTTTTGACCATTTGATGTAGGCTTGCACACCAATAGTCATAATTTGGATTCCATTATCTTAAAATACACAAGCATTTTACTTCATTTGGCACTAAGAAATAAAGTAAACATTCATAGAGAAATATTGAGAACTCACATTCTAAAGAGATTAAACAACCATTAGAGCAATTATCATTATCTAAAACTAGTATTTAGTGTGGATCACTTTTTACATGCAACCTTGGGTTTTGTATATCTCTGGTTTTATTAGTACCTATGTAATCACCTTTAATATTAGTTTGTATTGAAAAATGTGCATTATAAATATTTTTCACCTTTCTAAAGTTTCAACATTAGGTTTGAAATATACATTGTATTTTTTAAAAAATAGAAAAGACTAATTTTTATTAAAAGGCACACTTATATTAATTTAAAAAATATTGTACAATTTTATTCATATAAAAATAAATTGGGTGGAAAGAGTCACACCCCATAGGCAAAATCATATTGATCTAGAAAAAGCTCGAGAGATGAACTAGTCCAGCAAAGGGTCAATAATGACAAAAAAAGATCGCATTAATTCATATTGACATAAGTGATTAAAAACCAAATAAAAAGAGCACATAAAAAACACAAGTAATTAGAAATTCATTAGGTAACAACAACAAACATGTTAGTTGGGGTTGGTGGAAGAGGAGGATCCTATAGATTTCCTCCCTAGCCCCCTGAGTAGGGGGGTCATCATCCATATGTGAGGGATCCCCCCCATCATTCTATCACTTATTTTCATTTTAATCAATTATATAAGAAGGAAAAATAGTAAGCACCATGCATAGAAACTTTTCTTGTGGAGGGGCTTAGCTCCCCTCTACCACCTCCTCTATTAGAACCATTAAAACTACCATGGTGAGGGGATGGTTGACAAAAATGAAAAGAGGGGATCCTATGACAGATATGAGAATGTTGCTTACGAAAACCATGTCCTTGCCTATGAGGAGGAGAATGGAAACATGGAAGATCTGGAGGCTCATGGTTGATTTCACATGAGTCATTTCCCCAATGATCTAAAAAATTCTAGAGATGATTAAGCTCCAAATTAACTTTATCTATTTGGCTCTCAATCTATAGAATGACATTACAAATCACAACAACTTTTCCATATTTTTATGATTAAAAAATTCATACTTTCTAGATTTATAAATTTGAAAAATAATATCAACACAAAAAATATACCAAAATCTATTGTATCTTGCAGGAGGTAGAGTCCCCCAAGAAAGGCATTTTCTAGGTAAAGCATTCTAGTTTGAAAGGCTTGGAAAGGGTGTGAATCCAACTCCAAGCTAACTAGGCATGTACACAAAACCATAATAAATGCTTGATTGTCTCTAGCTGGTGATAAGTCAAGCAAATGGGATTTGAAATTCCCATTTGCTTAATATGATCACCTACAGGCAAACCCTAGTAAATAATACACTAGAGGAATTGATATTTTTTGGGTTCAATAAAGGCATCCCATATTCTAGACCAAACTGCTTGGTTGAAACAAAAATTCCATCAATGATTAATAATTCCATCTTGAATGTGTTGAGGAGCCAAAATATTATACCCCAAATGAGGAGAATAATGACAAAAGGTCATGGAAATAGGCCAATGTCAATCCTTCCACTACGAAGTAAGGGAAGTAACTCCAATCTTATGAAGCTACTCTTCAGGTATGGAATACTAAATTTCTATAATAGACTCAACATTTTCTTTATTAAGGATAAATATGTTCTGAACCAGATTGCATGGAAGCCAACTATGGTGAACTTTGCAGAATAAACCCCCAATAGTTTTAATACCCTTTTTGAACAACCTCAAAATCTTGATCTATGGGACCAAGCCAAAAGGAACATTGTGAAAATTCAACGTTGGGGACCACCAGAGGGAGTGAGAATTAAGAGATAGGTCATTCATGAATCCCTTTCCCACCCAAATGAGATGAGATTTGAGTCATTCTCAAGATTTCCAAATACTCTAAATAACAAAAGTTCCATTAATATTAATCAGAACAAGGTTTATGAGAAGGATATGAAAACTAAGGCCTTGTTAGGCCTTTATGCCATAAGGGTGCCCCTAAGAAATATAATTTCTTAACAAAATCTTATAGGGTTCATTACATTCTAGCCCTCTAATGATCCACTTAATGATAAGAACAAACCCTTGAAGTTTAATATCAATGAGGCCTATTCCACTGACATCTTTAGGCTAGCAACATATATCCCATGATACTATTTAGGCCTTCATAAGTGGCCCATAGGAAATATATTAGGATTTTTTACAACTTGGCATAGGTAGCATTTGAGGGAGCCCAACATGAAAAGCAATAATTATGAGTATTTAACACCTTTGATCAAATATGAGACTTACCTATTAATGACAAGGGTTTGGTGATCCAAAAATAGATATTTTTATCAACCCTTTGAACCCCATAAGACCACAATCAACATGAGAGTCCCAAAACGCAAATGGAATGACAAGAAACTAAAATTGGACTACGGATAGGAGCCACTGTCATTGATATCCCTCTAGCCAAGGAGGTTTGGGCAAGAGAGACTAGTGGTAACACTACATTTTCTTCTATTGTATAGATGACCCAGAGACCAAACCAAAAATGTGAAATAATTCCATAGCATTCTTGATCGAGGTTTCTTCTTCATGAAGATTGAGGAAAGAATCATGAGCAAAGTGACCATTAAGCAACTGATGATCAAAACTAGGTAGAGATATTCCCTTCATCAAGCCCCTAGAAACAAACTTACCTAAGAGATAGCTAAAACCTTAAGCTACTAAGACATGTAGAGGAGGAACTAAAGGGCAACCCTGCCTTATAGATCTATGCAACTCAAACTAACCAAAGGGTAGATGCACAAAGTTGGGGGACAAAAAAGATGACATTCATGGGGAGTTTGTTTTGCAAATGGTGTATGCCATTTTCAAAAGGGTGTACATCATTTTTTTTAATTTTTTTATGCCTAATATTCCTTGACATTGTACCAAATTAAAAGGGAGTATGCCCTTGTGGCACAAAAAGGGCATATGCCCATTGTGGGACCAAAAGGGAATACGCCCTTTTTTATTTTAACTATTTTTTCCAAGACTTTCTAAAACCCATGAATTTATTTTTTGCCTTTAAGGTGATCTCATGTTTTTAAGAGGACATGTGTGCTTTGGCTTTGCATCTCACTAACATGATTCAACATTTTGATCATGGTCTCAAGTATGTTGATTGTTAAATTTTAATTACGGAGTTTCAATTTATATGTTTTATGAATAGGATTTTGAAATTAAATTTGCATTGGACTCTCTCACATTTCCTAATAAAAAATTTATTTTTATAAATCTAGATACAAAATTCAATGGGCCCAATGCATGAAGAAAACATAGAATAAAACCATCATTAAAACCATGAATAGTTTGACTTCACAGAAGAAGCCAAATTTTATGAACAATATAAAGCAAAACACCAATAATTGCAAATCATTATCAATAGTTTGCATCACTCATCAAGTCATAGTGGATGCAATTCACTTGTGAGTACATTGGAGGTCATGTTTAATGAAGTGAGAAATGTCACTTCACAGCTTGATGCAATGTTGCAAAAAGATAAGTCTTGAAACAATATTATTTTTATAAATTGTCATATGATGATGTTATTAAAAAAGATAAAAAAATATGTGTGTGCTTTTTTGTTTAATCCTAGAACCAATCAACCAGCACTAACGAGTTACAAACATATTAGCTTTGATTGGTGTGTTCATGTAGAGATAAATAACTTGTGGGATAGGTGGTAGATGGTGTTTGACAAGCCTCCATGCAATAATAATGAGGTCCAATTATACTTTTTGAGAAAAATTTATTGTGAGTTTGTGCTACAAGAAATCCCAAACTATTTTGACATGAAGGCCTCTAGAGGTAGGGGAGGTGGGTCCACATTTGATAGACCTGGTGTTAGGCAGAACTAAAACTACCCTAACTAAGTTTAGATAAATATAAGGATAATAACACATGTTTCTATCCCTAAAATTTTGCATTGTACCACACAGATGGACACCCTTGAGGCAGTTAATAGTATTACACAGGTTATGATTAACCATGGAATGCATATAATGAGGACTTTTATATAGGCTCTAGGTGTTAGGACATCTAGTAATGCCCCTCTTATTATTGGTTGTAGTGGTATTGGTGTTAATGTCCCTCCTACTATTGGTGCTAGTGTCTCTCCTACTATTATTCATCTTACAGTTATTGTACATTATTGCACATCATGTGGGAGGAAGTGTACTGAACCTCTTGTTTAGGTGTGACATACATGGGCTAAATCTCTAGAGACTATACTTACATTTGTGTAGCACACTAGTATCTGATAGTTTATGCCATTTATAGTAGCTTCAGCATCTCTAGACAGTAGTACAGAGCATTATATTTCATTTATAGTTTCTTTAGTATCTTAGAACACCATCACACCTGAGTATATGCCATCTAGAGTTGCTTCAGGAGCTCAAGAGACTAACGTGCTAGAGTTTACGTCACTTATATATGCTTTAGCACCTCATGACACTAGCATGCTAGACTTTATGCCATCTGTATTTACTTCACCACCTTCTCTCAGCACATGCCATCTTGTTATGCAGGACTTATCTGCTTCACCATCTATATTTGAGACACATTTTTAATTTTAGATAAAATTTGTTTATGTATGTAAAATAATATTAAGTTTATTTTTAGTATATGTTTAATTAATTGATTAATATTTGACTTCACTTTTCATGTATTGCTTGTATATATGTTCATTGATATCTTAGGTACCGTAACTACCTTAGATTTTGTTGTTGAGGCTGTAATTAGCACTAGAGTACCCTACACTCAGGTTTGTAAAGTTACAAATTACATCAATGTTGATATTTAATTTAAAACCACAACTTGATGTATTATGCTTGAATTTTAGTGTGATATATATTTATCCAATTAGTGTAGCTCTTAAATTTTATTATTTATTATGGTTGCATATTTTCATAAGCACAGTATCCTAGATAGAGTTGAAACACTTATAAGTGTAGCATACTTGTGTTTCATTTTCAAGAAGTATTTCCTTAAAATCCTGTAACTCTTTAAGATGTTGCATTTAATCTACATTTAAAATTGTGATTATCTTTCTTTATTCATTGGCATTACTATCTCACATTCTTATCTTAATCCAAAATATATATGAGCTCAATTTAATGTAGCAAAAATTATATCGAACACAAGATTTCTTTGATGTAATTTGATCACAAACAAATTCCTTGTAGTGCTTTTTATGCTACCAACCACATATTTATGCTTGTTATCCACATGTATTCATATAAATAATTATTGTAGTTGTTAGTACCGGCTGGTTGGTTCATTACAACATTAGGAACTTGATTAGTTATAGGATCTAAAAAAATCATGCATGATTTGTCAATTATAAGGTCACTTATTGGTGTAAAGAGAGACTAGGTATAAGACTTATCTTACAATCCAAAGATCCTTAAAGGTTGTTGGAACTTTTGTATCAACAAATTACATGATCATGTTATTTTTGTTGGTTTTATAGATGATGAAAAATGCTATGGGTATTGTTGTCAACCTAGAGCTACGCCCTGAATCGAAGACATGCATGAAATGGCCAGTCCTCTATCCGATTGAAATAATGGGATCTTCTCATGAGGGTGGGTGCCTTAACAGTGATAAGAACCTCCAAATAAGGCTGGTTCCTATAAGATGTATCAATGAGGATCTCTACTCTATGCTGCAGACTACCATGGAAAAGGGAGAAGGAAACTTTAAGGGGAAATCCTACCTAATAAAGGTGATACACCAAAATATTGATCCACTCAACTTGAAACCTAGAACACTGAACAAACAAGGGAAAAAGAAGACCTTTGATTTAAATAGACCACTATGCATAAATATTTCATGAAGAGGTTCGATCCAATGACCAAAACATGCGGGAAAATGATGGAGAGAGGTATCATATAAGACACTTTGCAACCACCTAACATCCACTTACAGCTTCAGCAAAAGACATAAAGAACACTTAACATGACCTACATAATGATAAGCTAGCTACTAGGTATGAATCAAAATTTGGGAAGGGAGAGAAATCTACCACTTATGCAAATTGTTGAATGAATATACACTATGCCAACACTTGAAATCTAAAAGTATAGTCCTTCTATTGATTGAAGAGGTTACACAACTCACCAATGGTAGAGTCTAGTCTAGCCAAGAGAGGGATGATTTTAATCAAGGCTAAAATCCATCTTATAGAGAATTGCAAAAGCCAAATATTGGCATTGAAAAATTTGAAGAGAAGGATTAACATAGATTCACTCAAGGCAAACTTGGTCTTTCAATAAAATATGTTTTCTTTTGTCTTTACATGAAATTTCTTACGCTTAAGGAAGTGAACTTGTCTTTCTTCTGAACCACCCACCTCTCTTTGCATGGAGATCCATGCCAATGTCATTTTTATAACTCTACATGAGCTACTTGATGTCGAGTTGGAACATTTGAAAGGCTGAGTTGGTCGTTTGATAAGTTGAGTTGGATGAAGAGATCATTCTCCTTTGCATGGGAAACTCCTGGTAGATGTGGCATTTAATAATTAGTCAACTCTAAATCTAGAATATTCAACTTAACATTTGAATTTGGAGCTTTGGTTGAAGCTGAGTTGGACCTTCGGATGCATGAGTTTATCCAGAGATGAGCAGGACTTCAACAACTAGTCAACTGAAGCTTTGACTGGTCAATCAAAAATAACCCTTGATTGCATGTATTTTATCCTATTTTGGTCAGCCTGTTCATGTCTATTTTTGGTGGGATTCTATATTTGGATGTATTTTATCTATATTTGGTCTATATTTCCTCTATTTGGCCTTTTTTCAACTTCTCGTCACTTAATCTGATGTCAACTTCCCATATTTTAATTCTTTCAAAATTTTGGCTTTACCTTTGTTTCAACAGTTACTTCCCATGGTCAAAATTTGATGTTTTAGGGACGTCACCCCTTGGCATTTTCTTGGGCTTATTTTCTTTCAGGCCCCTTAGTCTTCTTATTTCCTTCAGAATTCTTGTTGACAATTTCTTTCAGAAGGAATCCTTTGAACTTCTATGTTTTCTCCCTGACTTTATTTCCTTGGATTTTCTTGCTGCTTTCTTAGCTTCATCTTTTTCCTTATTTCCTTCAATAATATTTTCCACATTAATCCTTCAAACAAAAAGTATGAAGGAATTCCTTCAGATAATTTGTCTAAAAGTTTCCTTTGCTTTTCCCTATCTACCTCATCGGCTTTTCTTCACGGACTTGTCTTCCTTGGCTTACTCTGAATTTCTTCGGACTTTTTGTCCGAAGGAATTCCTTCACACAAAAATATTGAAGGAATTAATCCTTCATCTTTTCCTTCTTCACCTATTTATTCAAACTTTTCTTCTTTGTAATTTCCCAAATTTCTTCAGACTTTTTGTCTGAAGGAATTCCTTCAGACAAAAATTTGAAAAGAATTAATCCTTGTCTTTTTTAACTCTGCTAAGAATGCCCTTCGGATTTTTTTACAAGGTTCTAGGCACCAACCAAGTGCCCTCCACAAGGGCTTTTATCCTTCATTTTCACCTTTTTCAAAAAAATTGTAGGGTACCCAAGTTTTTTGTAGGGGTCCTAAATTTGACGTGTACCTTCCCGAAGGGTAGGTACCCTTCAAGATTGTTGAAAATGACCCTTACAAAGGGTATCTACCCTTCAGGTTTCCTATTTTTCCCTCTTCTACCTTCTAAATCCCTTGCAATTCCATGGACTTATTCCTTCATATTTCTTTGGACTTTTGTCTGAAGGAATTCCTTAAGACAAAAAGTCTAAAGAAATTTTTACTTGGCTTTTCCTTGATTTTTGGGTGGACTTTTGGATTCTCTGAAGTATTCCTTTGAAAAAAAGTCTGAAGGAATTACTTCCTTTGTCTTAGGATCTTTCCTTTATTATTTCCTATGGACTTATGTCCTTAGCACTTCTCTAAAGTTATGTCCTTAGCAGAAGCCTTCTTTGATGAACCATTCCTTCAGACGACTTTTTCCTGTTGTAGCAAAGACCCTTACCAAATAAAAAACAATGTATTCTTTCCCAATGTATTTTTTATTTCCTTGGATAGAGATGTAAATTTATTGAATGGAAAGAGACAATCTGTCCTGTGGAAGAATTGTCAATAGATACCCCACATGGATTGGAACAATGTCCAATATCTCCCTCACAACACTTGATTTAGAGATAGAGACTGGTGAAAACACATAGTAAAATTGTTTTTCAAATTCAAGAAATGATACTCTATCATATTTATATTTATTTGCACATCTAGATATAATTATATATGTATGATCTATAGGATTCTCCATAATAGATATATTCATGGGCACGTAACCCAAGATAACCATTTAGGTGGCATACAATGAGTCCAGAATCACCTTGTTACAAAATTTTATTCATGGAAACTATATAATTTTCAATATATCATTCAAATGCATTAAATTTTATATTTCATATGTTTATGTTGTCCAAACACCACATTTTTATGAGGTTGTGAAAGAGACATTCAATATTTCACATGCCGAGAGGAGAGTTTCTCCCCATAATGATTCATGTAACACCCTTGGTTCTACATTTATGGTGAGGAAGCATAATTTATTTGGAGTCAATGATGATCAAGAGAATAAATGATGATCATGTGTTGGTTAGGATTGGTGGGCCTAATGATTATGTATTTAATCATTTTGTGGGTACTTTTTCCTTTGGTTACATTCTATGTGCCTTAAGTGTCACTTCTTACTCTTTCCCTAGTCAGCCTAGAGTGTAAATCATGTCGTAGAGCCTCCTATTAATACACATACAATCCAAGTCATTATCATATGCATGTGTGTGTGAGATATATATATATATATATATATATATATATATAATAATATATACAAGTTATTGCTAAAACTTGCCATATATTTTGCTACACTTGTGTCAAAGTCATCTTTTTACATCACCATTTATACAAAAATAAGATTTAGGAATATTTCATATAGTTGTATGTTTACATCTAGGAAGAGGAGGTTACAAAACCTTGCACAAAATTCCATTCACACTTCATAGAACTACATTTAAGTCTAATTCTTGTGCACAAGGTATGTATCAGTAACTCCTTTTTTTCTTTGAATCATAACTACATTTTATTGTGAGTTGATGGAAATCTAGGTCAAAGAAGAGAGAAAACATAGTTTATACATTTATTCTCAATAGACAAGAGAAGTGTAGGTGTAGATAGGTACAACATCAAGTAGCACATAGACCTAGAAGAATTCAAAACCCATAAAGTAGCACAAGACATGAATGACACAAAATGATAGATATGGCAATTAAATTATTTGACCAAAGATCCTTCCTAGGGCTTGATCAACACAAGTGAATATCCCATCCATACATAGTCAAAGGCTCAAATTTTACACAAAGATAGATATATACTTGCACAATCTATAATCTATGCCCATAAATATGTAAAACAATAGGGTGTGATCATTACATCATATTTTGTCTCTTTTCAAGTTCAATTGTCAATTTAAGTAATTTAATTTTTCTAGTTACATGCATTTTAGCCATTAAGGAATATTCGAAAGTACTATTTTACATTGCTAAATAATAGATCTTCTTAGTGTAATATTTTTACATTGTTTACATTTGTTAAAAATTTTAAGGGGTAAAACAACAAGATGCATCTATGAACCTTTAAAATTATTTGAATAAGGATTTGAAATTATTTTAATATTCCTTTAAGAGAATAAATATAACAATTAGTGAGTGCCTATAATTGTGTCTTCTTAATTATTGTTATTAAAACTGATCTATGAGGACTTTTTTATTGATATAATTATTTAATTTTGAATTAGGAATCTATTGGTACATAACCTAACCAAAAAAAAAGACAAATAATTGACAATCACATATCCAAACATAAAAAAGAGGTGAAAAAGGGAAGAACGGCCCATAAAATAGAAATGAAAACAATCATAAGGTCATTTATTTCATCCCAATAGAAGAAAAGGTAGGGGACATAGAGGAAGAAAATAGGAAGCATGCAAGTAAAACTAAAACATGACAATTAGATAAAAACAAAACAAAAAAACAAGACAAAATCATACCGAGAAGAAATAGGAAGACAAAAACATATGACAAATCTCCAATAAGATTGTAATTCGAACTAATGATCCATATACACAAAAAAACATAAAATATTTCAATAACAATCCTCATAGTAAAATCAAGTGTCTATATGACCCCCCCTCCACTTTAATATGCATATGTGAATGTATGTTTGTGCCAAATTAAAATAATAATTGAATCATGTACCTACACTTACCTACGAAGTGAAGGATGAAATTTGTCATTCATGGAAATTACAACTAAAAATAAAATCTACTTAGGTGCTATAACAACATTCATTCCCTAAATATAACCCATGAACCATATATTATTCTTGATAGTACATGAACCATGTTATCTTATAGGTTACACGGTCGAGTCCTCTAAGGATTGCTAGGAAGATTCTTGTCATCTCAGGATGAGCGAGACATGATAAAAAGTTCTCTTGTAGCCAAATGTCTCTTAAGATACTAAAATTTGGTCTGTGAGAGGCATATCTTGTGACTCGTTAGTCTAATCAATGAACCATCTACACAAACACATCTATATGGGTGTTTTAACATAATAATGTCCACCCACCAATCTCTACTAAGCCCCAGGACTGATAATTGCAATTGGTCGAATATATCCCTTAAGAAAAGTTTAGCATCCTTAAGTGGTAAAATTGAGCAAACTTACATCATATGGTGCAAGATAACATGAGGGTTAGAGATAATTTTTTGGCTCCTATATTTTCATGGTTGAGTCCTCTAATCACCCCATAGAGTATTCTTGCTAGTTTGAGATGAGAAAGACACGACAATGAGTTTCATCTCAAAGTCAAATGTCTCTTAAGAGACAAAAATTTGGTTTGTGAGAGATATATCTTATGACGCATTATCCCAATAAACTAACCATATGCATAAATTCGTATGGATTGGAGTTTTAACATAAAATAGCCACCTTCTGCTCTTTGTTAGACCCCAAGACCAAAAGTTACAGTTGGTCAAACACATCCCTTAAGAAAAGCTTCTCATCCCTAAGTGATAAAATTGAGTGAACTTCCATCATGTGATGTAAGAGAATCGTGAGGGTTAAATATGATATTTTAGATCTTATAGTTGCATTATCGAGTCCTCTAATCACCCCCTAGAGGATTCATACTAGTTCAAGATGAGAAAGACATGACAATAAGTTTTCTCTCACAACCAAATGTCTCTTAAGAGACTAAAAGTTTGTCTCTAGAAGGCATATATTATGGCTTATTATCCTAATCAATGAATGGTCTACCTAAACACGTCTGAATAGGTATTTTAATGCTAAAATGGCCACCTTCCACTCTCCATTAGGGCTCAAGACTAAAAGTTGTAATTGGCCAGATGGATCCCTTAAGAGAATCTTCTCATCTGAACAGGAAAGCTGAGTGAACTTCTACTATGTGGTATAGAAGAACTGTGATGATTAGATATAAATTTTCATCTCATATATTTTCATGGTTAAGTCTTCTAATCACCTGCCAAAGGATTCTTTGTATTTCAAGATGAATAAGACATGACAATGAGTTTTTTTACAACCAAATGTCTCTTAAGACACTAAAAGTTAGTTTATGGGAGGCATATGTTTTGACTCATTCTCCCAATCAATGAACCATCTATACAAATGCATCTAGATGGGGATTTTAACTCTAGAATGGCCACCCTCCACTCTTCATCAAGCCTTAAGAATGAAAGTTGTAGTTGGTCAGACGTATCCCCAAGAAAAGATTATCATCCCTAAGTGGGAAAATTGAATGAAATTGCACCACATGGTGCAAGAGTACCATGAGTGTTAGAGATAAGCCGTCAACTCCTATAGTTGCATGATCGAGTCCTCTAAACACCCCTTGGAGGATTGTTAGTAGCTCGAAATGAGTGAGACATTATAATGACTTTTTTCTTATAGCCAAATGTCTCTTAAGAGACTAAAAGTTGGTATGTGGGAGGCATATCTTATGACTCATTATCCCAATTGACATACCATCTATGTATATGTATATATATGGGTATTTTAACATTATAATGGCCACCCTTCACTCTTCATCAAGCCTCAGGACCAAAAGTTGTAGTTAATTGGATGCATATATTAAGAGAAACTTCTTGTTTTAGTGGGAAAATTAAGTTAACTTCCATCACATGATACAGGAAAACCATGAGGGTTAAATATGAACCATCATCTCATATAGTTTCACAGTCGAGTCTTATAATCACCCCCTAGAGAATTATTGCTAACTTGAGATGAGTGAGACATAGTAATGAGTGTTCTCTCGTACCCAAATGTCTCTTAAGTGACTAAAATTTGGTCTATGTGAGGCATATCTTGTGACTCATTAGCCCAAATAATTAACCATCTACATAAATTCATTTGGATCAATATTTTAATGCTAGAATTTCCACCATCCAGTCTCCATCAGGCATCAGGACTAAAAGTTGCAGTTGGTTAGATGCATCCCTTAACAAAAGCTTCTCATCTCTAAGTGTGAAAACTAAGTGAACTTTTGCCATGTAGTGTAGGATAACTATGAAGGTTATAGACAATCCATTATTTCCTATAATTTCATGATTGAGTCCTTTAAGCATCCCCTAGAGGATTTTTGCTAGTTCAAAATGAATGAGACATGATGATGGGTTTTCTCTTGAAGCTAAATGTCTCTTAAGAGGCTAAAATTTCATATATGGGAGGCATATCTCATGACTCATTATCCCAAGTGATGAACCATATGTGTGAGCACATTTAGATGGATGTTTTTACACTAGAATGGCCACCCTCCACTCTTTATCTGGCCCCAAGACTGAAAGTTGTTGTTTGCTAGACACATCCCTTAAGAGAAGCTTCTCATCCTTGAGTGGGAAAATTGAGTGAAATCTTATTGCATGGTGTAGGAGAACCATGAGGGTTAGAGATGAGTCATCATATCTTATAGTTGCATGGTCGATTACTGTAAGCACCACCTAGAGTATTCATGTTAGTTTGATATGAGTGAAACATGGTAATAAGTTCTCTTGTAACCAAATGTCTCTTAAGAGACTAAAAGTTGGTTTGTGGGAGGCATATTTTGTGACTCATTAGCCCAATTGACAAACCCTTTACATGAATGAATCTAGATGGATATTATAACTCTAGAATGACCACACTCCACTGTCTATTAGGTCCCAAGACCAAAAGTTATAGTTGGCTAGATGTATCCCTTAAGAAAAACTTCTCATACCTAAGTGGGTAAATTGAGTGAACTTCCACCATTGCTGCAGGAGAACCATGAGGAGTAGAGATGAGTCATCAGCACATAACAAGGTCAATATATAACTCACATATTAATCCACATTCCAAGACATAATTACTTTTGTTAACCTTATATTCATGGTACAATCATATCAAGGTTTATCTCAAGATTTAGAAGCTAACGATAAACCTAACTTAAAACATAAATGAACCAAGCTCATATTATTCATATGAAATAAGAATACTAACCAATTCTTCCTAATATACTAAGATATTTTCAGCCCCTCCATATTTCACTCAGTTAGTGAGAGCGAGATGGATATTTGTCTGCATATTTTAGTCTATAGTCATTTGTTAATGTAAGGGAGAGTTATTTATTGTAATTCCATTCATCCATTAAACTATCAACTAGAAAACATGACTGTTATTGAAGGTGTGCATGTTTGGATGCAACATTACTTTGGAACAGAGGCACAGTTTAGTGAAACCTTGGTTTCAAGTGAAGAGAGGTGGTATGTAGAAAGTAACCTTATGTTATATCAAAAAAAAAATCCATTAAAAAGATGATAAATACCTAAATGTTAGAATTCCACATGAGGCAATCATATATGACAACACCCATAGCACATCATTATCAATGATATGGGGTGAAACTCAAAAATAATACTTTGTTACATAACATTAATTCTAAGTATGGAAAAATACATAATGATGGCCAAGATTAATTTGAGTTGGATAATATCATGGCCTTCAACGACTTAACAACTCGTACATGTTTTGTAGTTTACAAATGAGATCTGAATAAGGTTTTGAAAGAGATACAATTAAAATTCAAAATCACTCAACTTAGTTTAAAGCATATTATCTCATTAATGTAAAAACCCAGTCAATAGACCAAACACATGACTGTGAGCAAGACCTAAATAACCAACACATAAAGACAAAAAATTAGTAATACATAGATGGCACTTGTAGGCATCAAAAATGTGAGTAAGACCCTATAAAACTAACAAAGAAAGAAAAAATATTCGTAATAAATTCCTTCTTTAATGCCCTATCTATTGTAAATAATATAACACGTGAAAATATTTTATGGAATGATTTTTGAACTTGAATTGGAATTATTTCACTTTTTGTGCACATTGTATTTATTAAAGATAAATATTTACATACAATTCCCTCATGGGAAAAGAGTAAGTGCATAAAGTTGGGGAATAATTTCATTGATATTTTACATAACACAATCATGTTATTTAAATTATGACTTGGTAATTACTAAACCATAATGTGATTGTGTTATTAAATAATGTTAATAACATGATTGTGTTACTTGTGTAACTAAAAAAAGTAAAAACCAAAATTTGAATGCAAAATTCCTCATTTTGCATTTGAGTTTTCTTTATTTCATATGTGTTTCCATTCCATGATTGTATTTTAGGTGAGAGAGGCTAAACATTTCTAGAATTCATCATAGGAAGCCACTAATCAATGGTGATGCCATGTAGAAGAGATAAGTGCTAAAAATATACACTAGTTAACCCTAAATTTTAGTAAGTTTTTATTATTTTCATTATTTAATTGGTAATTTATTTGTTTTGAATAGCCTATCCTGCTAACCCTCATATTCTTTTGCTTAACCCTCCATAAAACCCTCATGTTCCTCCTTCTAACTCTCCACCTAACCCTCCATACAACTCTCTTGCTCCTCCTCCTAAACCTCCACCCAACCCTCCTATAGTTCCACAAAATCCTCTAGGCAGTTAGGAGAGTCTAGTTGACCACATTATGAAAAATAAAAATGAAATTGAAGAATTAATTGAGATAATGAGGGATCCCACTTCCACCAACACCCACCACACCTATTTATCCAATTCCTTAGAGACATTATTAGGTCAAATTAACTCTATAACAAGTCAAATTGACATATAGGATTCATATCAGGATAGTTGTAGGGCTTAGTATGTTATGCTAACAATTTGTTAGCACTTGAGGTCAAGAACAAAGACATATCAAAATCTTCCATTTGCACCTTATTTATTGACCTAGCCACCAATACACCATTTTTGATAACTACTAAAAAATTTCTAATCTATCGTTACCAACATAATTTAATCATAGCGAATTTTTGGGACCGATGGTAGATGGTGTTTGATTATTCATCATGTAGCAACCACAAGGTCCCATTGTATTTTTTGAGAAAACTCTATTGTGAGTTTATCCTCAATGAGATTCTGAACTATTTTGATTATAATTAGTTTTAGGGATGAGGGAAAGGCTCTACATGAGATCGACCAGATGCACATCGTGCACCTAATCAGCCTATAGGGATCTATATCCAAAGTCACTTTAGCTCAAGATCCCATCTATAGTTCATTAGGCCATGGATATTGACACTTTGCATGCACTTAGTTCACTCACTGATACACTCATTCAGCATATGAGTAGGCTCTCACAAACTGATGCAAGAGATACACCACCTAGTGTGCATACCCGACCCCACCTTTATATTTATTATAGAGATATATGCACTAGACCTTCTGATGATGATGGCATTGATGGTTCAGAGGGTTTAGATAATACACTTATGAGTGATGAGTTTTTATCATGCATATTTGGTGTGTAGACATCAACCACTATAGAGATGCAGGTATATTTTATATAAATGGCATGTTAAATTTAAGTTATATTTGTAAATTTAATTTAGCTAACAATTAATTTACATATAAATTGAATAATATATATGTCATTTTTTATGTCCTAAGAGGTGATGGTGTCTTTATTATCACAGTTAAAATTTACAACATTTGATTTGATGTAGCCATTATTTACATTTTTAGATCTAGCTGTTGGCCCATCCACTACTGCATTTGTCTCTGTTAGGAAGACACCTTTTACTTATATAGAGGTAAAATTTTGAGTTAATCTTATGCTCTATGTACATTTAGTCTATGTATATTATTCATATAAGTTAAAGTTAAATTTATCTATCAAAGATCTCAAAATTCAAGTACAACACTATTAAATACACTCTTGGTTTAATAAAAGAGAAAAATGTACCATATATATATTTGATACTTTATAGAAAAATAAGTGAGACCTTGTTTACATGAATAATTGATGGCTCAAATAAACACTCCTCCATCACTACGAGCTGAGATAGACATAAGCATTATTTTTGCAATGTCGTCTACATAGGCGCTAATAGAGGTATATATTAACTTGTAATTTTGAATTGTAAAAATATACTTGTTTTAATAATTTTACTACATACTTGGGAAAAATATAACTTATGTGAATGTATTGTGTATGCAACATTATCTTATGACATCTGATAGTCCCAGTCAGATGATTAGTAGGATAACTTCTCATGTTTCTTCTTTATTTCATATGCTTTTTCAAATAGTTGACCCTACCATTGACTTGTTTGAGCATCAAAAAGAGATTGAGCAGTACTGCAAGCTTGCAATAAGTGCATGTTTAAATAATTTTTTATTGTAGTTTAAAATTAATTTCTTAATAATTAGTTGAGTGTATTTTATGTTAATTTTTTATTAATATTTGTATTTGAATAGGTTATGCTATAAATGAGATATGAGCATAGGACCTACAGTTGGATCTTGAAACAATCCAAGGCATTAAAGGGATTTCCATCTACCAGTAGGGTATCCCAAGGAGAGTTTTCTTCAAGGAAGATAAAGGGAGGGAGGATATTTGATGAATAGGATGTCTTACATGATATGTGTTTTTTTGTATGTCTATATGGCAATTTACGTATTTTTTGCATTGTATATATATATATATGACATTCACCCAACATTAGATACTATGTTGGTAGATGTAATTTTTTGTATGCCTATCATGACAATCTATGTATTACTGACATTGTACACATGTGCCTATATGATTTTTTTAGAATTTTCATCTAAATTGTGTTAATCTATCTAATTTATATTCAATTTTAATTTAAAATATTATTGTATAGGATTATTTTGATCTTCTAGACTATTATATATCAAATCTCATATTTAATGTTGTACACAAATAAAGATTAAAAAATTATTCTTTTCAATGCTATAAATCTCGGATCTCCCATATTTTTTTAAATTAAAGTTTTTATTTAATTCTGTGTAATGGAAATGACTAATGACACTCTTATCTATTTTGCATTTTTCATCACCCATTTACAAATTTTCAATTAATCATTAACACAATTTTATTTCACTTAAAGCCCATACCCAATCATTTTCAAACATGTATAATGCAAAGACATAAAATTATTCATAAATCCTGCAAATTTCTCACTTGGATACATATACTTGCAAGTTACCTAATTATATACCTTCATCTGGCTCTAATGCCTTTTTGACTAGCTTTTCTTGAAACTAAGTCTACTACTTGTATACCTTCAATGATTCTTATTCATTTATATTTTCACTCACCTCTCGAGTAATCTATATCAATACCTCTTCTGCACTCAACTCCTTTTGGTGACCATGTACATGATTTACTTCTTCATCTTTGCATCTTTATCTTTACTAAACTTGTAAGATGAACTTTTGCTTGACCTTGACTGTAATGTCTTTAGTCTGATAAAAAGCAACCTTACTGAATTGAAACATAATATTCACTCATGAGACAATGATCCATCTTTGGCCAAAACCCTTTATCATCCCCTAATACCACCTAATGCATAATTTTATCTTCTATGTTTAAGAAGGATATGAAAGTCCTATTAATATGCTCTAAGATCATGAAGAATTCCAACATCACTTATCCACTCTTGTTCTCAACTCAATTCAAAATCCACTCTCAAACAATCTCCTTTTAAACCAATCAATTACTCATTAGGCATGCTCTTAATTAGTCACTAATCTCTCAAATCTACTCTCATTATTTTGAAAAATCTTCTTTAAAACACTTTGGATATATCTTAGGAAAACTCAAGGATTTATGTGTGTCAAAACTTACAAGAAATCAACCAACTATAAGTGTTTAAGAGATTAAGTTCTCATTCTCAAATTCTATCTTTCTAAGTTTCTAGGTCTCTAGGCCTAGTTGTTGATGCAATAGGTCAATTTATCAAAATAGAGTTTTTAGCTCTTAAAAATTATATTTCTAGTAGTCTTTTAGAAATTTTAACATGTTTTAACCCTTACCCAAGTTTAGAGAACTCAAATCAACCAAAAACTCATCTTACCTTATGCATAACTTTCTCAAAAATGGTGTTCTACAAGTGTACATAAAAATAGTTCTCTATACCTTCAATTTAAAACCTCATGTCAACCCAATGATACTTGGACTAAGTTATAATATGCATTCCCCAACTGCTCACAAAATTTTAGACCTTATCGTTCAATTGTTTGAGTTTTAGATGTGTTTTACTCATAAATCCCTCACTTCAGATTTACTCAAAATTTCTACAGGTTGAGAGCTTAGCTAAGACTATTTTCAACAAATATTCTACATGTATTTGGTTTTTGAGACTAGTTTTTTACCCTTCAACACCTCACTCATTCAATACCTTCAGCACCTCACACCTGACATTTTATTGCTTTCTAGACCTATCCCTTAAGGGTGTTAGGCCTCCTACAATTGATATTTGAAAATATCACAGACCTATTATAGCCTCTAAATCACCTTAAACATTTAAAATACACTTTCATGGAAAAGTGGGTGAGAAAAGGAAGAGAGGAGCACAGAAACACTAACAATAAATATTATTAAAGTTTAAGCTATGGTTGAAAAACTATTGTTCCAATGTTTCTTGACCAAAAACTGACTTTGAAAACATGTTTGAGAGGGGATAAATAACATCTAGGACCAGGTTCTTGGCCTCCCATTAGGCCTGATCAACAAGCCCACCACCCATTTCATCCTCAAGAACACCCTTACTAATACAAGAAAAATACAATTTTTATGCCTAAATTCAAACACGCATAAAACAAAACTTGTAAGTCATTTCCATGAAATAACAAATCCCTCCCCTACCTCTTTAATCCCTCTAATCACACCTCAAATTACTCAAGTGGAACCTTTGAGAGAAATTCATTGGACAAGTTATAGTGACGGGTCTAAAAATGCAACTTTTTGGCATTGAACAAGCAACTTCTTGAAATCCAACTATCATTTATACCTCTAAGACTTCCACCTAAGAATATATCACTTTGATCACATCTAGATAGGTAAATTACACATTATCACACCACCATGATGTTCAAATCCACCCAGAATTGCATTTTCACTGTTGTTCAAAAATGTGAAAATAGTGACAATAAATATTGTCAAAGTTTAAGTTATGATCACAAAAATGTGGTTCTAATGCTTCTTGACCAAAAAATGACACTAAAAACACATCTGAGAGGGAGGATAATTTCTAGGACCATGTTCTTGTAATTCTATCAGGCCTGATCGACAAACCCACTACCCATTCTGGCTTCAAGAATGCCCTTTCCAATACAAAAAATATATAATTTTTTAGCATAAGTTTAAACATGCATAAAATGAAACTTATAAGTCATTTATGTGAACATTCATATCCTTCCCCTACCTCTTTAATCCCTCTAATCTCACCCTAAAACACTTAGGTGGAACCTTCAAAAGCAATCTGTTGGACAAGTTGTAGTGATAGGTCCAAAAATGCAATTTTTGGCATTGAACAAGAAACTTTTTGACCTCCAACTGCCATTACTACCTTCAGGACTTCCACCTAAGAATATATTCCTGTGATCATGTTTAGATATGTATATTACATGTTATCATACCACCATAGTGTTCAAATCCACCTAGAAGTGAATTTTCACTACCGTTCAAGATTGTGGAAACACTAACAATAAATATTTTCAAAATTTAAGTTGTGGTTGCAGAACTATGGTTTTGATGCTTCCTAATCAAAAATTTTCATTGCTAAAATATTTTTGGGGAAGATAACATCTAATACTAGATTATTAGCCTCCCATCAGGCCTGATCGACAAACCCACCACCCATTTTGGCCTCAAGAATGCCCTTACCAATACTAAAAACTGTAATTTTTTATCCTAAGTTCAAACACACATAAAAATGAAACCTATAAGTTATTTTTGTGAACCATCAGATCCCTCCCCTACCTCTTTAAGCCCTCTAATCACACACTAAAGTACTTAGGTATAACCTTCAAGAGAAATCTATTGGATAAGGTGCAGTGATAGGTCAAAAAATACAACTTTTTGGCATTGAATAGGCAACTTCTTGAGCTTTGATTTCCATTTCTACCTTTAGGACCTCCACTTGAAAATCTATCACTTTGATCATGTCTAAATAGGTAAATTACATGTCATCACACTACCAAAATATTAAAATCCACTTATAAATTCATTTTCACTACCATTCAAGAGCTTCTCTTAGCTTGAAGAATATAAAATTCTCTACTGATAATGCCAACCACATGAAGGTGGAAGCTTATCTAGCACCATTAACATACAAAAATTTATTAGTAAGTCATTAAAAATGAAATTCATATGTATTACTTAGAAAATAAAAAACATTTGGTAAAATTGATTACATCTACATTTAAAAAGTCAACATACCTATGTATTTCAATCCAACAAACCACTAGGATCTGCTCTAATCTTGATAGTATCAAGAATAGCTTCATGGACTAAGTCCCAAACTTTCCATAGTTTTTTTAATAGCCTCCCATGTATTTTTACAATTGAATATTCATTGAAAGAATCAAATTTGAATAGTGCAGTATCTTCCTGTGTGTTTTCAACTCTTCAAACAACCATTGATCTAAATTTTTTATAAGATATCATTGAAACTAAGTTCTAATGACTACCAATCAATAGTAGGATAGTCAATGTTTTCTCCATCTATAATTGGAAAAGTCAATTTTTTTCTCTTTACACACCAACACAAGTAGTAATCAGTACCCTCTTCATTATACTCATCTATAATAACTACAAAAACATGAACTATATCATAAAAAACCATTTTTAGTGACAATATGAAGATATATAATGAGAATAAATTGTACATAATGAAAAATATTCTACCTTGCTACACTAGATCAAATACATAGTTAAAGTCATTTGATGATTTCATATTTGTAAGTTACAATATTATTGAAATCTGATATGTGTTGATTGGAATTAGAAGTTTGAAACTTCAATTATCTACCCACTCTTGTGACTCACACTCATTTCAAACAAAGTCCATGCATACAAATCATAAACATGCCAAGTGTATCATATGAATAGTCCAAGAAATTGTATTTGAGCTACGAAATGAGTGGAGGTCACATGAACTCATTAAAATCATACAATCCTCATACTTTACCAAGTGTTCTTCCTCCATTAACCAGAAATGTCTACAAACAATAGAATTTGGTTGAACATCATGACACATGTTCTTATTACACCATTAAACCATGATTTTCACATTATTCAAATAAACACCCTCTTCAAAAATCAAATCCTCCCTTGTAATAGCTCTTTTTACACATGTTCTAGCACCGTCATGTTTCCCCTTTCCATGGCCAGCCTAGGTGAAAAACCAAATGTGTTCTACACTAGTGGTAATGTGCATCATGCTTAACCAATAAAACATCTATGAATTTTTGAATTTTGATGTGCAATTATCTGATCAAATGTAATGTCAATTGAAATTAATTTTCCTCTAACTCAACTATTCATAGAACTTTTGAAAATAACTTTGCACATACTTTGAACAATGTGATCAGTCATCACTAATATAGAAATGGTACTCCCTTAATATTTTTTATTGTTGATCTATACTATCAAGTGCATGTATAAATGCTATATAGATAAATATGATAAGTTGTGATAAGTTGTAATATTATGATTGAACTTCCAGTTGGGGTTTGGATGCATAATTTTCAATAAATTTAACTACTAAAACAATCAAACCAAGTGGTAATGTATCTTTGATTATCTTGAAATTTTCATCCAATCATTTAGTCTTGTGTGTGTGTCTTGCATACTCATAACAATTTTCTCCCTAAATTTGACCAAATTTTTGAAAACATGTATATTTTTTGTAATAAGCTCACACCTTTTAGATTCTTTATCATATTTTACATGATAAGTCATTAATTTATATCTACTTAAACCAACTAATTCTTATTCAATTTCACTTGTAATATCCTCATGGATACATTTTTTTAATTTTGGCAATCCATCATAAATGCTACAATTTCCATCTAAACATGATTTGTTATAAAATAATTCTCCATCTGATCTTTTGCAAAAAAGAGTTGAAAAAAATTACTAGCTGATTTTGGTGGCAATTCAATGTCACACTTCTAAAAAATGTTGTTAGTATGTAAATTATAATGATTATGGTGAAAAACATCATAGTGCATTCAAAATTTAACATATTGTCTATAACAACAAGTGGTGCATGTGTGATTTATTTTTACATAAAAAGGTTTGGCCATCTTAAAATATCTTTGACAAATAGAAATTTGTAGATATTTTTCTAAAAATTTGGAGTATAATTTTGTTTGATTCATATCCAATAAATATTTTGGATGTGATTCACCATTACGAGAACCAACTCTTCTTTTCCCTACATCTCTTGCATTGGGCGAAACTCTTGTATTATCTTTCCAAAATTGAGCAACTCTTTAAAAGTATTGGCTATATCCTTGTTCTTTTGTGTAATTCTACTGAAGAATGCCCAGAGCTCATCATTATTAGGTTCATTAAGTCTTTCACGTCTTTTAATTACTTTCATTAATGTTTTTCTATTTATATTAAGTGTTCAACTTATTTTTGAAACCATTCATTTTTTTTCTATTTGCTCACTTACTGCATAAATTATAAGTATACGTCGAGCAACATTACAATCTTGGGTTTGTGATTTTGAGCTTACATTATGGTATGCATCATGTAGATTTTCAACAATTTTATTGTTTTCATCATCCATGTTAGATGTTCTTAATACTAATATGTACATTATAGGTCTCATCTTAATCAATTTTATCAATGAAACAAATAATTGACATCTTTGACTATCATAATCCAAATTATGAAAGAAAATATCCCAAATTTGTTGAACCAATCTTCTTGAATAGCGATCATACATTTTTTTATCTACTGGTTCGAAAATATTTTAATCAAATTCAATTAAGTACTTGTCTTTCTATGCACAATTCTTAGAGGTGTTGTTAATGGTAGAATTTATTGAGAGGGTATTTCAAAATCATTATTAATTTAATTATTTAGAGGTGGGATGAAATTTTATTCATTGTTTATTTGGTCATTATATGTTTCCATGTAATTTTATTGATTTTTAATTTCATCATTATTTGTTTCCATCAAAAAAATTTCATTCATGGGGGTTGAAGCATCATACATAGACTCATTATCAGCAAAATCAAAAAAATTGAAACTTTGAATGTAAACTTATAAAATTATCTAATTCATTATTATTTATTTTATTATGATCAATTTCATCATTATTTAATTCATTATGATCAATTTCATCATTATTGTAAGTTGGCTCATTATCTATGGCATTTGTTTCATCAAGAATAGGGTATGTACTCTGTCTACCATGAAGTTTTTACATTCATATCTTGTGTTTCTCTCTCAAATATTATAATTTTTTTGGTGTTTTTTTCTTCAACATCTTCCTTTTCCTCGATTATGATCCATCATCCATCAAGGACAATTATAGCTTTTCAAAGGTGGGGTCAAAAGTACACAGATCCTACAAGTTTTGTAGAGAATGTTTGTGGGGATAAAATTATCGATTTGGGTTAAAAATAGATGTTTACAAGTGAGATTAGTCTAAATTAATAATAATGTGATCGTATTATCTAATAATACCATTTTGTTATGAAATACTTTGATCACATTATTCTTAATACTAGGTTCTGCTTGAACATAGACATTGAGAAATGAGTTTGATCTATATTAAGAAAACATGATTGCGTTACTAAATAATATGATTAAATTATTAAATAATGTGATCGCATTATTATTAATACTTTGCAACATCTTCATTGGGATCTACTTAGAAATACATTATTTTTTTTAAATTTAAACATATATACTTTAAATAGATTACACCATGAGAATCTAATCAGAGATCATATAAAATACTCTAAGTGTGATAAATGAAGCATACCACATCATATATCATTGATCACTATCATCATAAAAAATGCATCGTAATATAAATATAGAAAGTAATTATAATTAACCAGTGACAGTTGGTACATGCCTACAACCACTGTTGTTAATGTATAATAAGTAAATAATTATTGTTCATCATGATAGTGTTTTAATAATAAATATATTACAATATACATATATAATATACATGGATCTTTAGAGCATAAGTTTTTCAAACTTTAGTATATGTGACAATCTCAAGTGTCATCTCAAAAGTAATATTATTATGGAGAGAGAGAGCATTATCGGAGTGCTTGTCCACACCAATCATAGAGCAATGATCCCCTACACAAATTTTATCAGGGAATAGCCCTGCCTTCATACATGAGTAGATAGTGATGGCATGAGAATCTAGAGAGACAAGCTAGTACCCATGTGTTATATGATTTCTAAAACTAAACATGTAGTATATCATAGAAACCCAATCTACTCAAGATATCGCACAAACATGTAAATCATACTCATAAAATGACAATGTCTCACTTAAAATTACTTTAGCCAAAGTTTTCAATAATTAATGATATAAAGATCAGTCAAAATTCATACACGCCATTTGGTCAAATTAACTTCATTTAATATTGTGACGCTAGTAAATTAGTGAAATCCATCTCACTACTTAGTATTAACAATATGAGATTTGGTTAACATAGTATAACCAATAGATTTATACATATTACATCCTACTAGAAATCATATAACATGCTAAGTATATGATAATCTAACAACATACATTTATTCCATCAAACGTATGAATCTCACAATATTATCTATCCCATAAATAATAGAAATAATAACTATAATTTATACCATCCAAATAAAATATACATTTAACTACAATTTTTAATTACTATAAGTAGTTTACAATTATACTACACCCTATGATAACCCATATTATCATAGTCTAGTATTCCTAAGCATAACTACTAATACCACAATCATTCATAATAAAGTAGTTATAAATGAATGAAAACATAAGCTTATATTCATACAATTAGTTATATAATAAAGTCTCAATTCTCATGAAACATATAATATTCCATTCCGGCATTTGTTATACTTTCATAAGGTTGTATGTGTGCATATATAAGACTCTATTACATAAAAATCTATAATATAGTTTAAAACTACCAATAGAATTATAATTATACATACACACCTGTATGTAAAGGTATAAGCTAATTAGGCTTAGATGTACTTATATAATCTTTTAAACATACACTTAATTATTTCATTAATATGTAGCTTATTATAGTATTATATTCACACAAAGGATTTTGTTTCACATGGTATTGATAAGTAAACTCATGCATATCATAAAGCTTATCACAAGATAATGAAAGACTATGTTGAGTTATTTATGCTTCACATGCTTTATTAAAAGCTATTTTAGGATTTTGATATATTATAAATGTCTATAGTCTTTTATATTTCCAAATAAATTTTTCAACAATCCTTTGATAGAATAGATCGACTATCAATTTTAATGTCAGAATATGAATAAATAAATCATCTAGGTCAAGTTGAGGTTATATATTTTTCTTGTCAAATCGTCATTTAGTAATGGCTACCAAACATCCATAGTTTCATATATCTGGCTAAGTATATTTCCTACATCTTACTATAAGATCCATTCTGTCGATCCTTGATTTTTGCATGAACTTTATTCATATTTATATATATACTCATGTATAAGCCCATTCATAGGGACACACATCCTAAATTTCATTTATAAACCTTATATGATTTTCTTGATTTAATACTTTTCAAAATATTATTTATATGAATTAGTTGTTCATGGATTCTAGACATAGCATTTCACATAGTATAAATCTAACTTGTATATGCTAGAATTGCTGCACTATATCTACATAGTGACTTAGCTTCCTATTTAATATGTTGACAAATATATCAACTTAACTAAATATACAACATCATACTATTGTAACATATAGCTATAAATTGATTCAACATATAATTAATTTCATAAAATTGATATTTTTTGACTATATATTGTCGATAACATCCTCCATACTCCTAAGTAACAATGGCTACATTACATAGTATAAATGGTATAATAAAATTATTTTGTTAGTATAACTATATATTTAAACTACACTATAATTTATATAAGCGGTCTCATGTATTAGTTGTACTTCAACCAAAGACCAAAAAAACATTTATATGCCACATCATAAATGTCCACCACAATAATTATACTTAAATTGCCCAGTTGTTCGCTATTAGGATCTAAGCAAATATATATATATATATATATATATATATATATATATATATATATATATATATATCTCAAATTTCCTTATAGAATCAGATTAAGAATTCACCCAATACCCAATCATTTATATTGCTTTATAATAAGCAGATATTATTAAGATTATAGTAGATAATATCAGTTTGTTAAGTTAGATTGACTTGCATAGATAAGTCACTGATTATGTGTGTGTGTGTGTACACGCGCACACGCACACACACACACACACACACATGATACCATATTTACATAACCAGACAAATAGATATATGCATGCTTAATATCTAGTCGAGGCACCAATTTAATCTACAGTTCAAACAATGATTTAAACAAATAAATATATTTAATTTTCATTTCATTGAACTTTCATCTGAAGTGGATCGATCCTTATGGCTGAATTAATAAATATCTGCTACAATTTAGAGAAACATCTATAATAGATATGAGTTTATAAAAATCAACACACACATAAAATCAAGTTGTTGTTTTTCCTTCGTGTGATGTACATATCATTCCAATTTAACAAATCAATATTATAATTACACAATTCATATAATCATACAAGATTTAATATTTTGCTTACCTAGCAGACTGTGCTAGAATTTTTATTGGCTTCTTTGTCTTCTCCACTTCCATGTTCCTCACACTCTACCTTCTTCTCCTCTTATTTTGTTCTCTCTTGTTACATCTCTTCTATATATGGATCACCTCCATCCTCTCTCCTTAAATATATTCTTTCTTATTCTATTAAGATGAAAATGGGCATAGCTTTTATCTTTTATAATATTTACCCTTTTTATTTTTTTTTATTTCTTTATTTTTTCATTATTTTAATCAAAGTCTTTCTTTTTGTTTTTCTTAAATTTAAACATTTATATTGTCTCTTTATTTTAAATATTTCTCTTCTTTTTTTTTCCCTCCAAGATATTAATTATCATATTTAATTTTTTTTATTTCTAATTTCAAGTCCATGAATTTGCTAATTACATTAACATCTCTAATGTCAAAATGACTTAATCATAAATTCATTAGTCTATAAATCCAAATTTGTTCTAATTAGGAAAATCATAAAACATTAACGGGCATACATACAAATCATTCAAGATGAATTCTAAATAACCATTTAAATTATACTATCAACTATGAGAAAATAATTCTAAATGCAAGTAAAACTAAATACATTATGTTAACTATTCCATTATGCATCTAACATGTGCTAGCTAATATAGTATGTACAGGGTTCTAGCCAATTTTCCTATCATCCCATGGTAACTCTAGCTATGTCACCCTCTCTGATGATGCTCTCCCTCCATCATGATTTGAGGGATGATTTTTTCTGCATCAAACTCACAACAAGTAGTTGATTAGACCATAACATCATAATATACATGCATCATATAATATAGCTGAAATAATAAATTAACATGATCATAATGTAAACATATACACTACAACTAACTCATAGTAATGTAATCCTATAACCTAAGTAATATTCAACTATCTCATAACACCATATATCTCAAAACTTAGTTAAAAATAATTAAATCAAATTTGTCAATTATAAATATCCATGGATGATCAAGTAGTTTACTTAGCGACGAATTGGGATGTAATATCCTTCTCCCTTAAAACTAGTCATCATCTTAGATGACTCTTACTCAAACATAAATTCTAAATTAAAAATATTGCTCAACAAAAAAATAACATTATATAAAGTATTAAATCAAGCAAATAAATGTGGAAATCATTTGTAAAACTCATCATATTCATCTTAAATAGCACTATCCTCAGAGTATTGGTCCCACAGGACCTTGCATTATGACATCTATCTATTACGTAAATAAAATTTATGAGTGTAAATTACTTTGATTAGTTCTACCATGACCACTCTATTATCTAGAACTTGCAAAGCATTTCAATACAATACATGCATAGGATCAACTATATATTTTTTAAGATAAGAAATATGGAAGACATTATATAATAGAGTTAGATCTAGTGGAGATTCAAGAATATATGATACAGGATTGACCACTTCTAACACCTTGAAGGGTCCCACATATCTTGGTGATAGTTTTATTGACTTCTTAAATTTAATCAAGCTTTTATGCAGTTTAACTCATAAGAACACTTTATCACCTACTAAAAACTATCTATCTATCTTTTTCAGATCAACATAACTCTTTTGTCTATCATTGGCCTTGATCAATATCTACCTAATTAATCTAACTTATTCTTCCATTTCTAAAATCATCTCAAGTCTAAAGACTACCCTATCCTCCAACCTATCCTAACTGATTGGTATTCCGCACCTTCTTCCGTACATTGCCTCAAATGGTACCATCTTCAATATCAATTGGTATGAGTTATTGTAAGCAAATTCAACCAATGAAAGATAATTTTTTCACTTGTATTGTTTATCCATATAATAGATATGAATAAGATTCTCTAACACCTGATTAATTCTCTTAGTTTGTCTATCAGTCTCTTGGTGACATGCAATGTTAAAATTTAGTTACATACCCAAAACTAAATTTAGAGTTACCCAAAATCTAGAAGTCATCTTTGAATAATGATCCGAAATGATCTTTTTTGGAATCCATGCAACATATACATTTTCTTTGTGAACCTCTTCTCAAAATTAAGTGCATCATCTATCAAATTGTTTGAAATAAAATGAGCCACTTTGGTTAGTTTATCAATTACTACCAAGATCATATCATGTATGTTTTGTGACATTAGTAAATATTAGACAAAGTCCATACTAATCACTTGCCACTTTCATTTCGATATATCATCTAGATATAAAAAACTAAGATGGATGTACATGCTCAGCTTTCACTCATTGACATTCTAGATAGCATGGCACATAGTCTGCTACATCTTTCTTGATTATCTTTTATAAATACAACATTCTAAGCTCTACCTTGATCTTGATTACTCCTGGATGTCTTGAATATGGGGTGTTGTGCAATTATTTTAGCATTGTGCTCTATAGATTCACTCAATTTGGCACATACATCCTTCTCTTGTAATGCAAAATACCGTCACTCTCTAATCTAAATCTTTTATACCAAGGATTTTGAGCATTCTCAGATAATGCTTTTCTAATTTGATTATAGAATTCATCTCCTAATGAAAATTTAATCACTCTATCCCTAAAATTATTCTTGATAGTAATGATGATTG
This sequence comes from Torreya grandis, assembly GCA_037957365.1. NCBI lineage: Eukaryota > Viridiplantae > Streptophyta > Pinopsida > Cupressales > Taxaceae > Torreya > Torreya grandis. The sequence continues at coordinate 1,264,577 of JARHVA010002590.1, read as the reverse complement.
TTATATACCTTCTATGGCTTATGGCATCGACTACTCTATTTTCTTTGCCTTTAATATAGTTTATATCAAAATTGTAATTACATAAAAACTCTAGCCAACGTCTCTAATGAAAATTTAAATTTAATTAGGTAAATAAGTACTTGAGTCCAAAGTTATCTATCTTGAATTCAAATAATTTTTCCAATAAGTAATATCATGATACATGCAAAGCATGCACAATTATCACAAGTTTCAGGTCATGAGGGGCATAGTGCACCTCATAAGGCTTTAGCTTCTTAGATTCATAAGCCACCACTACACCATCCTATATAAGGACTCCTCCTAGTCCATCCCCTAATGCATCTATAATCATAAAAATTGACTATTATGGTCAGGAACTCTTGACACTGGCGCTGAAGTAAGCCTTCTTTTTAATAATTGAAAAACTATTTCACACTTCTCTGATCAGATAAAACTTTGGTTCTTACATTGCAAAGAAGTAGTTGGATTAGCTATCTTGAAAAAATTTAGAATGAACTTCTTGTAATAGTCTGCTAATCCCATAAAACTCCTTACCTCATGCACATTCTTTAGCATCGACCATTCTATAATAGCTCTTATCTTTCTTGGGTCTACTAAGATACCATCTATAAAGATAATATGTCCAAAATATTTCACTCTCTCCTTAAAAATGCACATCTAGACAACTTGCCATATATCTTGTGTTTTTACAACCATTGTAGAACCATTTCCAAATGCTAAAGGTGATCCTCTTCATTATTAGGAGTATATAAGAATGTTATCAATTAAAATCAAAACAAAGTGATCTAGGTAATCTATGAATACACTATTCATGAGATTCATGAATGTTACCACAACATTAGTCAATCCAAACTATAACATTGTGAACTCATAGTGCCCGTAATGAGTTTTGAATGTTGTCTTCATAATAACATTATCACATATCCTCAACTGATGGTATCCTATTCTAATATCAATCTTAGAAAAAACTATTGCTCTCTACATTTGATCAAAAATATCATCTATATGAGGTAGTAGATACCTATTTTTGATAATTACCTTGTTCAACATTCTATAGTCAATGTAAAGTTAAAGATTAATATCCTTATTGATAAACACAACTAGTGCACCCCATAGTAACACATTTGACCTGATCAGCCTCTTTAATAATAATTCATAGAGTTGAGACTTCAATTCAACCAACTCAATGGTTGTCATCCTATAAGGTGCCTTAAACTTTGGTTTTGAACCATGTATGATATCTATAGAGAAATCAAACTCATATCTAGGAAACAATCTTATCAATTCTTCTAAAAATATAGCATGAAGATCCCTAAAAAATTGATAATCTTCGAGAGATGGTTCCTTATATTCTTTTATTTCATTTATATTGACGATAAATGCTTGGCACCCTTTTCTTTGAAACCTCTTTAGTTACATTGTAGAAATATGTCTAAGCCTCAATTCTCTATTCTCACCTTAAATTTGTGTTTAATTTCCAAAATCATCCAAACACTCAACCTTATTTAGGTAGTAGTCAACCTTGGCCTTATGTTTCACAAGCTAGTTGACTCCTAGGATCACATCATATGACCCTAATGATTCTACATAAAAAATCACTAATGTGGTAAACTTGGGAAACCTAATCTCTACTTCAACTAAATACTTGTCAGCCATGACTTTTGAGTCATTCCCATATTGTACTAATCATGCATTTACCATTACTCCAACTCTTTTAGAAACCTTACTAACCATTTTAAGAGCTATAAAACTTTTGTAGCCTTTGTAACAATCAAAATGAAAATTGGATGTTCAAACAAAGTACCTTACAGCTCTATGGGTAATGCTTGAAATTTGGCTTACCAATTATCAAGTGTTGCATGAATTTGTTGCTAAAAATTGCATTGATAAAGAGCAAAACCTTTTTTCTTTAACTTGTCATAAGTACATTCACAAGCATAATAGTCATCTCATAAAATGAAACAGCCTCTAGGTGGTCCTTTTCTATTAGTCTGTTGGTTTCCCTTAAAACCACCTTTGGAATCATTGCCCAATTTCTTATTCTCTGAACCATTATTAAATTTGGCATTTTGAATTTTGAATCACTTCCTAGAATATCCACTCCTCTATTTCTAATTCTTATTTTTGAAGTTTGACTTACAATTTCCAAACTTTTTCTTGAACTTGTCTCTGGTCTATGAAAGAGAATTCAACTTTTGTTCTTGTTTGATTGCTTTTTTGAAGACTTGGTCCAAGGTAGAAGGTTTATGGACATCCATCTCTCCATCAATCTAGGGTCTCAATCCCATGATAAACTTTTTGATCTTGAACCTCTAATCTCCATGGTACTAAGCTATGTACTTCTAAAGTTTGGTGACCTGATCTTAGTACTCACTCACTGGCAAGTCTCCTTTTTTTAAATTCTATAAATATGTGAGCTTTTAATCAAAATAAATTTTTTAAATCCATCGTGACCTAAACAAAGTCATAAACTAATCCCAAGTAGTGGTGGTCAAGTTAAAATTAATTTTCAACCTCTTGTTGGCCCACCATGTAGCTACCTTACCAGCCAACTAGTATGTTACCCATACTATTTTAGTGACCTCTGAGTAGTTTTGAATTTAAAAATACTTCTCTATCTTATTCAGCCATTTCTCAGCTCTGTCACCCATAAGAGTCCCATCGAACTTAGGTGGGTTCACCTTCTTCATGTTTATAACCAACTCTATAGCTACCTGAACTCTCACATTTTGAGAGTTTTCATACTCAATGGAATGCTCTTCAAGCACATCCTAATGTTATTCCTCTTCATGGCTATGAACTACTTACTTCAAGGCTATAATCTGATCCCTAGTTTCATTTATGGCTATAATAATATGATCCATCTTTGTTGATTGCTTAATGATAAATCGACTAGGATCAAATGAAGGGTTACTACCATTAACATTTGATGGACCCTCTCCAAATACTCTAGCTTTCACCATTATCCTTTATGTAACCAGAAGGATATGAAATTGTTAGAGGACTCATTAGGTCTTAGAGTTTGAGTTGTGGCTTTGATACCACATTTAACATCCCCACTGGGATATACCAAAAAATACGTGAATTTTTTAAAATTTAAACATGTATACTTTAAATAGATTACACTATGAGAATTTAATCAAAGATCATATAGAATAATCTAAGTGTGATAATTTTAAATGAAGCATACCAAATCATATATCATTGATCATTACATCATAATAAACACATCATAATACGAATATAAAAATTAATTACAATTAACCAGTGATGACTAATACATGCCTACAATCACTATTGTAAATGTAAAATAAATAAGTAATTATAGCTCATCATGATAATGTTTTAATAATAAATATAATATAATATATATATAAGATACATGACTCCTCGGAGCATAATTTTCTCAGACTCTAGTATCTATAATAATCTCAAGTGTCATCTCAAAATTAGTTCTACTGTGAGGAGGGAGAGAATTATCCAAACATTTTTTTACACCAACCATAGAGGAACAATCACCTGTATAAATCCCATCAAGAAATTCCCTCTGATCCAAAACTAAAAATTATTGGTTGAATAATATTTCAAGAACACATAAATAATAATGTGATCTCTAAGAAGAGATGTTTTATTGCTCAAAATTGTAGATACAACATATGCCTATTTCTGAGAAGAGATGTTTGATTGCCTTTTTAGGCTACATCTATTTTTATACATATTTTGAAGGTAGGAGGATGATGTAAAAGGTCACCAATCTCGAGGGAGATGAAGTGGTTCAACTTTCATGATTTAAAACATTACAAAATTTGAGAAAATACTATTTTTAAAAACATAGTATTTTTAGACTACACTATTAAATTTTAAAATTTAAGGCACTTTCATTGGTTTATTAAGGGTTAAAAACTATTGAGCATAGATCCATTCCATCTCATCATGTTTTTCTCATTTTTAGCTTTTCAACAGTTCAAACGGGGAGTCAAATAGAGCTATGGTGCAAAAGTTATGGCTCCCAGAAGTTTTGCCACCAATTGAGGTAGAACCGTCATCTGAATTATCACTTGAAATTTTGCTCAGATCATTCCTCCCTCCTTGAGAATAAATGGTCCCCATTGCATCAATATTGATGATCAAGTTTGGTATTTGTATTTTGATTTGATTCCTAATGCATACTTAGAATGAAGTGTGCTTTATGGAACTATGCTTTATGGAGTTATGCAGAGCTTAATTATTCACCATTTCTATCTAACCATCAGTCTATGGATGGAAGGATATGAACTTCCTTAGCTTGGTATCTATTTCCTTCTATTATTGTGTTGTTTATGTATTCAAGGCTGCAACATTAGCCCTTTTGGATTTCTATGGCTTGACCACCATGAGAACAAATTTTTGGGTAGTAATCAGGGAGACAGATATAAAAGGTGGTACCTCTGGTACCCTATAGCACCATGTTCCAAGAGTGAGTGTGATCCTTTTAGTTTTTTATTGATATATGCCATGTCGATCATATATGAATGGTTAACTAAGGAGTACATTGTAAACATCCAGATTGACCACATCACAAAATACCTCATCTTACAAAGATTTTATTTCATATGAGAGAAGAAATTGCTAGGTGACACAAAGGTTTCTCCCTGGACTCAACCATCCAATACTATATGGCTTTAGGTGAGGCTTCATAGAAAGATTTAATCTTTTCACAACATTAGTAGAGATTAAATTCTTTTGACTCCCACTATCAAGAATGAAATGTAGAGGCTTATCCTTCACCCATAACTTAGAGTGAAACAACCTTTCCTTGTCATCTGGTCTCTCCTCGTAGGTCTATGATTAAGCAAAAATGGTATCAGACTCAGCATCTACAATATTTTTTCATCATCTTTAATTGTAGGATGTGTATGAGGTAGAGAAGTAGATGTTGAGGATTGTGACTCAAAAATCAAGGACTTGATGGCTCAACATTATTATTTAGAGTGATTTATAGATTTGTGGTAATCACACCATTTCTCAGTCTTCCCTTCCTTTTGCTTTCAAGTTTGGCCTTGTGTTTGACCTTTTTTTGTCAATTTTTCATTTTAAAAGCTGAATCTTCGTATTCATTCTTCCATGCTTCTGCTCAATCTTTATCATGAACTTGTATGCCTCATCAAGGGTTTTCAAATTAAAGAGTTTTATTTCCTCTCATATATACCATTTTAGTCCACCATGATATTTAATAACCTTGTGTTTCTCACTTTCCTGGATGTCTAATCTCACAAATAGAGAATGAAAAATGTCAATATACTTTTGAACAGACTATTCTTTATTTTAGCGAAGTTATTTCAACTCTATATACAGATCATCATATGCTCCAATGGAGTAGTATTCTTCCTTTACATCGTCTATGAAATCATCCCAGGTAGGTTCCATCTCAAGGCCAATATCATCCATACTGAATCTCTTCATGTACACTTTCCACCAATTTTTGATAGATAATGATGCTTTCAAAAGAGCAAAAGTGATCTTCTTTCTATCAATAAATTTATTTTTAAAAAAATAGGATGACAATTGATCAAACCAATTTTCTACTACATCAGCATTGATTTTGCCTTCAAATGTAGGGATATCAAAATTCACCTAAACTTTGAAGGGTGTTGGGGCACTGAAAAGATGTGGGGTTGTAGATGAGGAGCCAAAATTTTCCATCAAGATTTATTAGATAATTTGGGAAAATTATTGTAACATCTACACTTACTATTGTTGGAGAGCTTCATTCACCATTTCCTTGAAATGATCAGATATCTTGATGTTGTCAACCATTTGAAATCATTTGGAGTGAACAAATAGATAGTCTATTAGTTCTATTATTTTTCATCTAAACTTCTTACAATCTGACCTCATATTCAGGATCTTACACTTTAAAGACAAATTGATCTGATGCCACTGATCTAAAACTTAAAATTTTTAATTGAAGAATATTTAAAGAACACACAAATAATAATGTTATCTCTAAGAAGAGATGTTTTATTGCTCAAAATTATAGATACAACATATTCCTATCTCTGGGAAGAGATGTTTGATTGCCTTTTTGGGTTACATCTATTTTAATACATACTTTGAAGGCAGGAGGAGGATGTGGAAGGTCACCAACCTCTAATAAGATTAAGTGGTTTAACTTCCATGATTTACAACATTATAGAATTCAAGAAATTACTATTTTTAGAAACTTACTATTTTTAGATTACACTATTAAAATTAAAATTTAAGACAATTTCATTGGACTTTCAAGGGTCAAAAACCATTGATCATAGCTCCATGCCATCTCATCATGTTCTCCTCATTCTTATATTTTTAATGGTTCAAATGGGGAGTCAAACAAAGCTATGGTGTAAAATTTATGGCTTCCAGAAGTTCTACCACCAATTAGGGTAGAATCATTGCCCAAAATATTTTTTGGATCATTCTTCCCTCCTTGAGAATCAATGGTCCCCATTACATCAAGATTTGTCATCAAGTGTGGTAGTGATGTTTTGATTTGATTCTTGATGAATACTTGGAATGGACTGTGCTTTGTGGAGCTATATTTTATGGAGATATGCAGGGCCTGATTGTTCACCATTTCTATTTGACCATCAATATATGGATGGAAGGTCATGAAATTCCTTAGCTTGGTATCTATTTTCTTCTATATTTTTTTGTTTATGTATTCAGGGTTGCAACATCGACCCTTTTAAATTTATGTGGCTCGACCACCATAAGAATGAATTTTTGGATACTAATCAAGGAGATAGATGTAAAAGGTGGTACCTCTGGTACCCTGTAGTGTCATGTTCCAAGAGTGAGGGTGATCTTTTAAGTTATTTATTCATAGATGCCATGTCAATCATACATGAATGACTAATCAAGGAATAAATTGTAAACATCCAGATTGACCACATCACACAAGACCTCATTTTGGAAAGATTTTATTACATATGAGAGAAGACATTGGTGGGTGACATGGAAGTTTCTCCCTGAACTCAACCATCCAATACTGTATGGCTTTGGGTGAGGATTCATGGATAGATTTAGGATTTTTACAATATTATCAAAGATTAAATTCTTTTGACTCCCAATATCAAGAATGAAATGCAGAGGCTTACCTTTCACCCATAACTTAGAGTAAAATAACCTTTCATTATCATCTAGCTTCTCCTCATGGGTCTATGATGAAGTAATGATGGCATCGAGCTCAGCATCTATAATCTCTTCTTCATCCTCTTCGACTATAGGGTTTGTATGAGGTAGAGAAATAAATGTTGAGGATTGTGACTCAAAAAATAGGGACTTGATGGCTCAATATTTTTATTTGGAGTGAGTTATAGATTTAGGGTAATCACACCATTTCTCAGTCTTCCCTTCCTTTTTCTTCTAATTTTGGCCTCGTGTTTGACCTTCTTTATCACTTTTCTATTTTGAAAGCTGACTCTTCATATTCATTCCTCCATGCTTATGCTCAATCTTCACCATGAACTTGTATGCCTCACCGAGAGTTTCCAAATTGAAGAGTTATATTTCCCCCCATATATACCATTGTAGTCCACCATGATATTTGAGAACCTTATGTTTCTCACTTTCTTGGATGCCCAATCTTTTAGATAGAGAATAAAAAACATCAGTGTAATCTTGAACAGATTATTTTTTACCTTGACAAAGTGGTTGCCACTCTATCTACAAATCATTATGTGCTCCAATGGGATAGCATTCTTTCTGTACAACTTCTATGAAATTGTCTCAGGTAGGTTCCACTTCAAGATCAATATCATCTGTACTGAATCTCTTCTTATACACTTTCCACTAATTTTTGATAGACAATGATGCTTTCAAAAGTGTAAAAGTGATATTTTCTTTATCGGTGAATTTATTTATGAAAAAATAAGATGATAATTGATCCAACTAATTTTTCACTACATCAACAATGATTTTTCCTTCAAATGTAAGGATATCAAAATTCATCTGAACCTTGAAAGGTGTTGGGGCACTGAAAAGATATGGGGTTGCAGATGAGGAGTCAAAATTTTCTATCGAGATTTGTTACAGAATTTAGGCAAATTAATATAGCATCTATGTTTATTGCTATTGGAGGGATTCATTCACCATTTCCTTGAAAGGATCAAATGTCTCAATGTTGTCTGCCATTTGAGATTGTTTGGAGTGAACAGATGGATAGTTGATGCAGAGTGGTAGATGTTGAGGATTGTGGCTCAGAAATTAGGGACTTGATGGCTTGACATTCTTATTTGGAGTGAGTTCCATATTTTTAGTAATCACACGATTTCTCAGTCTTCTCTTCATTTTTCTTCCAATTTTGGCCTCATATTTGACCTTCTTTATCATTTTTTAAATTTTAAAAGCCGACTCTTTGTATTCATTTTTTTATGCTTATGCTCAATCTTCACCATGAACTCGTACACCTCACTGAGGGTTTATAAATTGAAGAGTTCCATTTCTCCCCATATATACCATTGTATTCAACCATGATATTTAAGAACCTTATATTTCTCACTTTCTTGAATGCCTAATCTCACAAAAAAAGAATAAAAAATGTTAGTTTAATCTTGAACAGACTATTCCTTATCTTTTTGAAATTATTGTCACTCTATATACAAATCATCATATGGTCTAATGGGGTAGTATTCTTCCTTTACAACTTCTATGAAATCATCTCAGGTAGGTTCCACCTCAAAGCCAATATCATATGTACTGAATCTCTTTTTATACACTTCCTACCAATTTTTGACAAGCAATGATGCTTTAGAAAGAAAAAAAGTAAACTTCTTTTTATTGGTGAATTTATTTATAGAAAAATAGGAGGACAATTGATCCAGCCAATTTTTTACTGCATCAGCATTGATTTTGACTTCAAACATAGGGATATCAAAATTCTCCTGAACCTTGAAGGGTGTTGGGACACTAAAAATATGTGAAGTTGTAGATGAGGAACAGAATTTTCCAATGAGATTTGTTGGAGAATTTGAGTGAATTGTTTTATCATCTACACCTAATATTGGAGGGCTTCATTCACCATTTTCTTAAAAAGATCAGATGTCTCAATTTTGTCTGGCATTTGAGGTCATTTGAAGTGAACAGATGGATAGTCTACTGATTCTATTATTTTCTACCCAAGCTTCCTATAATCTGACCTCATCCTCAGGATCATACACTCTAAAGACAAATTAATATGATATCATTGATCTAAAACATGGAATTCTTGATTGAAGAATATTTCAAGAACACACAAATAATAATTTTATCTCTAAGAAGAGATATTTTATTGCTCAAAATTGTAGATACAACATATGCCTATCTTTGAGAAGAGATGTTTGATTGTCTTTTTGGGCTACATCTATTTTTATGCATACATTGAAGATAGGAGGAGAATGTGGAAGATCACCAATCTCAAGGGAGATGAAGTGGTTTGACTTTCACCATTTACAATATTATAAAGTTTAAGAAATTATTATTTTTAAAAACTTACTATTTTTAGACTACACTATTAAAATTGAAATTTAGTATACTTTTATTGAAATTTTGAGGGTCAAAAACCATTGATTAAATATCCATGCCATCTCATCATGTTCTCCTCATTCTTAGTTTTCTAACAGTTCAAATGGGGAGTCAAACGGAGCTATGGTGCAAAATTTATGGCTTCCATAAGTTCTACCACCAATTGAGGTAGAACCGTCACCCGAAATATCACCTGAAATGTTGCTCAAATCATTCCTCCCTCCTTGAGAATCAATGGTCCCATTGCATCAAGATTTTTCATCAAGTGTGTCAATTGTGTTTTGATTTTATTCTTGATGCATACTTAGAATGGATTGTGCTTTGTGGAGTTGTGCTTTGTGGAGCTGTGCAGGGCCTGATTATTCACCATTTTTGTTTGACCATCAGTCTATGGATGGAAGGCCATGAACTTCTTTAGATTGGTATCTATTTTTTTATATTATGTTTTTTATGTATTTGGGGCTACAACATTAGCCATTTTGAATTTTTGTGGCTTGACCACCATAAGAATAAATTTCTAGGCACTAATCAGGGAGACAGATGTAGAAGTTAGTACCTTTGGTAACTTGTAGCACCGTGTTCCAAGAATGAGGGTGATCCTTCAAGTTTTTGATTCATAAATGCCATGTCAATCATATATTAATGGTTGACCAAGGATTACATCACAAACATCAAGATTGACCACATCACATAAAACATCATCTTGGAAAGGTTTTATTGTATATAAGAGAAGACATTGATGGGTGACATGGAGGTTTCTCTTTGGACTCAATCATCCAATATTGTATGGCTTTGGTTGAGGCTTCATGAATAGATTTAAGTTTTTCACAACATTAACAGAGATTAAATTCTTTTAACTCTCACTATCAAGAATGAAATATAGAGGCTTACCTTTCACCTATAACTTAGAGTGAAACAAACTTTCTTGGTCATCTGGCCTCTCCTCATGGGACTATGATGAAGCAATAATGGTATCGGGTTGAGCATCTAGAATCTTTTCTTCATTCTCTTTGACTACAAGGTGTGTATGAGATAGAGTAGTAGATGTTGAGGATTGTGACTCAGAAAGTAGGGATTTAATGGCTCGACGTTCTTCTTTGGATTGATTTTTATATTTGTGGTAATCACACCATTTCTCAATATTTCCTACCTTTTACTTCTAATTTTGACCTCATGTTTGACCTTCTTTATCACTTTTTTATTTTAAAGGCTGACTCTTCATAATTATTATTTCATGCTTCTACTCAATCTTCATCATGAACTTGTACGCATCACTGAGGGTTTCCAAATTGAAGGGTTTCATTTCCCCCATATATACTATTGTAGTCCACCATGATATTTGAGAACCTTGTATTTATCACTTTCCTAGATGCTTAATCTCACAGATAGAGAATAAAAAATGTCAGTGTAATCTTGAATACATTGCTCCTTACCTTGGCAAAGTTGTTACCACTCTATATTCAGATCATCATATGCTTTAATGGGGTAGTATTCTTCGTTTATAGCTTATATGAAATCATTCTAGGTAGGTTCCACTTCAAAACCAATATCATCTATACTAAATCTCTTCTTGTACACTTCCCACCAATTTTTGATAGAGAATGATGCTTTCAAAAGAGAAAAAGTGATATTCTCTTTATAGATGAATTTATTTATCAAAAAATAGGATGACAGTTGACACAACCAATTTTTTACTATCTATCTCTGGGAAGAGATGTTTGATTGTACTTTTAGGTTATATCTATTTTTATACATACTTTTAAGGAAGGATAAGGATGTGGAAGGTCACCAATCTCGAGGTATATGAAGTGGTTCAACTTTTACAATTTACAACATTACAAAATTCAAGAAATTACTATTTTTAGAAACTTACTATTTTTAGATTGCATTATTAAAATTGAAATTTAAGACACTTATATTAGGATTTTTAAGGTAAAAAATCATTGAACATATCTCCATGTCATCTCATCATATTCTCCCCATTCTTACCTTTTCAACAGTTCAAACGAGGAGTTAAATAGAGCTATGATGCAAAAGTTATGGATTTTAGAAGTTTTACCACCAATTGAGGTAGAACCGTCACTCAAATTATCACCTAAAATGTTTTTCAAATCATTCTTCCCTCTATGAGAAGTAATGGTCCCCATTACATCAATATTTTTCATCAAGTGTGGTAGCTGTGTTTTGATTTGATTCTCGATACTTACTTAGAATGGATTGTGTTTTGTGGTGTTGTGTTTTATGGAGCTGTGCATGGCTCGATTGTTCACCATTTCTATTTGACCATCAGTTTGTGGATGGAAGGCTATGAACTTTCTCAGCTTGGTATCTATTTTCTTCTATTGTTGTATTGCTTATGTAGTCAGGGCTACAACATCAAACTTTTTAGATTTTTGTGGCTTGACCACCATGAGAATAAATTTTTGGGCACTAATCAGAAAGATAGATGTAAAAGGTGGTACCTCTGGTACCTTGTAGCATCATATTCTAAGATTAAGGGTGATCCTTTGAGTTCTTATTTCATATATATCATGTTGATCATACATGAATAGCTGACCAAAGAATACATCGTAAACATCCAGGTTAATCACATCACACAAGACCTCATCTTGGAAAGGTTTTATTGCATATGAGAGAAGAAATTAGTGGGTGACATGGAGGTTTCTCCCTAGATTCAACCATCCAATACTGTATGAATTTTGGTGATTTTTCATAGATAAATTTAGGATTTTTACAACATTAGCATAGATTAAATTCTTTTTACTCCCAATATCAAGAATGAAATGTAGAGGCTTACCTTTCACACATAACTTAGAGTGCAATAACTTTTCTTTATCATCTAGCCTCTCCTCGTGGGTCTATGATGAAGCATCAATGGCATTAGGCTCAACATCTAAAATCTCTTCTTTATCCTCTTCGACTATAAGGTGTGTATGAGGCAAAGTAGTAGATGTTGAGAATTATGACTTAGAAAATAAGAACTTGATGACTCAACATTCCTCTTTGGAGTGAGTTCTAGATTTATGGTAATCACACCATTTCCCAGTCTTTTCCTTTTTTTCTTCTAATTTTGGCCTCGTGTTTGACCTTCTTTGTCACTTTTATATTTTGAAGGATGACTCTTCATATTTATTCTTCTATATTTTTACTCAATCTTTACCGTGAACTTGTATGTTTCATCAAAGGTTTCCAAATTAAAGAGTTTTATTTCCCCCTGTATATACCATTGTAGTCCACCATGATATTTGATAACCTTGTGTTTTTCACTTTCCTAAATGTTCAATCTCATAGATAGAGAATGAAAAATGTCAGTGTAATCTTGAATAGATTGTTCCTTACCTTGGTGAAGTTGTTACCACTCTATATACAGATCATCATATGCTCCAATGCAGTAGTATTCTTCCTTTACAGTTTCTTTAAAATCATCTCATGTAGGTTCCATCTCAAGGCCAATATCATCCATACTAAATCTCTTCTTATACACTTCCCATCAATTTTTTACAAGCAATGATGCTTTCAAAAGATCAAAAGTGATCTTCTCTTTATCAGTGAATTTATTCACCAAAAAATAAGATGGCAATCTAATTAATTTTCTACTACATCAGCATTGATTTTGCCTTCAAATATAGGGATATCAAAATTCACCTAAACTTTGAAGGGTTTTGGGGCACTAAAAATATGTGGGGTTGTAGATGAGGAGCCAAAAAAATTCATCAAGATTTTTTGGAGTGTTTGGGTGAATTTTTGTAGCATCTACGCTTGTTACTACTGGAGGGATTCATTCACCATTTCCTTGAAAGGATCAGATGTCTTAGTGTTGTCCATCATTTGAGGCATTTGAAATGAATAGGTGGATAGTCTACTGGTTCTATTATTTTTCACCAAATCTTCCTATAATATGACCTCATCCTCAAGATCATACACTCTAAAGACAAACTGCTCTTATACCACTGATCCAAAACTTGAAAGTCTTGGTTAAAGAATATTTCAAGAACACAAATAATAATGTTATCTCTGAGAAGAGATGTTTTATTACTCAAAATTATAGATACAACATATGCCTATCTGTGAGAAGAGATATTTGATTACATTTTTAGGCTACATCTATTTTTATACATACTTTAAAGGTAGGAGGAGGATGTGAAAGGTCACCAATCTCAAGGAAAATGAAGTGGTTCGACTTCCATGATTTACAACATTATAGAATTTAAGAAATCACTATTTTTAGAAACTTACTATTTTTAAACTACATTATTAAAATTTAAATTTAGGGCACTTTTTTTAGGATTTTAATGGTCAAAAACCATCGATCATATTTCTATGTCATCTCATCATGGTCTTCTCATTATTAACTTTTTAATGGTTCAAATGGGGAGTCAAACAGAGCTATGGTACAAAAATTATGGCTCCCAAAAGTTTTGTCACCAATTGGAGTAGAACTATCACCCAAATTGTCATATAAAATATTTCTCAAATCATTCCTCCCTCCTTGAGAAGCAATGGTCTCCATTGCATCAATATTTATCATCAACTGTGATAGTTGTGTTTTGATTTGATTCTCGATTATTACTTGGAATGGATTATGCTTTGTGGAGTTGTGCTTTGTGGAGCTGTGTAGGGCCTGATTGTTCACTATTTCTATTTACCCATTAGTCTGTGGATGAAAGGTCATGAACTTCTTTAGATTTGTATCTATTTTATTTTGTTGTGTTGTTTGTATAGTCAAGACTGCAACATCAGTCCTTTTAGATTTATGTGGCTTGACCATCACGAGAATGAATTTTTGGGCACTAATTAGGGAGATAGATGTAGAAGGTGGTACCTCTAGTACCCTATAGTGCCATGTTCCAAGAGTGAAGGTGATCCTTCAAGTTCTTGATTTATATATGCCATATCAATCATAGATCAATGGTTCATCAAGGAGTACATTGCAAACATCTAGATTGACCACTTCACACAAGACCTCATCTTGAAAAGGTTTTATTGCATATGAGAGAAGACATTGGTGGGTGATACGAAGGTTTCTCCTTGGACTCAACCATCCAATAATGTATGGCTTTGCATGAAGCCTCATGAATAGATTTAGGTTTTTTACAACATTAGTGGAGATTAAGTTTTTTTAACTCTCACTATCAAGAATAAAATGCAGAGGCTTATCTTTCACCCATAACTTAGAGTGAAATAACCTTTCCTTGTCATCTTGCCTCTCCTCATGGGTCTATGATGAAGTAATGATGACTTCAAGCTTAGCATCTACAATCTCTTCTTTATCCTCTTTGATTGTAGGGTGTGTATGAGGCAGAGTAGTAGATGTTGAGGATTCTGACTCAAAAAGCAGGAACTTGATGACTCAACATTCTTCTTTGGAGTGAGTTTCAGATTTATGGTAATCACACCATTTTTCAATCTTCTTTTCCTTTTTCTTCCAATTTTAGTCTTGTATTTGATGTTTTTTATCACTTTTTCATTTTGAAGGCTGATTCTTCATATTCATTCTTCCATGCTTCTCCTCAATATGCATCATGAACTTGTACGTCTCATCGAGGATTTCCAAATTGAAGAGTTTTATTTCCACCCATATATACCATTGTAGTCCATAACGATATTTGATAACCTTCTCACTTTTTTATATGCCCAATCTCAAAAATAGAGAATTAAAAATGTCAATATAATCTTGAACAAAATTGTTCCTTACCTTGGAAAAGTTGTTGTCACTCTATATACAAATCATCATATGCTCCAATGGGGTATTATTCTTCCTTTATATCTTATATGAAATCATTCTAGGTAGATTCCACCACAAGGCCAATATCATCTGTACTAAATCTCTTCTTGTACACTTTCCACTAATTTTTGATAGGAAATAATGCTTTCAAAAGATAAAAAGTGATCTTCTCTTTATCGATAAATTTATTTACAAAAAAATATAATGACAATTGATCCAACCAATTTTTTACTGCATCAGTATTGATTTTGTCTTAAAATGTAGGTATATCAAAATTCACCTGAAACTTGAAGGGTGTGGAGCACTAAAAGATGTGGGTTTGCAGATGAGGAGCCAAAATTTCTCATCAAAATTTATTGGAGAATTTGGATAAATTATTATATCATTTGTGCTTGCTACTACTGAAGGGCTTCATTCACCATTTCCTTGAAAATATTAGATGTATTGATGTTGTCCACCATTTGAAGTCATTTGGAATGAACATGTGGATAGTCTACTGGTTCTATTATTTTTCACCCAAACTTCCTATAATCTGAGCTTATCCTCAAGATCATACACTCTAATGACAAACTGCTCTGATATCACTGATCCAAAACTTGAAAGTCTTGATTGAAAAATATTTAAATAACACAAATAATAATATTATTTCTGAGAATGGATGTTTTATTGCTCAAAATTATAGACACAACATATGTCTATCTCTAGGAAGAGATATTTGATTACTTTTTTAGGTTACATCTATTTTTATACATATTTTGAAGGTAGGAGGATGTGAAAGGTCACCAATCTCAATGAAGATGAAGTGTTTCAACTTTTACAATTTACAACATTAAAGAATTTAAAAATTTACTATTTTAAAAAACTTACTATTTTTAGACTACACTATTAAAATTTAAATTTAGAATAATTCTATTGGGATTTTGAGGATCAAAAATTATTGAGCATATCTCTATGCCATCTTATCATATTTTTCTCATTCTTGTACCTTGACCATGATGAGAACAAATTTTTGGGCACTAATCAGGGAGACAGATGTAGAAGATGGTACCTCTGATACCCTATAGCATAATGTATAAGAGTGAGGGTAATCATTCAAGTTATTGATTCATATATTTCATGTTGATCATACATGAATGGCTGACCAAGGAGTACATTGCAAACATCTAGATTAACCACATCACACAAGACCTCATCTTGGAAAAATTTTATTAAAAATGAGAAAAGACATTGGTAGGTGACATGAAGGATTCTCCCTGGACTCAACCATCTAATATTTTATAGCTTTGGGTGAGGTTTTATGGATAGATACAACATTGGCAAAGATTAAATTTTTTTGAGTCCCACTATCAAGAATGAAATGTAGAGGCTTACCTTTCACCCATAGATTAGAGTGAAACAACCTTTTCTTATCATCTAGCCTCTCCTCATGGATCAGTGATAAAGAAATGATAACATCGGGTTCAACATATATAATCTCTTCTTCATCCTCTTCGACTATAGGGTATGATGAGGTAGGATAGTATATGTTGAAGATTGTGATTCAAAAAATAGGGACTTGATGGCTTGACATTATTTTTTAGAGTGAGATCTAAATTTATGGTAATCACACCATTTCCGAATGTTCCCTTCTTTTTGCTTTCAATTTTAGCCTCGTATTTGACCTTCTTTGTCATTTTTATATTTTGAAGGCTGACTCTTCATATTCATTCCTCCATGCTTATGCTCAATCTTCATCATGAACTTATATGCCTCACCAAGGGTTTCCACATTGAAGAGTTCAATTTCCCCTCATATATACCATTGTAATCCACCATGATATTTGAGAACTTTATGTTTCTCACTTTCTTGGATGCCCAATCTCATAGATAGAGAATGAAAATGTCAATGTAATCTTGAAAAAACTATTTTTTACCTTAGGAAACTTGTTATCACTCTATATATAAATCGTAATATGCTCTAATGGGATAGTATTCTTCCTTTATAGCTTCTATGAAATCATCGAAGGTAGATTTCACCTCAAGGCCAATATCATCCATATTGATTCTCTTCTTGTACATTTCTCACCAATTTTTGACAAGTAATGATGCTTTCAAAATATTAAAAGTGATCTTATCTTTATTGGTGAATTTATTTATAAAAAAATATAATGACAATTGATCCAACATTTTTTTACTAAATTAGCATTGATTTTACCGTCAAATGTAGGGATATCAAAATTCACCTAAACCTTGAAGGGTGTTAGGGCACTAAAAACATGTGGGGTTGCAGATGAGGAGCCAAAATTTTCTATCAAAATTTATTGAAATTTTTGAATGAATTATTATAGCATATGTGCTTGATGCTACTAGAGGGCTTCATTCACTATTTCTTTAAAAAGATCATATGTCTTAGTGTTGTCTACCATTTGAGGTCATTTGAAGTGAATAGATGGATAGTCTATTGGTTCTATTATTTTTCACCCATGCTTCTTGTAATCTGACTTCATCTTCAAGATCATACACTCTAAAGACAAACTGCTCTAATACCACTAATCCAAAACTCAAAAGTTTTCGTTGAACAATATTTCAAGAACACACAAATAATAATGTTATCTCTGATAAGAGATGTTTTATTGCTCAAAATTATAAATACAACATAGGCCTATATTTGAGAAGAGATGTCTGATTATTTTTTTGGGTTACATCTATTTTTATACATACTTTGAAGGTAGAAGGAAGATGTGGAAAGTCACCAATCTCAAGGGAGATGAAGTGGTTTGACTTCCATGATTAACAACATTATAGAATTTGAGAAATTATTATTTTTAGAAACTTATTATTTTTAAATTGTATTATTAAATTTAAAATTTATGACACTTTTGTTGGGATTTTGAGGGTAAAAACCTATCAATCATAGATCCATGTCATCTCATCATGTTTTACTCATTCTTAGCTTTCCAACGATTCAAATGGGGAGTCAAACGGAGTTATGGTGTAAAAGTTATAGTTCCTAGGAGTTTTACCACCAATTGGGGTAGAACCATCACCTGAATTGTCATCTAAAATATTTCTTAAATCATTCCTCCCTCTTTGAGAAGTATTGGTTCCCATTGCATCAATATTTGTCATCAAGTGTGACAGTTATGTTTTGATTTGATTCTTGATGATACTTGGTATGGATGGTGCTTTATGGAGTTGTACAAGACTCGATTGTTCACCATTTCTATCTGACTATCAGTCTATGGATGGAATGCCATGAACTTCCTCAGCTTAGTATCTATTTTCTTTTGTTATGTTTTTTGTGTAGTCAGGGTTGCAACAATGACCCTTTTGGATTTTTGTGGTTTGACCACCATGAGAATGAATTTATAGACATTAATCAAGGAGATAGATGTAGAAGGTGGTACCTCTGATATCTTATAATATTGTATTCCAAGAGTGAGGGCGATCCTTCATCTTTTTGATTCATAAATTTCATATCAATCATACATGAATGGATGACCAAGAAGTACATTAAAAATATCCAGATTGACCACATCACACAAAACCTCATCTTAGAAATATTTTATTGCATATGAGAGAAGACATTAGTGGGTGACACAGAGGTTTCTCCCTAGACTCAACCATCTAATACTATATGGCTTTAGGTGAGGCTTCATGGATAGATTTAAGCTTTTCATAATATTAGTAGAGATTAAATTCTTTTGACTTCCACTATCAAGAATAAAATGTAGAGGCTTACCTTTTACCTATAACTTAGAGTGAAACAACATTTTCTTGTTATCTAGGCTCTCTTCATGGGTCTATGATGAAGCAACGATAGCATCGGGCTTAGCATCTACAATATTTTCTTCATCCACTTTGATGTAGGGTATGTATGAGGTAGAGTAGTAGATGTTGAAGATTGTGACTTAGAAATCAAGGACTTGATGGCTCAACATTCTTCTTTGGAGTGAGTTCCAAATTTGTGGTAATCACACTATTTTCTAGTCTTCCCTTTCTTTTGCTTCTAATTTTGGCCTTGTGTTTGACCTTTTTTATCACTTTTCTATTTTTAAGGCTGACTCTTCATATTCATTCTTCCATATTTCTACTCAATATTCATCATGAACTTGTACACCTCATCGAGGGTTTCCAAATTGAAGAGTTTCATTTTTTCCCATATATACCATTGTAGTCCACCATGATATTTAAGAACCTTGTGTTTCTCACTTTATTAGATGCCAAATCTCATATATAGAGAATGAAAAATGTTAGTGTAATCTTAAATAAATTGTTCCATATCTTAGTGAAGTTGTTACCACTCTATATACAAATCATCATGTGCTCCAATAGGGTAGTATTCTTCCTTTGCAGCTTCTATGAATCGTATCAAGTGAGTTTCACCTCAAGGCCAATATAATTCATACTAAATCTCTTTTTGTACACTTTCCACTAATTTTTGATAGGTAATGATGCTTTCAAAAGAGTAAAAATAATCTTCTCTTTATCAGTGAATTTATTTATAGAAAAATAAGATGATAATTGATCTAACCAATTTTTTAATAAGCATTGATTTTGCCTTCAAATTTAGGGATATCAAAATTCACCTGAGCCTTGAAGGGTTTTGAGGCACTGAAAAGATGTGAGGTTGAAAATAAAGAGCCAAAATTTTATATCAATATTTTTTAAATAACTTACACAAATTATTATAGCATCTATGCTTACTGCTACTAGAGGGCTTCATTCACCATTTCTTTGAAAGGATAAGATGTCTCGATATTGTTCACTATTTGAAGTCATTTAGAGTGAACAGGTGGATAGTCTGTTGGTTCATTTATTTTTCACCCAATATTTCTCTAATCTAACCACATTCTCAGGATCATACACTCTAAAGATAAACTACTCTGATACCACTGATCTAAAATTTGAAAGTCTTGGTTGAAGAATATTTCAAGAACACACAAATAATAATGCTATCACTAAAAAGAGATGTCTAATTGCCTTTTCTAGATACATCTATTTTTATACATACTTTCAAGGCATGAGAAAGATGTGGAAGGTCACCAATCTCTAGAGAGATGAAGTGGTTCAACTTCTTTAATTTATAACATTACAGAATTCAAAAAAATACTATTTTTAGACTGCACTATTAAAATTAAATTTTAAGACACTTCTATTGATATTTTTAAGGTCAAAAACCATCGAGCATAGATCCATTCCATCTCATCATTTTTATCTTTTCAACAGTTCAAACGGGGAGTCAAATAGAGCTATGGTGCAAAAGTTATGGCTCCTAAAAGTTCTACCACCAATTGGAGTAGAACTGTCGCCCGAATTATCACTTGAAATATTGCTCGGATGATTCCTCCCTCCTTGAGAAATAATGGTCCTCATTGCATCTATATTTTTTATCAAGTGTGACAATTATGTTTTGATTTGATTTCTAATTGTTCATCATTTCTATTTGACCATCAGTCTATGGATGGAAAGTCATGAAATTATTCAGCTTGGTATATATGTTCTTCTATTATTGGGTTATTTGTGTAGTCAGGATTGCAAAATCATACCTTTTAGATTTCTATGACTTGAACACTATGAAAATAAATTTATGAGCACTAATTAGGGAGATAGATGTAGAAGGTGGCACCTCTGGTACCCTATAGCACCGTGTGCCAAGAGTGAGGGTGATCCTTCAAGTTCTTGATTCATAGATACCATGTTGATCATACATGAATGTTTGACCAAAGAGTACATCACAAACATCCAGATTGACTACATCACACAAGACTTTATCTTGGAAAGGTTTTATTATATATGAGAGAAGACATTGGTGTGTGACACAGAGGTTTCTCCCTAGACTCAACCATCTAATACTATATGGCTTTGGGTGAGGCTTCATGGATAGATATAGGCTTTTCACAACATTAGCAAAGATTAAATTTTTTTGACTCTCACTATTAAGAATAAAATGTAGAGGCTTATTTTTCACCCATAACTTAGAGTGAAACAACTTTATTTTTGTCATCTGGCCTCTCCTCATGGGTTTGTGATGAAGCAACGATGGCATTGGGCTCAGCATCTACAATCTCTTCTTCATTCTCTTTGACTACAAAGTGTGTATGAGGCAGAGCAATAGATGTTGAGGATTGTGACTCAGAAATCAAGTACTTGATGGCTCGACATTCTTCTTTGGAGTGAGTTCTAGATTTGTGATAATCACACTATTTCTTAGTTTTCCCTTCCTTTTAATTTCAATTTTGGCCTCGTATTTGACCTTTTTTATCACTTTTTTATTTTGAAGGCTAACTCTTCGTATTCATTCTTCCATGCTTCTACTCAATATTCACCATGAACTTGTACACCTCACTGAGGGTTTTCAAATTGAAGAGTTCAATTTCCCTTCATATATACCATTTTAGTCCACCATGATATTTGAGAAATTTTTATTTCTCACTTTCTTAGATGCCCAATATCACAGATAGATAATGAAAAATGCCAATATAATCTTGAATAGATTATTCTTTACCTTGATGAAGTTGTTGCCACTCTATATATAGATCATCATATACTTCAATGGGGTAGTATTCTTCTTTTATAGCTTCTATGAAATCATCTCAGGGAAGTTCCACGTTAAGGTCAATATCATTTGTATTGAATCTCTTTTTATACACTTCCTTCCAATTTTTGACAAGCAATAATGCTTTCAAAAAAGCAAAAGTGATCTTTTTATCGATAAATTTATTTATAAAAAAATAGGATGATAATTGATCTAATTAATTTTATACTACATTAGCATTAATTTTGCCTTTAAATGTAGGGATATCAAAATTTACCTAAACTTTGAAGGGTGTTGGAGCACTAAAAAGATGTGGGGTTGCAGATAAGGAGCTATAATTTTCTATCAGGATTTATTGGAAAATTTAGGTTAATTTTTGTAGTATTTGCACTTGTTATTGTTGGAAGGCTTTATTCACCATTTCCTTGAAAGGATTAGATGTCTTGATATTGTTTACTATTTGAGGTCATTTGGAGTGAATAGATAGATAATATGTTGGTTCTATTATTTTTTATTGAAGCTTCTTATAATATGACCTCATCCTCGAGATCATACACTCTAAAGATTAATTGCTTTGATACCACTGATCCAAAACTTAAAAGTCTTAGTTGAAGAATATTGAACACATAAATAATAATGATATCTCTGAGAAGAGATGTTTTATTGCTCAAAATTACAGATACAACATATGCCGATCTCTAGAAAGAGATGTTTGATTACCTTTTTAGGCTACATTTATTTTTATACATACTTTGAAGGAAGGAGGAGGATTTGGAAGGTCACTAATCTCTAGAGAGATGAAGTGATTCAACTTTCACGATTTACAACATTATAGAGTTTGAGAAATAATTATTTTTAAAAACTTACTATTTTTAGACTACACTATTAAAATTAAAATTTAGGATACTTCTATTGGGATTTCAAGGGTCAAAAATTATTAAGCATAGATCTATGTCATCTCATCATGTTCTCCTCATTTTTAACTTTCCAATGGTTCAAATGGAGAGACAAATAGAGCTATGGTGCAAAAGTTATGGTTCTCAAAAAAATTGCCACCAATTAGGGTAGAACCGTCACCTGAATTATCACCTGAAATGTTGCTTGGATCATTCCTTCCTCTTTGATAATCAATGGTCCCCATTACATCAATATTTGTCATCAAGTATGGTAGTTGTATTTTGATTTGATTTGTGATGCATACTTGGAATGGATTGTGCTTTATGGAGCTATGTAGGGCCCGATTGTTCATCATTTCTATCTGACCATCAGTGTGGATGAAAGGCCATGAACTTTCTTAGCTTGATATTTATTTTCTTCTGTTGTTGTGTTATTTGTGTATTCATAGCTATAACATTGTCCCTTTTAGATTTTTGTGGCTTGACCATCATGAAAAAGTATTTTTAGGCACTAATCAGGAAGATAGTTGTAGAAGGTGGTACCTATGGTACCTTATAGCACCATGTTTCAAGATTGAGGATGATCCTTTGATTTATTGATTCATAGATTCCATATTGATCATAGATGAATGGCTAACCAATGAGTACATCTTAAACATCAAGATTGACCACATCACATAAGACCTCATCTTGGAAATGTTTTATTACATATGAGAGAAGACATTAGTGGGTGACACGAAGGTTTCTCCTTGGACTCAACCATCCAATACTGTATGGCTTTGGGTGAGGATTCAAAGATAGATTTAGGTTTTTCAAAACACTAGTAGAGATTAAATTATTTTGACTCTCACTATCAAGAATGAAATGCAGAGACTTACCTTTCACCTATAACTTAGAGTGAAACAACATTTCCTTACCATTTGACCTCTCATTGTGATGAAGCAATGATTCCATCAAGCTTAGCATCTACAATTTCTTATTTATCCTCTTTGATTGTAGGGTGTGTATGAGGTAGAGTAGTAAATGTTGAAAATTGTGACTCGAAAAGTAAAGACTTGATGGCTCGACATTCTTCTTTGGAGTGAGTTTTAGATTTATGGTAATCACACCATTTCTCAATGTTACCTTCCTTTTGCTTCTAATTTTAGCCTCGTATTTGACCTTATTTGTCACGTTTCTATTTTGAAGGTTAGTTCTTCATATTCATCCTTCCATGCTTCTACTCAATCTTCACCATGAACTTGTACACCTCACCAATGGTTTCTAAATTGAAGAGTTCTATTTCACCCCGTATATACCATTGTAATCCACCATAATATTTGAAAACTTTATGTTTCTCACTTTTTTAGATGCCTAATCTCACAGATAGAGAATGAAAAATATCAGTGTAA
The DNA here is from genome assembly GCA_037957365.1 of Torreya grandis. NCBI lineage: Eukaryota > Viridiplantae > Streptophyta > Pinopsida > Cupressales > Taxaceae > Torreya > Torreya grandis. The sequence continues at coordinate 1,240,506 of JARHVA010002590.1, read as the reverse complement.
TCTTGAACAGTACCTTAGTGATGTTGTTGCCACTCTATATATAGATTATCATATATTCCAATGGGGTAGTATTCTTCCTTTTCAACTTTTATGAAATCATCTCAGGTAGGTTCCACCTCAAGGTTAATATCATCCATATTGAATTTCTTCTTGTACAATTTTTACTAATTTTTTATAGGTAATGATTGAAAAGAGCAAAAGTGATCTTTTCTTTATCAGTGAATTTATTTACCAAAAAATAAGATGACAATTGATCCAACCAATTTTTTGCTATGTCAACATTGATTTTGCCTTTAAATGTAGGGATATCAAAATTCACTTGAACCTTGAAAGGTATTGAAAGACTAAAAAGATGTGGGGTTGTAGATGAAGAGCCAAAAAAATTTATCAAGATTTGTTAGAGAATTTTGGTGAATTATTGTAGCATTTATGCTTGACGTTGTTGGAGGGCTTCATTCACCATTTCTTTGAAATGATAGGATGTCTCAATGTTGTCCATCATTTGAGGTCATTTAGAGTGAATAAGTGAATAGTCTGTTGGTTCTATTATTTTCCACCCAAGCTTCCTATAATCTAACCTCATCCTCAAGATCATATACTCTAAAGACAAACTACTCTGACATCATTGATCCAAAATTTGAAAGTCTTGGTTGAAGAATATTTTAAGAACACAAATAATAATTTTATCTCTGAGAAAAGATATTTTATTGCTCAAAATTGTAGATACAACATATTCCTATCTTTGCTAAGAGATGTCTAATTGATTTTTTGAGATACATCTATTTTTATACATACTTTGAAGGTAAGAGGAGGATGTGGAAGGTCACCAATCTCGAGGGAGATGAAGTGGTTCAACTTTCATGATTTACAACATTACAAAATTTAAGAAATTACTATTTTTAAAAACTTACTATTTTTAGATTATATTATTAAAATTTAGGGCACTTACATTAGACTTTTAAAGTTCAAAAACTATCAATCATATCTTGATGCCATCTTATCATGTTCTCATTCTTAGCTTTCTAACGGTTCAAACGGGGAGTCAAAATGAGCTATGATACAAAAGTTATAGCTCCTATAAGTTTTGCCACTAATTGAAGTAGAATCATCACTCGAATTATCATCTAAAATATTGCTCAGATCATTCCTCCCTCCTTGAGAAGAAATATTCCCCATTGCATCAATATTTGTCATCAAGTGTGTTAGTTGTGTTTTGATTTGATTTCCTATGCATACTTAGAATGAATTGTGTTTTGTGGAGTTGTGCTTTATAGAGTTGTGCAGGGTCTGATTGTTTACCATTTCTGTCTAACCATTAGTCTATGGATGAAAGGCTAAGAACTTCTTCTCACTTGATATCTATTTTTTATATATATATTGTTTGTGTAGTCATGGCTGCAATATTGACAGAATGAATTTCTAGGCAATAATCAAGGAGACAAATATAAAAGGTGGTACATCTAGTACCCTATAGCACCATGTTCCAAGAGTGAGGGTGATCCTTCGAGTTCTTGATTCATAGATGCCATGTTGATCATACATAAATGACTGACTAAGGAATACATCGTAAACATCTAGATTGTCAACATCACACAAGACCTCATCTTGAAAAGGTTTTATTGCATATGAGAGAAGACATTGGTGGGTAACACGGAGGTTTCTCCTTGGACTCAACCATCTAATACTATATGGCTTTGGGTGAATCTTCATAGACATATTTAGGCTTTTCACAACATTAAGAGAGATTAAATTCTTTTGACTCTCACTATCAAGAATAAAATGCGGAGACTTACTTTTTATCCATAACATAGAATGAAACAGTTGTTCCTTATCATCTAACCTCTCCTCATGGGTTTGTGATGAAGTAACGATGATATCGGGCTCAACATCTACAATCTCTTCTTCATCCTCTTTGATTGTAGAGTATGTATGAAGCAGATCAATAGATGTTGATGATTATGACTCAGAAAGTAGGGACTTGATGGCTCGATATTCTTCTTTAGAGTGAGTCCTAGATTTGTGGTAATCATATCATTTCCCAGTCTTCCCTTCCTTTTGCTTCCAATTTTAGCCTCGTGTTTGACCTTATTTGTCACTTTTATATTTTGAACATTGACTATTCGTATTCATTCTTCCATACTTCTATTCAATCTTCACCGTGAACTTATATGCCTCATCGAAAGTTTTCAAATTAAAGAGTTTAATTTCCCCTTATATATACCATTGTAGTCCACCATGATATTTGAGAACCTTGTGTTTCTCACTTTCTTGGATGCTTAATCTCACAGATAGAGAATGAAAAATGTCAATGTAATCTTGAATACATTATTTCTTACCTTGGAAAAGTTGTTGCCACTCTATATGCAGATCATCATATGTTCCAATGGGGTAGTATTCTTCCTTTATAGCTTCTATGAAATTATCCCGTGTAGGTTTCATCTCAAGGCCAATATCATCCATACTGAATCTCTTCTTGTACACTTTCCACCAATTTTTGACAAGCAATGATGCTTTCAAAAGAGAAAAAATTATCTTCTCTTTATCGATGAATTTATTCATAAAAAAATAGGATGAAAATTGATCCAACTAGTTTTCTACTACATTATCATTGATTTTGTCTTCAAATATAGGGATATCAAAATTCACCTAAACCTTGAAGAGTGTTGGGGCACTAAAAATATTTGGGGTTATAGATGAGGAGCAATAATTTATTATCAAGATTTGTTTGAGAATTTAAGTGAATTGTTGTAGGATCTGCGCTTGCTACTACTAGAGGGTTTCATTCACCATTTCCTTAAAAGGATTAGATGTCTCAGTGTTGTCTACCATTTGAGATCATTTGGAGTGAACAGGTTGATAGTCTACTAGTTCTATTATTTTTCACCCAAGCTTCTTGTAATCTAACCTCATCCTCAAGATCATACACTCTAAAGACAAACTATTTTGATACCACTAATCCAAAACTCAAAAGTCTTGGTTGAAGAATATTTCAAGAACACATAAATATTAATGTTATCTTTGAGAAGAAATGTTTTATTTCTTAAAATTCTCTATACAACATATGTTTATCTCTAGAAAGATATGTATGATTGTCTTTTCGAGCTACATCTATTTTTATACATACTTTGAACGTAGGAAGAGGATGTGGAAGGTCACCAATCTTGAGGGAGATGAATTTGTTCGACTTCCACGATTTACAATATTACAAAATTCGAGAAATTGTTATTTTTAAAAACTTACTATTTTAAGATTGCACTATTAAAATCAAAATTTAGGACACTTATATTGAGTTTTCAAAGGTTAAAAACCATTGAGCATAGCTTCATGCCATCTCATCACGTTCTCCTCGTTCTTAGCTTTTCAACGGTTCAAACAAAGCTATGGTACAAAAGTTATGGCTCCTGAAAGTTCTACCACCAATTGGGGTAGAACCATCCCCTGAATTATTTCCTAAAATGTTGCTCGAATCATTCCTCCTTCCTTGAGAAAAAATGGTCCCCATTACACCAAGATTTATCATCAAGTGTGGTAGTTGTGTTTTGATTTTATTTTTGATGCATACTTGGAATGCACTATGCTTTGTAGAGTTTTGAATGACCTAATTATTCATCATTTTTATCTGACCATCAGTCTATGGATGGAAGGCTATGAACTTTCTCAACTTGGTATCTATTGTTTTCTATTGTTATGTTGTTTGTGTAGTCAAGGCTGCAATATTGGCCCTTTTAGATTTTTGTGGCTTGACCACCATGAGAATGAATTTTTGGTCACTAATTAAAGAGACAGATGTAGAAGGTGGTACCTCTGGTACCCTATAGCACAGTGTTCTAAAAGTGATGGTGATATTTTGAGTTCTTGATTCATAGATTCCATGTCGATCATACATGAATGCCTGACCAAGGAGTACATCGTAAACATCTAGATTGACCACATCACTTAAGACCTCATGTTAGAAATGTTTTATTGCATATGAAAGAAGACATTTTTGGGTGACATGGAGATTCTTCTCTAGACTCAACCATCCAATACTATATGGTTTTGGATGAGGCTTCATTGATAGATTTAGGCTTTTCACAATATTAGCAAAGATTAAATTCTTTTGACTCTCACTATCAAAAATGAAATGTAAGGGCTCACCTTTCACCCATAACTTAGAATGAAACAAATTTTCCTTGTCATCTAGCCTTTCCTCATGGGTTTTTGATGAATTAATGATAACATTGGGCTCAGCATCTATAATCTCTTCTTAATCATCTTCAACTACAGGGTGTGTATGAGGCAGAGCAGTAGATGTTGAGGATTATGACTCAAAAAGTAGGGACTTGATGGCTCAACATTCTTATTTGAATTAAGTTTCAGATTTATGGTAATCACACCATTTTCCATTCTTCCCTTCCTTTTGCTTCCAATTTTAGCCTTGTGTTTGACCTTCTTTTTCTCTTTTCTATTTTGAAGGTTGACTCTTCATATTTTTTCTTCCATACTTCTGCTCAATCTTCACCGTGAACTTGTATGCCTCACCGAGGGTTTTCAAATTGAAGAGTTACATTTTCCCCTACATATACCATTGTAGTCCACCATGATATATGATAACCTTGTGTTTCTCATTTTTTTGGTTGCTCAATCTCACAAAGAGAGATTAAAAAATATCAGTGTAATCTTGAACAGACTATTCCTTACCTTGGCAAAATTATTACCACTCTATATATAGATCATCATATGCTCCAATGAGGTAGTATTTTTCCTTTATAGCTTATATGAGATCATCCCAGGTAGGCTTCACCTCAAATTCAATAGCATCCATATTGAATCTCTTTTTGAACACTTCTTATCAATTTTTGACAAGCAATTATGCTTTCAAAAGATAAAAAATGATCTTCTCTTTATCTATGAATTTATTTATAGAAAAATAGGATGACAATTGATCCAAATAATTTTTTACTACATCAGCATTGATTTTTCCTTCAGATATAGGGATATCAAAATTAATCTAAACCTTGAAGGGTGTTGGGCCAATAAAAAGATGTGGTATTACAGATGAAGATCCAAAATTTCTCATCAAAATTTGTTAAAAATTTTAGATGAATTATTATAAAATATATGCTTGTTGTTGTTGGAAGTCTTCATTCACCATTTCCTTGAAAATATTAGATGTCTTGGTGTTATCCACCATTTGAGGTCATTTAGAATGAATAAGTGGATAGTCTATTGGTTCTATTATTTTCCACCCAAGCTTCTTGTAATCTGACCTCATCCTCAGGATCATACACTCTAAAAATAAATTAGTCTAATACCACTGATCCAAAACTCAAAATTTTTGGTTGAAAAATATTTCAAGAACACATAAATAATAATGCTCTCTTAGAAGAGATGTTTTATTGCTCAAAATTGTAGATACAACATATGCCTATCTTTCAGAAGAGATGTTTGATTGCCTTTATGGGATACATCTATTTTTATACATACTTTGAAGGTAGGAAGAGGATTTGAAAGGTCACCAATCTTTAGGGAGATGAAGTGGTTTGGCTTCCACGACTTATAACATTACAGAATTCAAAAAATTACTAATTTTAAAAACTTACTATTTTTAGACTACATTATTAAAGTTGAAATTTAGGACACTTCTATTGATTTTTCAAGGGTTAAAAACAATTTAGTATAGCTATATTCGATCTCATCATGTTCTCCTCATTCTTAGCTTTCCAACGATTCAAATGGGGGGTCAAACAAAGTTATGGTGCAAAAGTTATGGCTCCCAGTAATTCTACTACCAATTGGGGAAGAACTGTCATCCAAATTATCACCTGAAATGTTTTTCAGATCATTACTCCCTTATCGAGAAGCAATGGTCCCCATTACATCAAGATTTTTTATCAAGTGTGGTAGTTATATTTTGATTTGATTCCTGATGCATATTTAGAATAGACTGTACTTTATGGAGCTATGTAGGGCTCGATTGTTCACTATTTTTATCTAACCATCAATCTATGGATGGAAGGCCATGAAATTTCTCAGCTTGGTATCTATTTTATTTTTTTATTATGTTTTTAATGTAGTCAAGGATGTAAAATTGATCATTTTGGATTTGTATGGCTTGACCACCATGAGAACAAATTTTTGGGCACTAATTAGGGAGAAATATAAAGTACGTGGTACCTCTAGTACCCTGTAGCACCATGTTCAAAGAGTAAGGGTGACCCTTCAAGTTCTTGGTTCATAGATTTCATGTTGATTATACATGAATAGTTGGCCAGGGAGTACATTGCAAACATCCAGATAGACCACATCACACAAGACCTCATCTTGGAAAGTTTTATTGCATATGAGAGAATACATTGTTGGGTGACACATAGGTTTCTCCCTGGACTCAACCATCCAATACTATATGGATTTGGATGAGGCTTCATGAATATATTTAAGCTTTTCACAACATTACCAAAGATTAAATTCTTTTGACTCTCACTATCAAGAATGAAATGTAGAGGCTTACCTTTCACCCATAACTTAGAATGAAACAACTTTAATTGTCATCTGACCTCTCTTCATGGGTTTGTGATGAAGCAACAATGGCATTGGGCTCAGCATCTACAATCTCTTCTTTGTCCTCTTCGATGGTAGCATGTGTATGAGGCAGAATAGTAGATGTTGTTGATTGTGACTCAGAAAGCAGGGACTTGATGGCTCGACATTCTTCTTTAGAGTGAGTTCTAGATTTGTGATAATCATACCATTTTATAGTCTTCCCTTCCTTTTACTTCTAATTTTGGCCTCATATTTGACCTTCTTTATCACTTTTCCATTTTGAATACTAACACTTCATAATCATTTTTCCATGCTTCTACTCAATCTTCACTATGAATTTGTATGCCTCACTAAGGCTTTTTAATTTAAAGAGTTTTATTTCCCCCTGTATATACCATTGTGGTCCACCATGATATTTGAGAACCTTGTGTTTCTCACTTTCCTAGATGCCCATCTCGTAGATAGAGAATAAAAAATGTCAGTGTAATTTTGAACACACTATTCCTCACCTTGATGAAGTTATTGCCACTCTATATATAGATCATCATATGCTCTAATAGAGTAGTATTATTCCTTTACAGCTTCTATAAAATCATCCCAGATAGGTTCTACCTCAAGGCCAATATCATTTGTATTTAATCTCTTTTTGTACACTTTCCACTAATTTTTTATAAGTAATGATGCTTTCAAAAGAGAAAAAGTGATCTTCTCTTTATTGATGAATTTATTTACAAAAAAATAAGATTATAATTGATCCAACCAATTTTTTACTACATCAGCATTGATTTTTCCTTCAAATATAGAGATATCAAAATTCACCTAAACCTTGAAGGGTGTTGGGGCACTGAAAAGTTGTGGTGTTACAAATGAGGAGCTAGAATTTCTCATCGAGATTTGTTGAAAATTTTATGTGAATTATTATAGTATCTATGTTTGTTGCTATTGGAGGGCTTCATTCACTATTTTCATTAAAGGATCAGATGTCTCGGTGTTATCTTCTATTTGAGGTCCTTTGGAGTGAACAGGTGGATAGTCTACTGATTCTATTATTTTCCACCCAAGCTTCCTGTAATCTAACCTCATCCTAAGGATCATACACTCTAAAGACAAATTGCTCTGATACTACTGATCCAAAACTCAAAAGTCTTGGTTGAAGAATATTTCAATAACACATAAATAATAATGCTATCTCTTAGAAGAGATGTTTTATTGCTCAAAATTGTAGATACAACATATGTCTATCTCTAGGAAGAAATGTTTGATTGTCTTTTCAGGCTACATCTATATTTATACATACTTTGAAGGTAGGAGGAGGATTTATAAGGTCATAAATCTTGAAGAATATGAAGTTGGTATACTTCCACGATTTACAACATTACAAAATTCAAGAAATTATTATTTTTAAAAATTTATTATTTTTAGACTACATTATTAAAAGTGAAATTTAGGATACTTCTATTTAACTTTCAAGGATCAAAAATAATAAAAATTTAAGATACTTGTATACCATCTCATCACGTTCTCCTCATTCTTAGATTTTTAATGATTCAAACAGGGAGTCAAATGGAGCTATGGTGAAAAATTTATGGCTTCTAGAAGTTCTACCACCAATTGAGGTAGACCATCACCCAAATTGTCCCTTTAAATGTTCCTCAGATAATTCATCCCTCCTTTAGAAGCAATGGTCCCCATTACATTAATATTTAACATCAAGTGTGGTAGTTATGTTTTGATTTGATTCTTGATGCATACTTGGAATGCATTGTGCTTTGTGGAGCTGTGTAGGGCTTGATTATTCACCATTTCTATCTGACCATCAATTTGTAGATAGAAGATTGTGAACTTCTTCAGCTTAGTATCTATTTTTTTGGTTATTGTGTTATTTGTGTAGTTAAGGTTGCAACATCGGCCCTTTTGAATTTTTTTGGCTTAACCACCATGAGAATGAATTTTTAGGCACTAATCAGGGAGATAGATGAAAAAGGTGGTACCTATGGTACCTTGTAGCACCATGTTTCAAGAGTGAAGGTGATCCTTCAATTTCTTGATTCATATATGCCATGTCAATCATACATGAATGGTTAATCAAGGAGTACATCGCAAACATCTAGATTGACCACATCAAACAAGACCTCATCTTGAAAAAGTTTTATTGCATATGAGAGAAGACATTGGTGGGTGACATAGAGATTTTTCCCTAGACTCAACCATCTAATATTGTATGGCTTTGGGTGAGGTTTCATGGATAGATTTAAGTTTTTCACAACATTAACAAAGATTAAATTCTTTTTACTCTCACTATCAAGAATGAAATCTAGAGGCTTATCTTTCACCAATAACTTAGAGTGAAACAACCTTTCCTTATCATCTAGACTCTCCTCATGGGTCTATGATGAAACAATGATGGCATTAGACTTAGCATCTACAATCTCTTCTTCACCATCTTCAACTACAGGGTGTGTATGAGGTAGAGCAGTAGATGTTGAGGATTATGATTCAAAAATCAAGGACTTGATGGCTCGACATTCTTCTTTGGAGTGAGTTATAGATTTGTGGTAATCACATCATTTCTCAATCTTCCCTTCCTTTTGCTTCCAATTTCAGCCTCGTGTTTGACCTTCTTTGTCACTTTTTTATTTTTAAGGTTGACTCTTTGTATTCATTCTTTCATGCTTCTGCTCAATCTTCACCATGAACTTGTACATCTCACTAAAGGTTTCTAAATTAAAGAGTTTTATTTTCTCCCATATATACCATTGTAGTCCACCATGATATTTGATAACCTTATGTTTCTCACTTTCTTAGATGTCCAATCTTGCAGATAGAGAATGAAAAATGTTAGTGTAATCTTGAACAGACTATTCCCTATCTTGGTGAAGTTGTTGCCACTATATATATAGATCATCATATGCTCTAATGGGGTAGTATTCTTCTTTTACAATTTCTATGAAATCATACCAGGTAGGTTCCACCTCAAGGCTAATATCATATGTACTAAATATCTTCTTGTACACTTCCCACCAATTTTTGGCAGGTAATGATGCTTTCAAAAGAGAAAAAGTGGTCTTCTCTTTATCAGTGAATTTATTTATAAAAAAATAGGATGACAATTGATTCAACTAATTTTATACTACATTAGCATTGATCTTGCCTTCAGATATAGGGATATAAAATTTCACCAAAACCTTGAAGGGTGTTACGGCACTGAAAAGATGTAGGCTTATAAATGAGGAGTCAAAATTTGCCATCAAAATTTGTTGAAGAATTTAGGTGAATTGTTGTAGCATCTATGATTGCTACTGCTAAAGGGCTTCATTCACCATTTCCTTGAAAGGATTAGATGTCTCGGTGTTGTCCACCATTTGAAGTTATTTGAAGCGAGCAAGTGGATAGTCTATTGGTTCTATTATTTTCCACCCAAGCTTCCTATAATTTGACCTTGTCCTCGGGATCATAACCTCTAAAGATAAACTACTCTAATACTACTAATCTAAAACTCAAAAGTCTTGGTTGAAAAATATTTTAAGAATACACAGATAATAATTTTATCTCTGAGAAGAGATATTTTATTACTCAAAATTATAGATATAACATATGCCTATCTCTGGGAAGAGATATCTAATTGTCTTTTTGGGATACATATATTTTTATACATACTTTAAAGGCAAGATAAGGATGTGGAAGGTCATTAATCTTGAGGGAGATGAAGTGGTTTGACTTTAAAGATTTACAACATTATAAAATTTAGGAAATTATTATTTTTAGAAACTTACTATTTTTAGACTACATTATTAAAATTAAAATTTAGAATACTTTCATTGGAATTTTGATGGTCAAAAACCTTTGAGAATAGATATATGTCATTTTATCACATTTTTCTTATTATTAACTTTCCAATGATTCAAATGGGGAGTCAAACGGAGCTATGGTATAAAAGTTATGGCTCCTGAAAGTTCTTCCACCAATTAGGGTAGAACCATCATCCGAATTGTCACCTGAAATGTTGCTCAGACCATTACTCCCTCTTTGAAAATAAATGGTCCCCATTGCATCAAGATTTGTCATCAAGTGTGGTAGTTGTGTTTTGATTTGATTCTTGATGCATACTTAGAATGGACTGTGCTTTGTGGAGCTGTGCAGGGCTCGATTATTCACCATTTCTATCTGACCATCAGTCTATGGATGGAAAGCTATGGACTTTCTCATCTTGGTATCTATTTTCTTCTATTATTATGTTATTTATATTTTCAAGGCTATAACATCAACCCTTTTGTATTTTTATAGCTTTACCACCATGAGAATAAATTTATAGGCACTAATCAAAGAGACAAATGTAGAAGGTGGTACCTTTGGTACCCTATATCAACATGTTCTAAGAGTGAGGGTGATCCTTTGAGTTTTTGATTCATATATGTCATGTCGATCATACATGAATTTTTGATCAAAGAGTACATTTCAAACATCCAAATTAACCACATCACACAAGACCTCATCTTGAAAAGGTTTTATTACATATGAGACAAGACATTGGTGGGTGACACGAAGGTTTCTCCCTAGACTCAACCATCTAATACTATATGGATTTGGGTGAGGCTTCATGAATAGAATTAGACTTTTTACAATATTAGCAGAGATTAAATTCTTTTGACTTCCACTATCAAGAATTAAATATAGAGGCTTACCTTTCACCCATAACTTAGAGTGAAACAACATTTCCTTGTCATTTGGCCTCTCCTCATGGGTCTGTGATGAAGCAATGATGCCATCGATCTTAGCATCAACAATCTCTTCTTCATCCTCTTCAACTATAGAGTGTGTATGAGGTAGAGTAGTAGATGTTGAGGATTATGACTCAAAAAGTAGGGACTTGATGGCTTGACATTCTTTTTTGGAGTGAGTTCCAAATTTTTAGTAATCACATCATTTCCTAGTCTTCCCTTCCTTTTGATTCTAATTTTGGCCTCATGTTTGACCTTCTTTGTCAGTTTTCTATTTTGAAAGTTGACTCATCATATTTATTCTTCCGTGCTTCTACTCAATCTTCGTCGTGAACTAGTTCACCTCATCAAGGGTTTCCAAATTGAAGAGTTCTATCTCCCCCCATATATACCATTGTAGTCCACTATGATATTTGAAAACCTTATGTTTTTCACTTTTTTGAATACTCAATCTTGTAGATAGAGAATGAAAAATATTAGTATAATCTTAAACAGACTATTCCTTACCTTGGTGAAGTTGTTGCCATTCTATATACATATCATCATATGTTCTAATGGGGTAGTATTCTTCCTTTATAACTTCTATAAAATTGGCTGAGGTAGGTTTCACCTCAAGGTCAATATCATCTGTATTGAATCTCTTCTTTTACACTTTCCACCAATTTTTGACAGGCAATGATGCTTTCAAAAGAGCAAAAATAATATTCTCTTTATCAATGAATTTATTTACATAAAAATAAAATGATAATTGATCCAACAAATTTTCTACTACATCAGCATTGATTTTTTATTCAAATGTAGGGATATCAAAATTCACTGAACCTTGAAGGGTGTTGGGGCACTGAATAGATGTGGGGTTGCAGATGAGAAGCCAAAATTTTCCATCGATATTTATTGGAAAATTTGGGTGAATTTTTGTAGCATCTACGATTGTTGCTGCTAGAAGGCTTCATTCACCATTTCTTTGAAAGGAATAGATTTCTCAGTGTTGTCTACCATTTAAGGTCATTTGTAATGAACAAGTGGATAGTCTACTAGTTCTATTATTTTTTACCCAAGCTTCCTATAATCTGACCTCATCCTTGGGATCATACACTCTAAAAATAAACTGATTGGATACCATTAATCCAAAACTCAAAAAAATTAGTTGAAAATATTTCAAGAACACATAAATAATAATGTTATCTCTGAGAAGAGATGTTTTATTGCTCAAAATTATAGATATAACATATGTGTATCTCTGAAAAGAGATGTCTAATTTTATTTTTGGGTTACATATCATTTTATACATAATTTGAAGGTAAGAAGAGGATGTGGAAGGTCACCAATCTTGAGGGAGATGAAGTGGTTTGACTTCCATGATTTATAACATTACAAAATTTGAGAAATTATTATTTTTAAAAATTTATTATTTTTAGACTACACTATTAAAATTAAAATATAAGACACTTTTATTTGGAATTTAAGATTCAAAAACCATTAAACATATCTCAATGCCACCTCATCACATCTTCCTCATTCTTAACTTTCTAACAGTTCAAAAGGAGAGTCAAAGGGAGTTATGATGTAAAAGCTATAGCTTCCAGAAGTTCTACCACCAATTGGGGTAGAATTGTTCCATAAATTGTCACCTGAAATGTTTTTTGGATCATTCCTCCCTTTTTAAGAATGGATGGTCCCCATTACATCAAGATTTGTCATCAAGTGTAGTAGTTGTGTTTTGTTTTGATTCATGATGCATACTTGGAATGGACTATAATTTGTGGAGTCATGCTTTATGGAGCTATACAGGGCTCGATTGTTTACCATTTCTATCTAACCATCAGTCTGTGGATGGAAGGCCATGAACTTCTTCAGCTTGGTATCTATTTTCTTCTGTTATTGTGTTGTTTGTGTAGTCAAAATTGTAACATTGGCCCTTTTATATTTATATGGCTTGACCACCATGAAAATAAATTTTTGAACACTAATCAAAAAAATAGATGTAAAAGGTGGTACCTTTGGTACCTTGTAGCACCATGTTCTAAGAGTGAGGGTGATCCTTCAATTTCTTGATTCATAGATACCATGTTGATCATACATGAATAGCTAACCAAAGAGTACATTGTAAATATTCAAATTGACCACATCACACAAGACCTCATCTTGAAAATATTTTATTGGATATGAGAGAAGACATTGGTAGGTGACATAGAGATTTCTCTCTAGACTCAACCATCCAATACTGTATGGCTTTATGTGAGGCTTCATGGATAGATTTAGGCTTTTCACAATATTAACAAAGATTAAATTCTTTTGACTCCCACTACCAAGAATGAAATAAGAAGGTTTGCCTTTCACCTATAACTTAGAGTGAAATAACCTTTCCTTATAATCTAGCCTCTCCTTATGGGTTTGTGATGAAGCAACGATGGCATCGAGCTCAGCATCTACAATCTCTTCTTCATACTCTTCGACTGTAGGGTGTATATGAGGTAGAGCAATAGATGTTGAGGATTGTGACTCAGAAAGTAAGGACTTAATAACTTGACATTCTTCTTTGGAGTGAGTTCTAAATTTGTGGTAATCACACCATTTTTCAGTCTTCTTTTTCTTTTGCTTCTAATTTTGGCCTCATGTTTGACCTTCCTTATCACTTTTCTATTTTGAAGGCTGACTCTTTGTATTCATTCTTCCATGCTTCTGCTCAATCTTCATCATGAACTTGTACACCTCATTGAGGGTTTTTCAATTGAAGAGTTTCATTTCCCCCCATATATACCATTGTAGTCCACCATGATATTTGAGAACCTTGTGTTTCTCACTTTCCTAGATGCCCAATCTCGTAGATAGAGAATAAAAAATGTTAGTGTAATCTTGAATAGACTATTATTTATCTTAGTGAAGTTGTTGCCACTTTATATACAGATCATCATATGCTCTAATGAGGTAGTATTCTTCCTTTATAGCTTATATGAAATCATCCTAGGTAGGTTCTATCTCAAGGGAAATACCATCCATACTGAATCTATTTTTGTACACTTTCCACCAATTTTTGATAGGCAATGATGCTTTCAACATAGCAAAAGTGATCTTCTCTTTATTAGTGAATTTATTTATAGAAAAATAGAATGATAATTGATCCAACCAATTTTCTACTACATCAACATTGATTTTACTTTCAAATGTAGGGATATCAAAATTCACCTAAACTTTGATGGGTGTTGGCACACTAAAAAGATGTGGAGTTGCAAATGAGGAGCCAAAAAAATTTATCAAGATTTATTAAAGAATTTGGGAAAATTATTGTAGCATCTGCATTTGCTATTTTTATAGGGCTTCATTCACCATTTTATTGAAAGGATTGGATGTCTCGGTGTTGTCTACCATTTGAGGTCGTTTGGAGTAAACAAATGGATAGTATACTATTTCTATTAATTTCCACTCAAGCTTCTTATAATCTAACCTCATCTTTAGGATCATGCACTCTAAATACAAATTAACCTGATACCACTAATCTAAAACTCAAAATTCTTGGTTGAATAATATTTTAATAACACATAAATAATAATTTTATCTTTGAGAAGAGATGTTTTATTGTTCAAAAGTGAAAATACAACATATGCCTATCTCTAGGAAGAAATGTTTGATTGCCTTTTTGAGATACATCTATTTCTATACATACTTTGAACGTAGGATAAGGATGTGGAAGGTCACCAATCTTGAGAGAGATGAAGTGGTTCAACTTCCATGATTTACAATATTACATAATTTTAGAAATTACTATTTTTAAAAACTTACTATATTTAGACTACATTATTAAAATTGAAATTTAAGACACTTACATTATGATTTTAATGGTAAAAAAACATCAATCATAGCTCCATACCATCTCATCATATTCTCCTCATTCTTATCTTTTCAACTGTTCAAACGGGGAGTCAAACAGAGCTATGGTGCAAAAGTTATGGCTCCCAAAAGTTCTACCACCAATTGAGGTAGAACCGTCATCCGAATTGTCACCTAAAATGTTTCTCAGATCATCCCCCTTCATGGATTAATAGATATTAATAGCACATGAATCTAAATAGACAAGCAAGTACCCTTATGTTGTATGATTTCTAAAACTAAATATGCAGTGTATCATGGAAACCCATTATACTCAAGATATCGCACACACTTGTAAATCATACTCATGAAATGATAATGTCTCACTTAACATTACTTTTACTAAATTTTTTAATAATTAATGATCTAATAATTAATCAAAATTCATACATGCCACTTGATTGGATTACCTTCATCTCGTATTGTGATGCTAGTAAACTAGTGAAATCCATCTCACTACTTACTCAGTATCAACAATGTAAGATTTGGTTAACAGAGTATAACTAATAGATTCATATAGATTACATCCTCCTAGCAATCATATAACATGCTAAGTACAAAATACTTTAACAACATATATTTATTTCATCAAACATATGAATGAATCTCACAATATCATTTATCCCATAAATAATAATAATAAATATCTACATTTTCTACCATCTAGTTAAAATATAAATTTAATTGTAGTTTCTAATTACTATAAGTAATTTTCAAGTATACTACACCCTATGATAACTCATATTATCATAATTTAGTGTTTCTAAGCACAACTCATAATACCACAACCAATCATAATAAAGTAATTATAAATCAATAAAAGTATAATCTTTTGTTCATACGACTAATAATACAAGAAAGTTTTAGTTCTCATGAAACTTATAATATTCCACTCTAGCATTTGTTATACTTTCAGAAGGTTATATGTATGCAACTATAAGATTCTATTATATAGAAATCTATAATATAGTTTAAAACCACCAATGTAATTATAGTTATAGGTACACACCTCTATGTACAAGTATAAGTTAATTAAGCATAGACGTACCTATATAATATTTTAAGCATACACTTAATTATTTCAATAATACGTAGCTTATTATAGTTATATATCCACATAATGGATTTTGTTTCACATGGTATATATGATAAGTAAACTCCTGCATATCGTAAAGCTTATCACAAGATAATGAAAGACTACGTTGAGATATTTATGCTTCACATGCCTTATTAAAAGCTATTTTAGGATTTTGATATACTATAACTGCATATAAAAGCCTACAATCTTTATATATTTAAATAATATTTTCAAAAATCCTTTGACATAATAGATCGACTATCAATTTTAATGTTATATTATTAATAAATAAATCATCTAAGTCAAGTTCAGGTTATATATTTTCCTTTTCAAATCGTCACTTAGTAATGGCTACCAAACATTTGTAGTTTCATATATCCGATGAAAGTATATTTCCTATATCTCACTATAAGATCCATTCCATCGATCCTTGGTTTTGGCATGAACTTTATTCATATTTATATATATATTCATGTAGAAGCCCATTCATAGGGACACACATCCCAAAGATCATTTATAAACTTTATACGATTTTCTTGATTTAATACTATTCAAAATATTATTTATATGAATTAGTTGTTCATAGAATCTAGATATAACATTTCACATAGTATAAATATGACTTGTATTTCCTATAAATGGTGCACTATATCTATATATCGACTTAGCTTTCTATTTAATAAGTTGACAGATTTCATCACTATCTATACTTGAATCGCCTAGTTGTTCGCTATTGGGTCTGAGAAGATGTGTGTGTGTGTGTGTGTGTGTGTGTGTGTGTGTGTGTGTGTGTGAAGTCACCTTATAAAATCAAATTGAGAATTTTCTCAACGCCCAGTCATTTATATTGATTTATAATAAGCAGATGTTATTAAGATTATAGTAGATAATATCATTTCGCTAAGTTAGATTGACTTGCATGCATAAGTCACTAATTATATATATACGGTTCCATATTTACATAACCATAAAAATAGATATATACGTGCTTAATATTCAATCAAGGTAGCAATTTATTCTACAGTTCAAACTATGATTTAAATGAAAGTTCAGAGAACTAAAAATTATATATATATATATATATATATATATATATATATATATATATATGTATATAATTTTTAGTTCTCTGAACTTTCATTTGAATTGGATCGGTGCCTATGTCTGAATTAGTAAATATTTGCTACGTTTCATAGAAGCATCTATAATAGATACAAGTTTATAATAATTGCCACACACACATAAAATCAAGTCATTGTTATTTTTCCTTGGTGTGATGTACATATCATTCCAATATAAGAAATCAATAGTATAATTACATAGTCCATATAATCATACAAATTTTAAAACTTTACCTACCTGGTAGACTATGCTAGCATTCTTATTGGCTTCCTTGTCTCTTCCGCTTCCGCATTCCTCACACTTTGCCTACTTCTCTTCTTCTTTTGTTCTCTATCTCACTGCCTCTCTTCCGTATATGGTGTGCCTCCTTCATCTCTTCTTGAATATATTCTTTCTCACTCTATTAAGATGAAAAGGGACATAGCTTTTCTCTTTTAGGATTTTTCCCTTTTTTATTTTTTTATTTTTCTTTGTTGTTTCATTATTTTTATCAAAGTCTTTCTTTTTATTCTTCCTAAATTTAAACATTTCTATTTTCTCTTCATTTTAAAGAATTCTTTTCTTTTTTTTTTCCCTCTAAGATATTAATTGTCATATTTTTACTTTTTATTTCTAATTTCAAGAGTTCATGAATTTATTAATTAAATTAACATCTCAAATGTCATAATGACTTAATGATAAATTCATTAGTCTATAAATCTATATTTTCTCTAATTATGAAAATCACAAAAACATTAATAGACATACACGTAAGTCACACAAGATGAATTTTAAATAAATTTTTAAATTACGCTATCAACCATGAAAAAATAATTCTAAATACAAGAAACATCAAATACACTATGCTAACCATTCTATTATGCATCTAACACATGCTAGCTAATGTGGTGTGTGTAGAGTTATATTCAATTTCATTGTCATTCCCCAACAACTCCATCTACATCACTCTCTCTGATGATGTTCTCCTTCTATCACGCTCTGAGGGATGAGTTCTCCTGCATCAAACTCACAACAAGTAGGTAGTTAGACCATATCATCATAATATACATACATCATAGAATATAGATGAAATAATAAAGCAACATGATCATAATGTAAAAATATACACTACAACTAACTCATAACAATGTAATTATGTAACCTAAGCAATATCCAAATCTCTCATAACAACATATATCTCAAAGCCTAGTTAAAAATAACCAAATCAAATTGATCAAATATAAATATCCATGGATAATTAAGTAGTTTGTTTAGTGAGGAATCATGATGTAACATACTTGATTGGGATTAAACATAGACATTGATAAATGAGTTTTGTCTATATTAATAATAACGTTATCACATTACACCTAATATAGATTCAGGATTAAGGATTAAGGCATTAGTGCATAGGGTTTAGGGATTAGGGAATTAGGGCATAGGGATTAGAATTTATGTTTTAGGGTTTAAGGATTAGGGATTAGGGCATGTAGGGTTTAGGTTTAAGTGTGTATATAAGGTCTAATCACTCTATGCCATGTGAACCTAATTCTTAATATAAAGGATGTTAATTGTGACTAAATCAATTGGTAAATAAGGAAATTTTATGGTTTATAATTTAGGGTATAGTGTTTAGGGTTTAAGTTATAGGGCTTAGATTTAGGGTACACAAAGTCAATTGAAAAGATAATTTTTATTCTAAATTATGTTAATTTGGGTTAAAATTATTGGTTTAGGGTTTAAAGAATTTATATTTATGGTTTAGAGTTTAAGGATTAGTAATTAGGGTATATGTTTTAGGGTATATAAGACAATCATGAAGGTGATCGGGGTAAATTTGAGCTCCTTGAACCTAGATCTGTCAGTAAAGAATGTGATTTTCAGCTCAATTATCCCCCACATCATCACACATTGAGACAATTAAGTCAATTATGGTTTATTAAGTGATGCAATTTTGACCAAGTTAATCCCTATGAACCTAATTCTTAATGTATATAAAAGATGTTAGTTGGGACTAAATTTATTGGTTTAGGGTTTAGGGTTTACAATTTAAAGGGTTTGGGGTTTAGGTCTTAGGGCCTAAGGTAAATGGTATAAGGTTTAGAGTTTAATTTAAATGGTATAAGATTTGTGGTTTAAGATATAAAATATAGGGTCTAATCACTAAGGTAGTTACAGAACATTTGAGTTGCTTGTTCACCTATTTGTGATAATTACCTTCATATTTGCATTTTTGATAAAAGTAGGGTCAGTTAAGCCATACATTATATAATTGATTGAACCATAAATTTGGTTTAGGGGCTAAATTTTTCCCAAATCATAACCCTAATTTCACAAATTTCTTAATTGGATCAATTCATGATAGAATCAAACTTTTAATTTTACCCCAAATCATATTTTGTTGTTGAAGGGGTTCAAATTGGCCTCTAATGCCTCATTAATTAAATGAATCAACACTTTGGTTAATCATATATGACATGATATTAGGGTTACTTGCACTCCAAATCACATCATATACAATTTAAAATAGGTTCATGTGGCTCATTTTGACCCTAATTACCTCCACAATTTAACTAATTGATTTTTGCATTCATTAGCTAATGACTTCAAGTTTATTGACCTCAAAACCACATTCTATACATGTAAAACTTGAATATAAGTAAAAAATGTTTCTTTTCATCAATCGAGCTAATGAAATTAGAGTTTATCAACCCTAAAATCGCATTTTATGATCATGCAATTAGGTTGAAGGGGCTTGAAATAACCCCAATTTACTTTAGATGCACAACTATATTGGTACTCCAAAGGCTAAGTTTTGGCCATAGGTTTAAAAAATGCATTTTATGACATCTCATGATAAAATTAGTTATATCGTAAGTCATGTATATTTGCGGCATGTAGTGAGGATTAGGGCATAGGGCTTACAATTTATGTTTTATGGATTAGGGCATATGGTTTAGGTTTAAGGGTGTATATAATGTCTAATCACTCTATGCCATGTGAACCTAATTTTTAATACAAAGGATGTTAATTGGGACTAAATCGATTGGTAAATAAATAAATTTTATGGTTTACAATTTAGGGTATAATATTTAGGGTTTATGGTTTAGGGCTTAGGTTTTAATGTATATATAGTTTAAGGTATACAAGGTCAATTGCAAAGATAATTTAGGATAATTTGAATCACTTGGACCCATTTGTGACTATAAAATGTGTTTTTAAGTTGTTATTATACCCCATGTCATCATGCATATTAAGTTAATTAGTCAAATGGGGTAATCAATCATGTGATTTAGGCCAAATTAAGCCCTATGAACTTAATTATTAGTATAAATGATGTTAATTCAATCTAAAATGCTTGGTTCAGGGTTTAAAGAGCTTATATTTATGGTTTATAGTTTAAGGATTATGAGATTTAGGGATTAGGTATTAGGGTATAGGTTTTATGGTATATAAGGTACAATCATGATGGTTATTAGGGCAAAATTGAGCTCCTTGAACCTAGCTCTGGGAGTAAAAAATGTGATTTTGGGCTTAATTAGCCCCCACATCATCACAGATTGAGCCAATTAAGTCAATTATGGTAATGAGTGATGTTATTTTGACCAAGTTCATCCCCGTGAACTTAATTCTTGCTATATATAAAAGATGTTAATTAGGGCTAAATTTATTGGTTTAAGGTTTAGGGTCTACAATTTAAAGGGTTTGAGGTTTAGGTCTTATGGCTTAGGGTTTAAGGTAAATGGTGTAAGGTTTAATGTTTAAGTTAAATGGTACAGAGTTTAGGGTTTAAGATATCAAATATAGGGTCTAATCACTAAGATAATTGAAGAAAATTTAAGTTTCTTGTTCACCTATTTGTGACAATTACCTTCATGTTTGCATTTCTAATAAAATTAGGGTCAGTTAAGCCATACATATTATATAATTAATTGAGCCATAAATTTGGTTTAGGGCTCAATTTTGTCCAAATCATACCCTTAATTGCACAAATTGAACAATTGGATCAATTCATGATAGAATTGAACTTAATTTTTCCCCAAATTGTATCTTGCTCTTAAAGGCGTTCTAATTAGCCTCAAATGCCTCCTCGATTAAATGAATCAACTCTTTGGTTAATTATATATGACATGACATTAGGGTTAATTTCACTCCAAATCACATTGAATATACAATTTAAAAAATATTCATGTGGCTCATTTTGACCCTAATTACCTCCACAATTGAACTAATCGATATTTTCACTAATTAGCTAATGACTTCAAGTTTATTGAGTTCAAAACCACATTCTATACATGTAGAACTTGCATATAAATAAATAATGTTTCTTTGCTTCAATCAAGCTAATGAAATTAGAGATAATCAACCCTAAAATCACATTTTATATTCATGCAATTAGGTTGAAGGGGCTCAAAATATCCCCAATTGACTTCAAATGCATAGCTAGATTGGTACTCCAAAAGCTAAGTTTTGGCCATAGTTTTAAAAAATGTATTTTATGACATCTCATGATAAAATCAATTATATTATAAGGCAGGTATAATGATTTACACCTTAAAACTAATTAATTATAAGTAGTCAAGTCAACATATTAAAATGCCCATAAAATTGTTGAAGTCTAATGTGATACCACGAAACCTTAATTCAATATCCAAAGTTAGGTACCTTTCTCGTATCACATGAAATAACACCACTATTAGGGAGCTCAAGAACATATAAAATCATATATAAAATTTGAGGTAAAGATCAAATTTGGGTTTTTGGGTGTTATGAATATATAACATGATCATGTTAGTAATGCAATCGCATTATTAACTAATGTGATCACGTTACTAACATGGTTAATAACATGATCATGTTAGTAATATGATCACGTTATTAACACAATCATGTTATTTGAGTTTGAATTCAAAAACCATGTCTTTTGGCTTGGTAATGGCTTGTATTCTTGAGTCAAAGGCTTGAACCTATCAATCTATAGTCGAGTCCAAGAATTCTAATAAAAACCAATAAAATTTAACTTCGATTGTCAAATACACTACAAATTTTAATGATAAAATTAAAAAAATAATACCATCAAGATGATCATGCTCTCCTCTTTCCAAAATATGATTATTATAATTTGTTTACTAATTTAAGGTTTCAAACTATGTTGATTTCTAACTATACCTTTTTTATGCCACTACATGCCATAAATATACATGCTTATACATGTTCATTTAAATTTTTTTTGTTGATTCAAGTGAAAAAAAATTATATGGTCACAAACTAGGCCTAATTATGCACACATTCAAAACAAACGAATTTTCATTTTTTCTTAAGGTAGTTAGGCATGCCACACGGATGACTATCCATGTTTTTGTCAGTTTTACGGATCTATTTACTTACAAAATTAATTAAAAAAAGTATTCATTGAAAAAATATAAAAATATATATATCACAAACTATAATATATTATCTAAATTTTTCACAAAGGGTTTCAAAGATTATTAAACGTTGCTAAAAAAATGGTGTACTACACTATTAGGTTGTGGAGCTAAAAGCTTCACTGATGCAAGCAGGGAAGGAGGTTGCGAAGGGTTGCGGAGTGTTACTGTCACCGGCGTCGATCAGGCCAACCAACGTCGACAGGGAGGAGACAAGAAGGCAACCGATGTCGGTCAGAAGTCGGCCGGCATTGGCACCCCCAGGCAGACAGGGACCGACGTCGATCACCTGTGTGGTTCAAGCTGAGTATGTTACGGGCAGTTAGCTAACGAACCAAGTGTTTGCATGTCAAGAGCTAGTTTTAGACTGAGAGCTGTGGATCTAATTATTGTAATTAGGTGTCTAATTATTATTTGCATGAGATCTATTTAAGAGACTCATTGGTTGTATTGTAAACTAGTGCTAGAGAGTAAGAGAGCAAATAAGCTCCTTCAGAGAGAAGAGAGCAATGGTGTGTTCCTCCTAGTGCCACAGTACCAGGTGTGGGTGATGGGTTGGAGAATCAACAAGATTCTTCATGTATGTATGATCTTGGTTATCAGGTGAGCATGGCCTCTATAGGAGATTTGCATAGGTAAGTAAGATCATTGATTTGTAGGTGTATGTGTGTGCAAAGTCAAGGTTCACAGGTGTGCAGAATCAGGTTGATTTGCAGGTGTGCAAAATCAGATAGGACAGCAACACAATAGGAAGCAAAATCAGGTGGGATCTACTTGGAGTACAGTGTGTACTTGTGGAGTGCGTGGAGCACTTGTGGAGTGCGTGGAGCACAGGTGTAAGGTGAACACCAAATCTGTGTTTGAGTTGGGTTTTGGGGCCTAAGGGAGAGAGCTTTGAGGGAAGATTTACTGTTTATGTCCTAGAGGTGTGGGAGCCCTAGAGGTGTGTAAGGAAGAAGAACTATGGCAGCCTTCTTTGTTATATTTCCTTCTAAAAGAGTTTTAATACAAGTTGTGTATTGTCTCTCATATCATATGTTATTTCTAAATTCTAGTTACTTGTGTATTTTGGTTAATTTATGCATATTAAGTTGCTTGGTAATCAATTGTATGCTTCCAGTTATTCATCCCAACACGTGGTATCAGAGCTAAGGTTGTAGGGAGCAGGTTTTGTGTTTGGTTACAGGTCACTCTCAGGAGTTTTTGATTGAGTGGGAGTAGAGCAATGGCAGATCAAAGTAAGCTAAGAATGGAGGAGTTGAAAAGCACAGATGGTCACTTACGGTCCTATGGAAAGAAAGAGCAGGTAAAAGAATATTGTTGGTTGGTAACAGATCAGCATGAAGGAACTGAAGATGCAAATGTTACAGGTGTTGTTGCATAGGATGCTTCGGGAGGTTTCTTGGATAAAGTTGAATCTTGGATAACAGATTATGTTGCCTCTTTCCATGTAGCCCCAGGGAGAGGAGCTAGTGAGCCTTGCCAAAGAATTGGCAAAGGGGAAGTGAAGCTAAAATTGCAGGCGGCCAACACATGGGTGTTGAAGGAGGTCATGCAGGTCCTAGGTTTGGAGATATGGCTAATTTCTTTAGAAAGGTTGGGTGATGAGAGATGCACAAGAACTCTCATAGTGGATGCACTTGAATTATCTGGTGGTAAGAAAATAGGTACTCTTTATCTACTTGTTTATATTACTGATTCTTCTTTTGTTGCAGAGACATGGCTTCGTAGGCTTGGTCACATGAGCAGGAAGGAGATGCATGTTCTTAAGAGGAAGACTAATATATTTGACAGGCTTAAGAATTGGAAAGCCTTGGTGTTTATGGAGGAGATGGTGGACAGAGACCAGTGGATGGGGCTGGATACTTCTGAGTAGGGCAGTTTGACATGGGTTTTTGATTCAAAAAAGCTCGTGGGGAAAAAGTCATCACTCACAGGTGAACACAGGTACCGGTGTCAGTAGGAAAATTGACGTCAGCAGAATAAGACCGACATCGGTCACGAAGACCGACATCGGCAGAAGGGGACACCGACGTCGGCAGGGTTGGTAGTCAGGACAGGCACAGGAACCGACGTCGATTAGATGTAAACTGTGTGGTGACCGAGGTCAGTTACTGTAACAGATTTTGGGTGGACAGCGAGCTATCAAGGAGTCTTAAATGCCCATATGGAGGACTGAAGATGGTAAGTAAGCCTCAAATTTGTTGTTCCTCTTCTTTATACTAGTTTTTGACTGCAGAGCAGGAAAGATTCAAGAAACAGTGGGAGCATGGCATGGAGAGTTTGCAAAACCAAGCAGAGATTTGGTAGGGTTGCCAACGGGAAGAAAGCACAGAGACGAATGGATACCTTAGTTGAAGAATAGAGAGAACAGAGACGTGAGATGGAAGACCAGGGCATATGGTCTTGAGGAAGCTGCAGGACAGTGGTATAGGTTTTGACAGTGGGATGACAAAGCATGACTTTAGTCAATGTCAGGGTAACTACTGTGGTTTGTCTTACCAGGTGGATAATGATTGCAACATCATTCTATTGCTGTATGTGGATGGTATGTTTGCTAGCAAGTTTGTACATACAGGGTTTTGCTGAGCTAAGGGTAAGATTAGTTCAGTGGTTTGCTATGAAGAATGTGGAGCAGTGAAATTCTTTGGCAAGGGGGACATGGGAGATCACAGGTTGATTTTGTCTCTAGTGGGAGCTGATGTGAATCAAGTGTTGGTGAGGTTCATTACGCAGGATGCAGAATCGGAGCACACTAAGGGCTGGACAATTAAGTGTCTAAAATCACATGAGGTCTAGTATAGACTTGAGTTTTCCCAAGTAATGGGAGTTGTCAGAGAGTTAAGAGCTAATTCAGAGAAGTGGGTTCTTAGGTATTTGAAAGGGACCAGCAGCAGGGATTCATGTTATTTAGGGTCAAGACTTCACTACATGGATTTGTAGATGCGGATGCGGTAGGATACTCGGATGACAGGAGGTACATCACAGGTTGTGTGGTGGGTTGTCTTCAGGATTGAGCTTGAAGAGGGATACAAGCTAGGAAACAAATTAGATGGGGTACAGGTACAAATACAGTGTAGCTATTTATCTCCAAGTGAGAGATTATTAGGTTGTGGAGCTAAAAGTTTCACTGATGCAAGTAGGGAAGGAGGTTGCGAAGGGTTTTAGAGTGTTACTGTCACCGGTGTCAGTCAGGCCAACCAATGTCAGCAGGGAGGAGACAGAAAGGCAACCGACGTCGGTCAAAAGTCGGCCGCCGTCGGCACCCCCAGGTAGACAGGGACCGACGTCAGTCACCTATGTGGTTCAAGTTGAATATGTTACGGGCAGTTAGCTAACGAACCAAGTGTTTGCATGTCAAGAGCCAGTTTTAGACTGAGAGCTGTGGATCTAATTATTGTAATTAGGTGTCTAATTATTGTTTGCATGAGATCTATTTAAGAGACTCATTGGTTGTATTTTAAACTAGTGCTAGAGAGAAAGAGAGCAAATAAGCTCCTTCAGAGAGAAGAGAGCAATGGTGTGTTCCTCCTAGTGCCACAGTACCAGGTGTGGGTGCTGGGTTGGAGAATCAGCAGGGTTTTTCATGTATGTATGATCTTGGTCATCAGGTGAGCATGGCCTCTATAGGAGATCTACATGGGTAAGTAAGATCATTGATTTGTAGGTGTATGTGTGTGTAAGGTCAAGTTTCACAGGTGTGCAGAACCAGGTTGATTTGCAGGTGTGCAAGATTAGATAGGACAGCAACACAACATGGAGCAGAATCAGGTGGGATCTACTTGGAGTACAGTGTGTACTTGTGGAGTGCGTGGAGCACTTGTGGAGTGCGTGGAGCACAGGTGTAAGGTGAACACCAACTCTGTGTTTGAGTTAGGTGTTGGGATCTAAGGGAGAGAGCTTTGAGGGAAGATTTACTGTTTATGCCCTAGAGGTGTGGGAGCCCTAGAGGTGTGTAAGGAAGAAGAACTGTGGCAGCCTTCTTTATTGTATTTCCTTCTGAAAGAGTTTTAATACAAGTTGTGTATTGTCTCTCATATCATGTGTTATTTCTGAATTCTAGTTACTTGTGTATTCTGGTTAATTTCTGCATATTAAGTTGCTTGGTAATCAATTGTGTGATTCTGGTTATTCATCCCAACATACACGACTATCTATCTACTCTATTTTCTTAAAAAAATTGGAGTTCCTCTTCAAATTTTAGATGTTTGATCTAGTTTTACTTAACCATTTTTTAAAAAAAATTATGTTTTAAAAACTAGACTAGAAATTCTACATTTTATTTTCTTACACAATCTTCAAATTTGGAGTGTAGATATCTCAAATTATCTACAGAAGTTTAGATTTTTGAAATTTTAGAAAAATCATCTCCACGAGTAGGCCATTTTTTTTCCCCCAATTTTTTTCACTTACTCAAAAATCTCATTATAAAATCTAAGATCATATTTACACTTTCATCAATATGTCATAACATTTTACATAACATTTAACATGACATATCACAAAAACATATTGAATCTCTACAAACGGAATAATCCATCAAACATAAAACATTTCTTCAAACATTTTTTCTCGTCTTTCGTTCCTTCTTTTGTGTTGAACCATCCTTGTCCTGCTATTACAAAAAAATGAATACAATTACTTTCATAAATAACAAATAAAAATCATATTTATTTGATTGAATACAAAGAGTCATTTAAAAATCAAGGATAAACAAATATACCTTCTCCTTCAACTCTCATCTTTTTCCTTTCACATTCGTGTTTGCAGCCAAGACATTTTATTTTTCTTGTCAAGTTTCGTAGCTTATGTTAAACACAAGATGTGAATGTATTAGTGAAGAAATAAATATAATGGAAAACACAATGTATCACTTACTTTCAAAAATTCCCTCTGCCTTAAATCTCTCACCTCATTTTCTCTTTATTTTCTTCAAAATTATAAATCTTGAGTTCTTCCATAGTTGTCAACCCTTCGGGGCTCAAATCATCAGAGTCATAAACATATTTTTTTTAAAGAAAATTTCCTGCATCTACACACCTCATTTATTTGTTGCTACAAATTCCATTTCATAGAGCTCCATTGTCTTCTTTTGATTGGATGTCTTGCTACTTAACAATCTAGAATGGTAGGTAACATGTGTATTCAGCACGGTGTGAATTGAACTATGGTTTTGAATAGAATTTTTTCTTACCATCGTATAATATAAGATATTGTGGTGCAATACAATATAATTGGTCCATGTATCCAAACTTTTGAATATTCTTGTAACCATGCTCCTTGTACTCAAATATAATCTACACACATCAAAAGTTTCAAATTAAACAAGCATCTCCAATTTCAAATTCATAAGATATACATCTGGATTGAAAATATGAAAACATGGGAGAATTACCTTTTTATAATGCATAGATCATGGCATGTCACTATGTAAATCCTATAGTAACTAAAATTTGACATCGTCGTCATGTTCACATGAAATGTCTCTTTCTTGCTCAGAGATGGTAACATGTTCATGTGCAAGTAAAATCACAAAAAATATCACATTCATGTTTTGTAGCACCTTAAAAAACTCACAATTAATCACATTCTACCTTGTCCTTTAAAGGATGCCCATGTGCATCTGAAGATGTTGAAGAGGTAATTTATTTCATTCTTTTGCTCTTCTTGTGAGGGAGGATAATGGGTCCTTATGTGGGTTAAAAAAATAAAATAATATCAAAATCATGTTTCATATGACTTAAATAAACACACATAAATCCCAACATATTATCTTTTCCTTCTGTCAATACCCACGTCCATGCGAAGAGGTTGTAGAGGTCATTTGTTCCATTCTTTTGCTCTTCCTGCAACGAAGGGTAACATGTTCCTATGTAGGAAAAAACAATAAGCCATATCACAATCATGTTTTATATGACTTAAAAACACACTCCAAAATCTAAACATATTACCTTATCCTTATATTTAGGCTCGTGTGCATGTGAAGAGGTTGCTGACAAATCCTTTAGTAACTCACAATTTGCAAAGTACTCGACCTCCAACGAAACATGTGTGCAACCCTCCTCACTACCATTGTTTACCTGAAAAAGAAGTGCAATAATTATAAATCTGAAATAATTATACAATAAAATATACATGCAAATTAAAAATACAAAAATAAAAGAAGAATTACCCTTGTATCATGGAAATCATTAGCAACATCATAATTTGGATCGTTCTCATCTTCTGATGAATTGGTGATTTTGTTTCTTCCTCAAAGACAATAATAGGTTCTTTTGCAGGCAAATAAAAAAAATGATGATCACAATCAATTTTCATATCAGTCTCATAAAATCACAAACCCCACATATTCCGTTTTTTCATATTACCTTCTCTATGGGAGGAGGTTGTCCATGTGCATGAAAGGAGGTTACAGAGCATGGTTTCATTTGTTCAATTATTTTGCT
Source organism: Torreya grandis (assembly GCA_037957365.1). Lineage (NCBI taxonomy): Eukaryota > Viridiplantae > Streptophyta > Pinopsida > Cupressales > Taxaceae > Torreya > Torreya grandis. The sequence continues at coordinate 1,211,348 of JARHVA010002590.1, read as the reverse complement.
CTTCTTACAAATGGGAGTAGTGCATCTGTCATCTCTACCATTATTAAGCTACAAAATGAATGCATTAGTTATAATTCAAATTTATAATTGAACAAAATAATATTAACATTTAAATATAACAAATTAATAAAAATTTACCACCTTCTCCAATTGCTCCCTATTTCGTTGATGTTGTTGGAGGAACTTAGGGAAGCTTCTCATAGGTTTGACATGCTCGTCACACTCCACATTCCCATTAAAAGGCTGAACAAAAAATGAACCAATTAAAATTTAAAACATGATTGATCACAAGAATATAATGGTTAAAATTTGAATACCATCAATTCACAGTACTAACATTTTCAACTGGTGGAGACTGAGGTCCAAGTTTAGTAACATTAACATCTTACATTGGCTACAAATCACCAAGGGTTGTCTATATCCAAGTTCAAATCATAAATGATAAATGGTTGGCATTGTGTACAATTTATAATTGCTTAAATAATTAAACAAAACAATCTAAAACCAAGTAATGTTTTCATAGTACTAAATCAATGTCATTTAGTTCAGCCAACATGTCTTTAATAATTTGTGTTGGCATCCTTTCTACTCCATCAAATTATTCAGAGCTATACAACTTCTTTGTTCTTTATTCACTTGTGCCATGTAACTTTACTAGAGATAATTCAACTGCCAAAAAGTGAAGACTCTCAAAAAGATCATAATGATGTTTTGAGTCAGGAATAGATGTAAAATTGATTGATAATATTAAATACATGCTATTTCATAGAAATTATATTACAACATCATATATTAATGACAAGATAATTTTAAGAATAACAAAGGCATACACTCATGTAGAGAGAAAAAAACAAAACAATAATTGTGTATATGCATTCCATGCTTATAGAAGGGATATAAGTGCAATGCATTTTCTGCATCATGTGAACAATTTATATGTCCAATTTATACATTGAAGGATTTTTAATCCCATTATGTGAACAATTTATATGTCTAATTTATGTATGATAAAAGTGTAGTGCATTATATGTCCAATTTATACATTAAAAGATTTGCAACCCCATTATGTGAACATATTATATCATGATTGATCAATTAAAATATTTGATACTATAAAACATATTTGGAGTTGTAGTGTTCTTCTTTTCTTCTAACATGGCCAGAGAAGTAAGGCATGAAAATCCAGTCAAGAGGGAGTATATGCAGAGTGATAATATTCGTATCTAATGATTGACAATGTTATTCATTCTTCCTCGCATAACCTAGGGAATTACGAGGTAAATAATCGATATATTTTAGAGTTTTACAATCATTGTATCCAAGCAAGAATAAAATATCTTGTACAATATTCAAATGGATGTCAAAAAGGGGTTAAAACTATGTTATGATGATAAAATAGAAAAAAAAATGAAATCTCACACTATTACCTCCACCACCACTATGGATGCCATTATAGGTTATACCAAATGATCCCAAAACATGACATAATACATTTAGTTGTCAAAAGAAAAATAATAATATTTAAATTAAGATTTTCTATCAATTTTAGTGTAAAAAAATACAATGTTGCACATTATAAATTATAAAAGTTTAAATACAATACAATACAAGTTCAAATATAATATAATACAAGTTTAAAAAATATAATATTGTCCATAGTAATCAAGTTTAAACAGGGTTTGAGATTCAATAATGCAGACCATCTAATTCATTGTAGGTAACAACCAGTATAGTAAATGCCTCTTCTAGAATACTCCTATGAATGTGGTGCATGCTTTTGAAATCGGGTAATATGCACACAAGATCATGTAGAGGTCAAAAATAAATAGGGTAATGGCAAACAAGAAATGAAATAGGAAAAAAAACATGCAAGTAATTGAAGATGTAAGAAGTGGGGCCCACCATCAAAGGGCTAATGGGATAAAGGAATGGATGGAGAGGAGGGACCCTTAGAGTATCTAACGTGAATGTGGATTTCACGCTGACACTTGACCTCCATGTGCTTGTTGGATACTCCATCTACCCTTGGAGTATCCATCAAACAAGGTCACACTAATAATTGACCTCCATGTGCCTACTGGATACTCCATCTACCATCCCCCTCCATCCATTTCATTGGCTCGTTGTCTCTTTATTGATGGCCTAAATTTTTACATCCTCAATTCTAAGCATAACCAGCTGGTACATTTAACATGAGCTTGGAATCGAGGATGTAATAAGTTAGGCCCATCGATGAACAGATGATGATTGACTAAATGAATAGAGGAATGATGATTTGAGGTTAACATTTAATTTCTATTCATCCCTAGAATTTGGATTAACTGTTGTCATCTGCCTTAACCATTGTTTTTTGCATTATTGACTAATGGGCTTCTGCATAGGTAGAAAATGAATAGTTTAATGGCAAAGGAGAACTAGTATAGTCTTCGAATAAGGGAAAGGTATGTAAGTAACAAGTCAATGGTCAATAGATATTAACATTTAGTTTTCAATTAGCATTTGTCTTAACCATCATTATTTTCCTTAACATGTTATTGATGGATGTTAGCCCAACTATGAGCACTAGACATTTACCAATTTTTAGTAATCCTCATAGATAAGTCATCTAAAAATGTGAACACACTGCCTAGTTAAAGTGTTCATGTTTGATGTGGACGTCCACACTAGATGTTGACCCCTGACTAGTCGCATCCTACTTCTTTATCAATTTGCCTTGCTATATTTTGGCTTAACTACTGAATGTACTCATTGGTTACATTCATAATCAAGGATTTAAGAAGTGGGGCCCATCAACATAGAGCTAACAAACTACTAGAATGGACAGAGGGGAGGGACCCTTAGAGTAAGCAACAAACACGTAGAGGTCATGCTAACAATTGACCTCCATGTGCCTATTATATACTCCATATACCATCATAGTATCCAACAAACATATCAAGGTCACACTGCAAGTTGACCTCCACATGCCTGCTAGATAGTCCATCTACCCTTGGAGTATCCAATAGGAATTTGAGGGTCACGCTAAAAGTTGACCTCCACATATATGTTTAATACTCCATCTATCCTTGAAGTATCCAACAGGAATGTGAAGGTCACACTGACAGTTGACTTTTACGTTCCTATTAGATACTCCAGCTACCCTCCACCTCTTTATCCATTATGTTAGCATGTTAGCCCTCTGATTATGGGACTCGCTTCTTACATCCTTATTTGTGAGTATAACTATCTAGTATGTTCAACATGAACTTAGAATTTAGGACATAATAAATGGGGCCCATCGATGAAAGGCTAATGCAAGTGATGATAAACAAAATATTAAATCATCATTTTCAAATATTGTGCCTCTTCACGTAAGATAATGTTTTCAACTAGCTAACAAGTTAACAAAATGGACAAAGCACCAATAGTTAAAGTAACCAAAGGAGATGTGGAGGTCAACTACCAGAGTGAAATCCCACGCTAAATGTATCATCTATTTACGCTCGTAATAGAGGATCTAATAATTGATCCAACCCAAGTAATGTATGAGCATCAAACATTCAATGAGGATGACCATGCTTGTAATTGACCTCTGCATCCCCATTAGTTACTCTATCTACTAGAACTTTATATACCATCTATCAGGGTTCAACTTCACAAATACATTACCATCTACAAGTGCCATGTGTGCATGGATCATAATGAAATTTAATGGGGGTTCATGAACCTTAATATATGGCATAATATGTTACATTCATATTCAAAGTCTAAGTGTGCATGTCCCCATGAAAATACATTATTATACAACAGAATAACAATAAAAAAGTGATCGTGACAAAGACCCCTCTACTCCATCCATTAGACAACATCTATATTTCCTCATTTAATCATTTCCTCTTGGTATACGGTCACATTATAAGTTTACACAGCCACACCATCAAAGCTGCAAGGACATTTATTTATTATCTCAGAGGTAAGGTAAAACTCACAACCTTTACAATATTTGTAATGGTAGACATAGATCAAGCATTCACATTTTTTTCCAAAAAGAAGTTTGTATATATATTCATTGCTTGTGTATAGATTCACTGTTTGTGTAATAACCTTTACATTTTGCATATCATTCTCAAATATGATATATATAAAGGAAATTAAACTCTATACCTTTGTATTCTAGCTTTATGCTATAAAGGAAATTAAATGTTTAGAATTTTGACCCATTGTATATTCACATTATTGTACATCTTGCTACATAAAGGAAAGAAAGTAATGGACCATTAGTTTGTATCATTGTCTACTATTGGTCTATTGACACTATAGTCTATCTTGTTACATAAACGAAAGGAACCAATGAACCACCATTCTTTATAAAGGTCTAATATTGTTCATTATCAATATTAAGTATTATCTTAGTCATTTGGGATACTACCCTTCACATAAAAGATAAAATAATTAATCATGTTAAGTAAAGGAAATGAACCAAGGAACCAATAGGCATATCAGATTATCATAGCAAGACAAGCGAAGGTATTATATAGTAGACCATTATACAAAATGCATGTAATGTGAATGGTATTATACAAAAAAGCTAGATGTAGGGAATTATACAAACTATAATAAGATGGACAATAGTAGACCATTATATAGAGCGATGGTTCATATCAAACAGTTATATGCAATACATATATTTTGTCTATAATCCTATGCAAAAAAGGAAAATATTTAGCAAACATAAGCATGCTCAAGATTCATATAATCATCTCATGTTCATTACAGTCAATGGATTTCCATGATCTTTATATTATTAACATGATAGAGTTATGAACAAAAATGAATACAATACGTGTTTTTCAAGCCCACATAAAAGACTTATACTAGGTACGAATTTAAAAGAAACATAGTACTACGTTATCCACCACCTATGTTTGACTCTTTCCATTGAAAATGAAAAATTAAACATTAGAAATCATTCTGAAATAGGCATACCTTCAAGAGTTCAAGTAGTCAACAATCTAGTCAATGGTTTTCCATGAACCTTCTAGTATTAACTTGATTGAGTTATCAAGAAGAATGAACATAACATTTTTTTTGCAATCCCACAAAAAACAACTATAGATGCCCATCCTTCACATTAGCACAATTATCACTCAATAATTGATGAGTATTATGTTGAAGGTATTATTGACTGCTTGAAGGAATTAATGTTTAGTTAGGGCATAGTTTGTTTTATGTTGACTATATTGTTGATTGCTTTGATATAAATGTAGTACTATGTTATCCACCACCTATGGGGATGTAGTACCATGTTATCCACCACCAATAAGTAAAATAAGTTGGCACACGCATAACCTCAACACTCGAAAAGGTGATCCTTAAAGAGTTTGAACAAAAAAATTACAATGTGACTCTTCACCCCATGTTACATTAACAGATTGCACATACTACTAATGAAAACTTTCAAATGGTAACATATACTAGGGTATTGAAGAATTGTCTCCTTAAATTTTTATCTTTACTATAATTCTCAAATTAAATAAATTAATTAAGTTAGAAACCCGATATGGTGTACTATCAAACACCTCACATCTCATGCATCTTACTTATCATAGCTAAACACTATTGACATAAAAATCCAACTCTGCCCATAAAACTTGAATTCCTTCAATCCGTCATCTAGAAAAGGCATATCGATTTAGTTTGTGTAATACATTTGGATTTGTTTTATGTTGACTATATTCCTTCCTGTTTAAAAAAATTAATGATTAGTTAGTGCATAATCCTTCATTCAATGCATAATTTATTGAATAATTTGTGTAATTATGATATGTTACATATAATTCAGTGAATGCATATGAATTAAATGTATAATCATCATTGGATATGCTACTTATAAAGGAATTTTAATTCTATACATTTGTCTTCTAGTTAAACACTATTCACAAAAAATTCCAACTCTGCCCCAAAAAACATTAATTGCTTGAAGCAGTTAACAATATAGTGAATGGGTTTCCATGTGTTAGCAGAGGTTCATGGAAGACTCTAGAACATGCTAATTAAAATAATAGCTTGCACAGATATAGAAATAGAGATAAACATGACATAGACTTCATAATCCCATATTGTTACTTGAAAACATAGATGTAATTATGAAAGGACTAATCATAGAATTAACAAATACAGAGCAAGCTAACATATACTAAATGAGTAATAGATGTTAAATCAAAATAAAGTAATCATTGCACATAGTAAAATGATAAAAGATAACTCGATGAACCATATAAGGACAACTCTATTAATCTCAATCACACATCAAAACCATCTTTCATTACATCTAAGCGATATATAGATCATTTTATAGTGTTATCTCTTTAGATTCCATCCTTTCAATATACTAAAAAGGAAAGAGTCTTCGCATTATTCTACCATTGATTAAGCTTACAATGTCAAATACATTTGAAAGACTATACAAAAGACAAAATCATATACTTTGAACACATGTCCAACCAATTATATTTCATAGTTTTGATGACCTCGATCCATGCTCAACACTTTCCCAAACTTAATTTATTGTCTTATCTTGAAACAAAGTTGTACCTTGAAATGTTTTCTAACGTTGAATGGATGAGTCATAAACACTAGTTGCAGTTATTGTTCCAAATGTCATTTAACAGTTTTCACCTATTGCACACTACTTAACCACCTTTTTTAATTTTTAACTAAGTAGCATACCACCATACCACCCTTTTGGGTTTTCAATAGACTGGCATAACTAGATGGCCATCATTTATAAACCAGTCTGACCCCGATTCTAATGTTTAAGACTATCTTATATTCTTTGTATAAAACTAGTGCAAGATGCAAAAGTGAATTGCAAAATACCTATTGAGAAGGTGGTGATGTACTTTGGAGTGACTGAGGTGAAGGTTGCTATGTTATTGGTTTTTCCTAGACTGCGATTGGATCTGCTAGGTGTACAGGTTGTGTTATACGAGTTTGTTTTTGATGTGTGTGTGCTTGAGTCTACACAACTGGCTTCCTATGCTAAAGTATTTTTTGGGTTGTTGTGGTAGAATGAATTAAGTTAGCTCTACCGGTTGAGAAATAGAAATATCAATTTGATCAAGATATTGCTTTAATATATTTTAATTTGTGAGGCCTCACGTACCAAGGAAACCAAGATGTGTAATGGAGTCTGGATCAACATCAATTTTTTCACATCATCTTTTGCAATGGAGATGAGTGATTTTACATATGACATTTTGAGTTGAATGTCCAACACTAACTCATCCAACTAGTCTACAACCTTTTGAGATTAAATGCTGGAAAACATGTTATGCATTGTCTCATCAGGTCATATTTGGATCTTTTGTATAGTGTTATCCCTGACATCAAACATTTGCTTGAATGCAATGTTCATTTTGCCTAGAGTAGTTGTTTGATCATCCAAAACTACTTTGGCTTTATCGACTGATGTGAATTGAGGTTTCACAATAGCCAATGATTGGTTGAGGTGTTTCCTCCAATTGATCATTCCTTGGCTTACTTATTTATCTGTGTAGCAGTAGCAGTCTCCACAACCTACTCATATTCTTCCAATAATTCACAAATTACCTTTACCTTCATCCTTAAGGCCTGCCTTTGTGTGTGAAGTGTTTGTAGTCGTTACACAACTAACCAAACTTTAGTAAGTTGCATCAACAAGACTATGAGTTGTTTCTCTAGAGACATTACTTGATCACCTAGAACCTGCATAACCAAATTATGGAAAGTAGAATCTATCAAGTGGCATGTATTTGTTAGTTGATTTTTGAGGTCTACATTGTCATCTTGTAGCCTCAGCACTTCATGTTCCAAGTCTGATGCCTTCTATGCCATTGCCTCTTATAACATAGTTGCACCTTCTATTTGCTTTGACAGTGGAAGCTAGGATACATCCAAACTTATTTCCAAAGTAGTAGTGGAAAGGGCCATGGACATGGTAGGAGTGTAGATGGAATCGGTGTGAATTACACCAAAGGAAGACCACAAGTGGTACATCGAGTGGATGTTGTGAGAACATCCCATAGCCACTAGATATAAATCTAAGGCTTTATCTATGAGGGCTCCTCATGCGCATCTAATTGTGTTGTCAGCTTATGTTATGTTGCAGATTTCACTTCCTTCTTGGCTTCAGCCTCAATGTTGACTTTAGCATCTTCTTTAGCTTGAGCTTTAGCTTGAGCTTTAGCTTGTGCCTTAGCTTGAGTATTAGTTTTAACTTCAACTTTGGATTTGGCTTTGTCATCTATTCAGCCTTAACGTTGGCCTCAACCTTAGCCTTAACTTTCTCTCAAGTTGCTTGCTCAATATATTTTTGTTTTGCTTGTGTTTCCTTGTCTTTTTGTTCTGCTTCCTCTCTTTATTATTTCACATCTTGTGTTTCTTATTGTTTCTTATTTGCTTCCTCTTGCTACTTTTTCCTTACCTCAAATTCCTCAGTTTACTTTCTATGAGCTTCAGCTTCCTTGGCCTGCTTCTTGTTGGCCTTTGCTTCTTCAACCTACATTTGTGCAGCCTTTACTTCATCAGCCTATTATTTTTGTTGTTCTTATGCAGCTTGGTCTTGTTAGCATTGGGCCTCGTATGCAGTTGCTTGTTGTTCAGCTTCTTCTTTATTTTCATTTTTCTCCTCTTTTCTTCTTTTATTTTCATCCTTTTTTTGTTTCTCTTTTGGGACTTCTTATTGCTACACAGCTTATTCATGTGGATCAGCCTAAGGTAAACTTTTTGTTGCCTTCTCCTTCATTTCCTCTAGTGAATTTATCCCAAGGGTTGTTTGAGTTTAGTCTAAGGAGGTCGATGCTATCACATTACCTTATGGCACAAAAATCTTCATCCTTGATAATGGTAGGGGATTATGGACTCTTTGACTCTATTCATATTTTTGGTCTACAATTGTTTTTATGAAGCTTATGTTTGATATGCACCAGTCTCTTCTAGTACCTCACCAAAAGACACCATCCTTTCATCGACATGTTGTGCTAGCTTTTTCAAAAAATGAGTCCTTGGCTTGCACTTTAGAACTGACAATGGACTTTTTTATGTCCATTGATCTTAGTCTTGCACAGCTGAAGATCCCTCAACTGGATCTATGTGAAATATCTCAACTACCATATTTTATTGTATTATTTCCTCTCCCACAGTATCAATAGTGATGGAAGGGGGTTTGTGAGATGTCAACCCAGAGATCCTGCCTTCTAATTTCATACTTGATAAGTGTGCACTACTTTCCAAAAGAAACTTTTTTCCTCCTTGTCATAAACTTCAGTGCCAATGTCCTCAAACATGGTCTTCAATACTTCTTGTTCTTCCACTATCATTTTTGGCAAATTTCGTTGAGCCACTACGCTTAAAACATGTGAATTATCCAACCACGACTTTGTCTGATGCATCTAATTCTTTAGTGGAGGAGTTGAGGCTCTCTACGTAGGTGCCTTTATTTTTCCTTTCTCATGTTTGGATGGAGTTGTTGAAGCTTGTGGTGATCCATGTGGTTGTGCTTGTTGTTTTGCTTATGGTTTATCCAATGCTAGTTGTTGCCCTTATACAAGAATGGATAGAAGAGGTAGAACCTTCCTTGCAGCTAAAGTTTTTTGTCTCCATACTTTAACATGTGCTTCGACCATTATAATGAAGAATGACCTCAGGGTTGCAGTTGGAGTGGCCAACTCATCAAATTTGATCTTAATACCTTTATGTAGCTTTGTAACCAATGCATGTTGTCCTAAACATTGCATGACATATTATGGGATTCTTGGGTGCATTTGAATCAGGGCTAGGACCTCCATCCACCATGTATTAAACTACCCCAATTTTTCATTGTACTACCTTATTTTTTTCCATACAATGTTTGCAAAGGTAGTTGTAGGCCAAAAATATGGTTAACATTGACTGGTCCTAGTGGAGATTTCCAATACATAAATCACAATAGTAAGACCAAAAATTGATATTAAAATGTTTACAAACCACCTAAAAGTACCTTCTCGATATTGGTCATGAGATCCGATGATAAAACTCCAAGCCAATTAAAGTTCTCCCATAGATAGATCACACAATATGTAATATTAATTACCACCTTCATTTCCTGATTGGCATGTTTGGTAGTATGCCAAAATATTTTTGTGGTGCATTCTACTAGAAGGCACTCTGAAGCATCCTCTATTAAATCAATCTATATTCCTCTACCTGCTCTTGTGGTATACTTATCCCAAATGTTTGAATGGATCGGTAGTGCAGTAGATTTATATTGGAGAATGGATTTCCCATGATTGGGGAGGCCTGTGGCTCTTTCCATAGCTAAAGCATCAATACATATTATAATATCTTGGGACAAATGGATATATCCTTGATTATATTGACTCAAAGGAATGAGCATTGCCTTATCTAATTGCCTAAATGTAGGGAGTGTATACACATAATATTTTCAACTTTTATCAATTACTAATGATTTACATCTTGTAGGAACCCATCGAGACTCAATCTCTTTGAGTGCACTTCCTAAGGGGTGAACCGAGAAAGGGGTGGGCAGACCATTGGTGCTTCAAAAGATTGTTGTCCTTTGTTGCCACATTATTACCAATCCAACCAATTCTTAAAACCATTTCCTAAGCTATTACTCCTCTATTACACACTCCTTCAGTCTTTTCCCATTTTTCATCCCTCATATTCCTCACCTTAATCCCCTTTTTTCAGTCAATTATACTTGGTCATCTAGGTTGACCTTGTACAGTTTTGAGTAATTTTCACTTAGGAACTAGTTTGGCCTTTGGCTGACCTAGTGATTATTGTCCAAAATTGTGCTTGGTTGACTATGTAGACCCTATCCATCAAGATTTTTGGAAGGGTTTAGGATCATATATATATATATATATATATATATATATATATATATATATATATATATATCATTTCATCATTATTTAAATATGCAATCAATATTTATTATTCGTTTGTGCTTCTTTACAATCTATTCTTCCAACATTCTACTTGAGGAGTCTTATCTTAGGGATTTAACTTGGAGAATCTTGTCTTGTGGATAAGTATTGGATGTTTTGGCCTCTCTTAGTGATCCTATAAAAACACCTCTTGTAAAGCCCCTTTGGCCAAAGAAGAGATTGAGTCTTGATGGGTTAATCATTCAGGTAAGTATTCTCTAACTTTGCTCCTCTCTTTAATAGATAGAAATAAAATAACTATTGACTTCGAATAATATTAATTTTTATATTACATGTATTATGGTATTAATCATACATAGCTTAATTGAGATTCTCTTATACATGTTTTTATTGTTTACTAACCTATCATGTTGTGCCATAAGCTTTGGTGCACACTAGATTAGATTTTCTTTACTTGTTATTAGTTTAGGTGAAATATCAAAACTCAAGACTCCTTTAAGTTTATTGCATATTTATGCTTGATTGGAGGCTTTGGAACCCTCCCTAACACCATGTATTATGTTAATATATCCCCTAATTAGTCTGGAGGATCCCTATATTGGTCATGTTCCCACTTAACAAATGTGTCCCCAATCAGAAGTGTATGGTATGATTTATCTTCTTCAAGTTATGATTGTTTTATATACATGATGCATTTTTGATTGCATACATTCTAGTGAACCCGACATGAAACTAACCTTTGTAGGGTTTTGTTTCACTTTTTTTATTTTTTCGTCATTTTATCATTTTTTTAGCCCCTGTCTGCTATGCTAGGTTAACTCAGTTGACTATGTACAATTTCCAATCCTTATTTTTTTGTACTAGGTCAACCCTATCGACTCTTTATAGTTTTCAAACCCTATCTTTCATTCTAAGTCAACCTTGTTGACTTTATACAGTTTTTATCCCCTATTTTATGTAATAGGTCAACCTTGTCAACTTTGTAAAATTTTTAGACCCTATTTTTTGTACTAGGTCGACCTAGTCAAATCTATACATTTTTTTGATTTCCCTATCTACTGACCCAGTTCTCTATTTCTCCTTCTTAGCATTCTGTTCATTCCTCTCAAATCATCATGAAGTCCCCTATCCATATCTTCTTGTACAACCTACATCCATTTAGACACTATATGAGGTTCTCTTTACTTCTTATCTTTTCCTATCTCTTCTTCCTCTTTTCATCTTATGGGGCATCTTACGATGCAAATCCACACATTTCTCTAGCCTTTGGGGCATCTTATAATTCCCACCCGCATATCATTTTAGACTTTGGAGCATCTTGTGATGCCCATCCCTACACCCAATTACCCTTTGGGGCACTTTGCAATGCCCACTCTTATTCTACCTAGCATGCTACCAAACTAATTCAACTTCAAGAAACCTATCGAGACACATAGGCTTGTCTCTCACATGTTCATTCTTGATATAGACGTTAGTGTAGGATTATTTCCTTATTTTCATGCTTTCTATCCACATCTAACACTTTTTGTAGGTCACTTACATGGGTCTCTCCCTCTACAATAGTTCTCTCTTTTCACAAACCTTTAATCCTTCATTTTTAATTTTTTGGTTTCCCCTTTCTCTCATGAATTTAATTGTAAAACCATGGATAGGACCCGGTCTTCCTCATGATGTACCATAGCATTCTTTATTTTTATATTCTTTTTACACACTTTCTGGCACCCTTTAGGTTTTTTTTGTGAGTTGTAGTGTAAAACTATGGATAGGACTTGGCCTTCCACACAAAACACCATCTTTTGATTTTCCTCATTTATTTTTCACATGCTTTTTGGCACCTTTGTGGGTTTCTTTTTTTATGAGCTTCAATGTAATACCATGGATAAGACCTGGCCTTTCTCATAAAATTACCATCTTGTCATTCATTTTCTAGAATGTGGTTTTGATCCTTGTTCTCAGCTTTAGCTTTTGCTTCTTTTGATACATGTAATTTGCCCAATAATCTATGTCAGCATGTTTTCGTCCATTTCCCTCATTCTTATGATAAGAAATCACACTTTATTGTCATTGTATCCCTCTCTTGCTCTTTGTCATATTTTTTTGCAATTTGACGTAATTCAAATTGTTCCATGTGTCACTCCTCTTGATTTCTTTTCCTTTCACTCCACATTGGATAAAACAAGGTCAAAGTCAAGATATAAATTTTATTTCACCTAGATTTATGAGACTCTTAGACCCCATGCTCTTTGAAGTTATCTATCTTAGCAACCAAGTCCCAAGTATTCAAATGAAAGTTATCTTTAGCACCCATGTTTGGTTTTTCAAATCCATATGGAGGAATATAAAAAGCTATCAAGAAAGTTAAAATCCAAATCATTTGAAACAAAAGGAAATGATATACAAAAGGAAACATACAAATTTCAAAATTTAAAATCACACCAAAAGATGTGATTCCAAGCATATCTCTTATCTTTAATCGAAGCTCAAACTCCACATTTGGCCTCACATAGAACTGATGTCCATTGGGGTGTGGTAGGATAGTAGATTGGAATAAGATAATTCAAAAAACTCTAAAGTGAAATCTACTTTCTCAAGTACTCAATATTCGCAGTAGATCGACAGCTCTGTAAGGGGTCCTAAGGAATGGGGAACACTTTGTGGGAAGGTAGGTCTATTTTGATTTTCATGCATATAGCCTTCATGGGATGATATATATATTGTATTTGTTGATCTAATACTTGTGTAGCTAAGATAAGTTCTTCAAATTCCTTAAGGTGGAAAGTCCTCCTGTTTTGATAAACCTAATTTGAGTGTCTTGACTTCGATAAAGAGTTCCTCTACCTTGGTTGTTCCTTCATTCTCCCCTCCACCCATTTCATTTACCCCATTGATAGGAAAATTGTGATTCTAAATATGTTTTCCCTTCTTCTATATTCCCTTCTTCTTCACCTCTTAAAAACATGTTAGCACTACTTTATTTCAGTTTTATCTATCCTTAGAGCATAACAACATGTTTGAGTGATTATTTATTCACACCATAGATTACATTTTTAGACTTGTTTTGATTATCTTTTTACCATTTGTCATTGTTGTACCACCATTTTTGTGAACACATGAGTCTGTTTTCCCCTTTTATGCACATTTTTTTATTGTTTAGTGAAATAAAGATTGTTACTACTCACTCATCAATGTTGTTTTACCATTTTGTTTGTACTTTTTAGATTTTATGTTTTATTACAATTTTTTTTACATGTATCATTGGTTTGACTTGGTGAGTTTACATTTATTACTTAAGGTTTACTTGTTTGAGTTGTTTTATCTTTAGTAGCCTTGGATTTTTGGTTACCTGATTTACTCTTGTTTTGACTTGGTCATTTGGTCTAACATGACACTTGTCATCCCAGCTTGCCAAATTCCCAAGCACGTCCTATCCACATAGCACCAATTATCTTGGCTTTCCTACATTTGTTTGTTTTTTCTCTTTAGTTTTATATTCTTGGTTTTATCGAAAACAGTCTCTGTACCCTCCACAATCAAAACTAATAACACAACAGACAATCATCTAATGATAAAGGTAAGTCAAGGTACACATCACATTTAATTTTTTAATCATTTACTAATACTTCATTTAATTTTAGTTATTTTATGCTTTAAAATACTACAAATTTTTTTGAGCATCAGCATTATGTGTTCTTATATTCTTTCTTGAAGCACCATCCCCTGTTGCACTTTAGTGACAAATGATGAGCTTCGAGTGGGGCATTTGTATACACATAATATTTTCAACTTTTATCAATTACTAACACTTTACATCTTGTAAGACCCTATCGAGAATCAATCTCTCTAAGTCCACGCCCTAAGGGGTGCACCAAGAAAGGGGTGGGTAGACCATTGGTGCTTCATAAGATTGTTGTCCCTTGTTGGCACATTATTACCAATCCAACCAACTCTTAAATCCATTTCTTAAGCTATTACTACCCTATTACACACTCCTCCAGTATTTTCCCACTTTTCATCCTTTCCATTCCTCACCTTAATCCCCTTTTATCAGTCAGTTGTACTAGGTCGACTAGGTCGACCCTGTACAATTTTGGTAATTTTCACTTAGGAACTAGTTTGGCCTTTGGTCGATCTAGTGATTATTATCTAAAATTATGCTAGGTCAACTAGGTCAACCCTATCAACTGGGCTTTTCAAAAGGGTTTAGGGTCAAATTTGCTTATATATACAAGATCATTTTAAGTAAATTATAGAAACTTAGTATGGTGCATTCATATCATGATCAAGTAGCATGCTATAAATAGGATCAAAAGTAATTAAGGTAGTATGAGGATAATAAATTGAGACACACCCCATATTTGATTTGTGAGCACCAACTAAAGGAGGAATAATATAGCACTTATATATACATATACATATATATACCATATATGTATATGTATGTTTAGAAACCAATAAATCTTGATTGCATATTATTTCAATATGCAATCAAGATTTATTATTCATTTGTGCTTCTCTACAATTTGCTCTTCCACCATTCTACTTGAGGAGTCTTAGCTTAGGGTTTCTACTTGGAGAATCTAGTCTTGTGGATAAGTCTTGGATGATTTGAAACTTTTTAGTGATCCTTATAAACCAAAATAACTTATTTCAAAGCCCCTTTGGCTAAGGGAGAGATTGAGTCTCAATAGGTTCATCTTTCAGGTAAGTATTCTCTAACTTTGCTCCTCTATTTAGTAGATAGAAGTAGCATAAGTATTGGCTTAAAATAATATTACTCTTCATATTCCATGTATTAGGGTCTTACTCATATATATCATAATTGAGATTCTCTTATACATTTTTTGATTGTTTACTAACCCCTCATGTTGTGACACAAGTTTTTGTGAGCACTAGATTACATTTGTTTTACTTGTTATTAGTTTAGGTGAAATATCAAAACTCAGGACTCCCTTAGGGTTATTGCATGATTGTACTTGAATGGAATATTTTGAACCCTCTCTAACACCATGTATTATGATAAGATATCCCCTAATCGGGTCTATCAAATCCCCATATTAATCATGTTCCAACTTAACAAATGTGTCCCCAATCGAAAGTGTATGGTATGATCTATCTTCTCCAAATTAAGATTGATTTATAGACATGATGATTTTTTGATTAAATTTAGGGAGCTTAATCAACCTCTTTGTATCTAAGCCTCACAATGGATGTGGGAGCACTAGGGCTCCATCTTGTGCAACTTATTATAGTACTAGAGAAAATAGGGTAGATTATGTTTGGTTGACAAAATCGAAAAGATCTAGGTTATTATATTTAATCTACCATAAACCCAAACCAGTCCCCATTTATTATTTTCGTGAATCTATCATAGGGATCAATAATTGGTATTAATCCATGGTTGTTGATGTAGCTTGGGACAAACACTCATTTTGATGATTCAAACTCTTGTGTCCAGTCTATGTGCGATGGGGTATTTTGAAGGTAGATCACAAAACTCATTTGTTGGACAGAGTGTTTAATGTCTTAGTGTTATTGAGATCCTTATTTTTATAGCTTTTGGTACCCAATTCCATGTAGCTAACTTGTTTTAAATGCAATTAATTGGGTGCACATGAGTTGAGATCCAAAATTAATATGACTTTATACTTGATGTGATTGTGACCCTTTTTAGATCAAGACGCCTAATATATCCCTTAGTAATTAATTAATGTGACATGAAACCCTTCCATCTCCCCTATTTGATTTATGACTCTAGTTGTCTATTTGGAACTCAATTTTCCTCATGAAAGATGCAATCTCTTGAAATGTCGTGTCTTTAATGGACTTGAATCACTATTACTTACCCTTTAGTCATACGTGTCTTATCACCACTACCTTCTCAATCTTACTATATGACCTTTGTTAGTTTTCTTTAGCTATCCATCCTTAGTCTACTCTATGAACCAATGGCATGTTATGACTATATTTTTTTCTTCTTGGTTGTGATGTGTTGCGATGCCAAGATCACACTACACAAACATACTACACTATTAAAACAAAACACACAAAAATATAATTGCTGACCAAATTTGACCCCAATTCAAATTTGGGTCAACCCCTACTAATTTTAACTTTTAATAAATTTCCCATGTGTCTTATAGGGCATCATGTTGGTCTATTATCATACTTATCCTCTCCTTAGTCCTTGTTGGAGTCCACCTTCTTTGTGATAGGCTAGTCAACTAAAGTCAAAGGTTGGTCAACCCTAATCAAAGGTATTAAAAGGTAAAATTGTGTTTAAAATATCCTAAGGTGGTCCTTGACATGTTTTAATATGTTTACAAGTCATAAATTGGTCATAGGTTATGTCTCATGTGGAAAAAGGGGCCTTTTGGTCATATTTTAACCCATTTAATGACTTGTACAGACTTTCATGCATGAAAATTTGACACCAAGGGTATTTTCCACATGGAAGAGGTTATAATCATGTCAAGATTAGTCATTTGTCATTTAATAAGTAGTTATGTGCAAGAAGAGGGAGTTTTCCTTGATTTTAGGAGCTTTTGGGCACTTGTACGGACTTCTTGAGTCCATCATCAGCGAAAAACATGGATAAAGTAACACTTCACTTCTCATAATATATTAAAACACCTGATTTTCAATGATAATGCAAAATATTTCATATGTAACTTCTTTTCCTTCATTTTCCCTTGACAAGCAAAGAAAGGTCAACTTCAAGCACTTGGCATGGGTCATACAAGTGAAATTGGGAAGAGTGTTTCTGAGGGTGGATAATACTCTGAGTGCACTTAATTTTAATAAAAATAACTTAATATTTGGTGCATTCCCCATTATGAACAATCAATTTGATTCCAAACAATTTTTTATGCTTATACAACCATGGGGGGGTCATTGTTTGAGCTTGTCTCAAATTTTATTGATTTGGCTTGATGGATTTGTGTGTTTTAGGTGTTTATATATGATTTTAAATATATTTCCATGCTTATTATTTTATATATTTCAATTTTTTGAGAAAACCCCTTCTAGGCTTGCAAAATGCCTAGTTTGCACTTGCAGTCATTTCACTTGCCTCGAAAATGTTTCCCCCACTTTGGAAAAAGGTGTTTTTATATTATTTTAGAGATTATCCTAATGTATGTTAAGCACATAATTGTTTATAATTTCTCTTAGGGTGTTTGGAAAGCCTTCCTTGCATGTTTCATGTCATTTCATGATTTCCATGTATGTTATGGTCAAGAAGCTCCAATTTTAGAACCATGTTGATGTCACAAATGAAATTTGGAGGGTTTGATATGTTCCTTAACCTCTTGGGACCACTAATATACATTAAAATGTTTGATGGAGGCATTTAGGTGCTACAAACTTGCATATTTGGAGAATGGGCTCAATTCTGCCTGTGTAGAAGGAATGATCATCTACAGTTGATGTTATAGATATGCCTTCTGGAAGTGTTCCAATAGTTGTTCAATCCATTTTTAGATACATTTCCATGGAAAAGGTCTAAAAAAAACCTCTTGATAATGCTATTTGACTAATAAATGTGTCAAAACATCAAATGGCAAGTTGGACTATGATTAGGCCCTTTTGCTCCAAAATGACCAAACAGAGGTCCATAAGGTTTTGTATGACCTATTTAAGAAAGACCCTTAAGTAACCTAAGGCACCTTGAGAATTTAATCCTATAGTAATCATATATCACAAGGCCTATGCCAATTTTGAGAAGCAAAGGATGAGTGGAAATTGGATTTTGCAAGTTCCAAAGATGGCTAGAAAATCACTGAAACATAGCAGTGTATCTACAAGACATTGATCAAAATGTTAACCTTGCTCTTCATTATGGTGTTCTAGGTTGTGCCATCAAATTGCAATGATTTCAATGGTTCAAATGATACTTAAAATTTCCAAATAACATAAGAGAAGGTGAATTCAATCTCTTAACCCTTAATGCATACCCATATGTTCGTACACAGGACTGTGAGGAATCACCTATAGGCAGAAAGGTCAAAGTTTGTGAAATAGGTATAACCAGGAATAAGGTGAAGAAAGTTTATGGTTTGTAAGCAAACCAATACCTCCAAATAATCATCAAGACCTATAAACAAGTCCATTCTTCACCTAAAGACACCTACAGGCCCAAAATGAATGAAAGATAGTCACCTACAACTGGGATAACAATGAAGTGAGATGATGGACCTTGGAGGAGTATTGAGGCACTTTAAGGCTAAAGGAGATAGTAATTTCAAAGATAATTACTTGGAGGACCTAAAGATATTTTTAAAGCATCAATCAAGATCAATTTCATGCCATTCTCACCCTAAAACAACCTACAGCCAACCTTTAAAGTGTCAAGAACACACACAATTACAAGTGGGATGAAGACAATTGGAGGGTCAAGTTCCTCCACAAGGCCAAGTGAGAATCTCCAAGGCTTGAATATAATGCTAGGAACCTCAAAGAACATGAGGAGATAGATAAAACAAGGAAAATCTATCAAATTTCTCCACTTATGAGGTCAAAAATGCCAATTTCACCCTTAACTTACAGACAACCACCTTCAAAGTTAGTTTTGAGTTTCATGCTAGTTGGAGGGGTTAATGGGGGAGATAAAAGCTGAAATTTGGTACAAGGGGTCCTCATGACCTAAAGAATCCTCCCATATATTAAAAAGTGATAAACAATAAGGTCTAATACTCTCTATTTTATCTCAAAGATAGGCCATTTTCAAGGCTTAAAACTTGCAGAAGAGAGAGAAAATGGTAGAAATTGAAGATTAGGGTTGAAGTGGCTACGAACACAAGTTGTGGAAAGCTTCTATAAGCATGAAAAAACATGAATGAATGATCCTAAGGTGTTTTAACAAGCCAATGTATGATAAATCCATAAAAGAGGATCCAAAGCCACTAGGCCTACTGAAGAACTACAGACTCCATCAGTAACCTAAGACCTAAAGGAAAGTTGTTGGCAACTCCATGAGGATCAAATCCATGGAGTCATATTGTATGAAATATATACAAATAGAGTAGGGGACTAGTTCCTTTGACACTTTCTTATGTTTTGAAATTTTTGGAGATATTTTAAGGTGTTTTGGATGGAGCTAAGCATATGAGGTGTCCTAACATGTGTCTTAAGACCCTTGGTACATGTCAGTTAGGGAGAATGAGGAGATGCTAAGGTCAAGTGTCAATAAAGGTCAAAAAAGAGTGATCACAGTGACAGATGATGATTATTCTTATGTAAGATAATAAAAATGATTTGGAAAACTTCTAATGTAGGTAGAGGAGTCCTTGTAACTTTCTCTTATCAGTGCAAAAGAGACACTTACCCCTAGTCAGCTTTGGAATACCCAATTAAGGCTAATGATGAAGGTAGTTTCATGGAAGGTGCTTGAAGAGATGATATGCCAATTTTGGAAGAGGATAATTGTTTGGAATGGACACATATGAAAATCAGTTTCTAACTCCTCTTACACTTTAGCTACATGCATTTTAACTAGTTTCCACCTTTGGACACATGTCCTTGTGTCTCTTAGACTTATTTTTCCTCTCTCTCTTAACAATTGCTATAAGTTTGAGCCATTTTGGCCATTGTAAATGGATACTACAGTTGATATGGTGAATCCCTACTAAAATTACATTACACTTTAATTTTAAAAATTGAATACAAGTCTAATTCTGAGTTGTGAACATTTTATCTAAGTGTGTGAGTGATGTATAGTGGAGCTAAGTGATAATATCATCCTTACTCCTTTTATCATTCATGTTTAAGCAAGAGTTATGGTGTTAATAGGTCATGTGAAGTGTGTTGAATGTACTAATCTCTCTTTCAATTATGTAATTGTCTCTATGGTGTGCAATCTGCCCCTAGGTCAAGTATCTTGTTGATTGTCCCAAGTATGTTACCTTCACATTGAGTTTAGGATCCTTCAATGCATGGAATTGGTCTTGGAAATCATTTTTGCTTATTAGAAGTATGATATTTTGTGGGATATATCTTGGTGGATCACCTCTCTATTATAGTTCATTTTATGCAAACTTTTAACTCTTTTCATGAAGAAGCATTAGATTAGGTGATAGGCAATTCGAAAAGAATTCAAGGAGCTATCCCTTTCAATCTTAGAGATTCATCTCTCCTACAAGTTCCCACAAACTTGAGAGATGATTCAATGTTGCATCAAATTAAAGGAGCTTCATAGAGTGTCCTAAGGTACATAATTTGATGACAACAGTTTTGGCACATCCGATGGGACAGCTGGTCTTAATTGTTTCATGTCAAGGTGAATGTTGGCCTTGACAAGCCCAGGGTTGAAGAAGTGTTTCTAATCCAGCATTTTATAACTCCAAAAGGTTAAAATCTCTAGTTTTAGATCAATTTTTCCACATTATACTTCATGGTCCTCACTAGATCATCTTCTAGTAGAGTTTTCAATCAAGTCCCTCTACCTAAAATTCCTCTTGAAGAACAACATCCTAAAGCATTCCTAACTTTTAGAGATCTTGAACAAAAAGTTGAAGAGATAGGAGATCAAGAGGAAGGAGAAGATATGGCTAGGCAACATCCTTTCCCAGCCTTCAACACCCAAAAGCCAATTAACCTTCTTGCATATGATCCTATTCCTCCCAATGCTACCAAAAGTCTCCCTAATTTCAATGGATAAGGTCCTATTACCCCATATGAACACTTTAGGGAC
Source organism: Torreya grandis (assembly GCA_037957365.1). Classification (NCBI taxonomy): domain Eukaryota; kingdom Viridiplantae; phylum Streptophyta; class Pinopsida; order Cupressales; family Taxaceae; genus Torreya; species Torreya grandis. The sequence continues at coordinate 1,189,748 of JARHVA010002590.1, read as the reverse complement.
ATTTCAAACTTTTACAATTTCTAAAATATCACCCAAGCTAACATAGCTATTAGACTACTTGCCATGTCTCTAAAAATTAAGGCACCTAATTGGTATAGGACATTGGAAGGTGGTTGTATTACTAATTGGGATGACTTTGGGAAGTTGTTGGTGAATAGGTTTGAGAATAAGAGTGACCATACTTCACTAATTCACCATTTGAATGTGATAAAGAGAGGTCCTAATGAGTCCATCGGAGATTTCAATGAAAGGTTTCAAAGGACATGGTATAGATTGCCACCTATCATGAGGCCTCCTCCAAGCTTTGTATTCCCTACTTATCTCAAGGTAATTGGTACTAATGTGGCAGTAATGTTGTAATTAATGGGAGGATTTACTCTACTTGAGGCATATGAGACAATTATTGAAGCTGAGAATAGTTTGATATAAGCTGGGAGATTACCCCCAATAGTTTCCATGCCCTTGTTGTCACATAATTCAGTTGAAGCCCCAAGTATAGCATAATTTCCCAATACCAGTGTCAAACCTAAAATCACTCCCAAGAAGGTGGATAATTCCATAGATAAGGATGAGATGATTTGGTCTTTGCAAGCCCAACTCAAACAATCACAAATGTATGCAAGTGCTCCACCCAATCCTCAATAATATCCTCAATAAGGTTATAGACCTCCACCCCAATACAATAACTAAGGAAGAGGCCAAGGACAACAAGGTTTCAATAGGCAGCCCAATGCCTATAATCCTAATTCCACTTCATCCACAAAGGTTGTTGTTCCAGTCCACACCAATCTAGTTCAAGGAGACGAACATTTGGATCAATGGGGATAATCTCAAGGTCAGTCTGGGTATGATGGTGGAGAAGGTTGTCATGCTTTGGTGGCACAAGAAGGAGCCACTCCTTATGACACAGTAGAAGAAGAAACTTTTATGTAAAGGGATGTTCAAGGAGAAGACAATTATGTGTTGAATCAAAATGCATTAGTTGCAGCCAATATAACATCCAAAAAGAGAGATGTGGGAGATGTTCCTGAAGCACATGTGACTCCAAGTGATGCATTTCAAAGGCCACAAGGTGTGAATGCTAATATAGCACCTCCTACTAGTCATATTCCTCATCAAAGTCAGAATGCAAGCAAGTTTCTCAAGCCTACAATGCATCAAGTTCAAGCCTCCTCACTACATTCAAGGATGCAAGAAAAGGTAAATACTTCCCCTCTAAACATTATAGACTCTTTGAAGAATACCAAGACTAGCATATCTCTTTGGGAGGTCTTGAAAATGCCTGGCCAAAAGGAACTCCTACAAGAGAAACTTTTGAACATCAATGTAACCCCTCAAGCCCCAATACACAATGGTGTAGCCTTTCCCAATACACCAAGTCATGTCCTAGAACCCTCCACCAAATCTGAAGAGCCTCCACCTTTCTACCTCACACTCATTTTAAGAGACAAATTGGTTCACAATTGCATTGTGGATAGTGGAGCTAGTACCACAGTTATGCCTAAGGTGGTTGCAGATAAGTTGGGTTTAAAGTATGAACCACATAGTAAGGGTGTGTTGCAACTTGATGGAACTCCAACCAAGATAGTGTGATTGGTTAAAGGGTTGAACTTTTTTCTACATGATTGTCCAAGCTTCCCCATTATGTAAGACATTGTGGTGGAAGACCTCCCAGGTCACTTTGCTATTTGCTTGTCAAGGGATTTCACGGCTAAAATAGGAGGATACCTTTCTGTTGATTGGACTTTTTTAAATTTTAGAACAAGATATGGGACTAAAGTAACCATAAGAACATAAAATTTAGCAAGGTTTCATATTAAACCATATGTGGAATCAAGTTCAAATTAGAATTATGTGATTAGTGAAGAAGAAGAAGGTGTCATGGAAGGTGAAGCATCCTCTCCTCTTGAAGGTATTTCTAAACTTGTTCTTGATGACTATGGTACTAAAACATATGAGCATGATCCTTATGCATCCATGGAAGAGATTGATTTGGGGATTTATTGTGTATATGAGGAAGATAATCCTATACCCCCACTTATGAATGACGATCCAAAAGTATAAGAGGTATGTCCTACTTTACCTATTCCTCCTCAAGATGCCCCAAGTTCCTTGTCCATTTCCCAAAATTTCTCTTCTTGGGAATCCAACAAGAGAGTAACCAAAAGAGGGAAGACATCATGGTGGAACAAGTCAACTTATGTGGCGAATATTGTGAGGAAAGAATAGAGGTTTTAGATTGGCTGAATGATGAAAAAGATATAACTCCTTGTGAAAATGATGATCCTTGTGTTGAAAAGGATGCCTTAGAAGGACTTGTCTTGAATCCTAAAGAAGAAATGTTTTCTCTCATTGTTCCTTTCCATGATGCAAATAAATCAAAAGATGATGGCTTATGGCAGTTGTTTGAAGACATATGCAATGAATTTGAAATCCAAAAGGGGCCTACAAGTCCTATAGAACTGACCAAAATCCATGACAAGCTAGAAGTTGGAAAGCAGGAATGTGTTGAGTATTATCACCAAGAGAGTTTGGATCATGATGGAACAGTATATGATGATCTTGGGCCTCTTGAAAGTGATTTGAAGATTGATCCTACAATCACTCATGAATTTTCCTCCACTATTATCAAAGAGGAATTTAATCAAGAGATGCTTCCAAATTTCCATGATACAATACTTCTTGGAGAGTTTGAAGAAGGTGTGACAATTGAGAAAGAAGATGAGATCTATCAAGGAGACATGAACTTGAAATAAGTTGTCCTATATATGGACATGTAAATTTTCTATGAGGAGACAAGAAGGAAACAATGTGAGACATATTTCCAAAACCAAGAGGAATTCAACTACTTGAGAGACCTGTTTGAGATGACTTCATCAAGTGACATGACAAGTCAAGGAATAAAGAGAAAACATGAGTCATCTAACATCACACCCAAAAGGAAGCATTTATGGAATCCCCAATCATCTAATGATGAGGGAGATTCAAGATACTCCACTTTTGATCCAAGGAAGGGATTATGATCAAGATGTATGTACATACTAGTTTGTTTTCAGTTGTGGTTTGTGTTTGCTAAGTGCTTAGTAGCACAAGTGTCTCTTTGTTTTGTGTTTTGCTTTTGTCTTGTGTGTGTTATTGTTTATTTGTGTGTTTTGTGTAATTTCAGGTGTCTTGTGGTCAATTCAAGATATATTCATGTCAATATGAGTGCTCATAAGCATGATTTCATGCCCAACAGAAGGATTAGGCAACTGGTCTTAGGCATAGTTGGCATGCCACCCTTAGGAATCGTTAAGAATGTTGACCAAATTTGACCCCAAGTCAAATTTGGGTCAAACCCTACTATTTTTAACTTTTAATAAGGTTCCAATGTGTATTATAGGGTGTCATGTTGTTCTATTATCATACTTATCCTCTCCGTAGTCCTTGTTGGAGTCTACCCTCTTTGTGTTAGGCTAGTCAACTAAAGTCAAAAGTTGGTCAACCTTGGTAAAAGGTATTCAAAGGTTAAAATTATGTTGAAAATATCCTAATTTGGTCCTTTACATGTTTTAATATGTTTACAAGTCATAAATTGGTCATAGGTTATGTCTCATGTGAAAAAAGGGGCCTTTTGGTCATATTTTATCCCATTTAATGACTTGTACAAACTTTCATGCAAAAAAAATTGACAAGGGGAGTTTCAATGTAGAAGAGGTTAGGATCATGTCAGGAATATTCAGGTGTTAGCCAAGAAGAAGTTATGTGCAGTAAGATGCAATTTTCCTTGATTTTAGGAGCTTTTGGGCACTTGTACAGATTTTTTGAGTCTATCAATAGCTAAAAATGTGGGTAAAATAACTCTTCACCTCACATAATATATTTCAAAACCTTTTTTTCAAATATAATGCAAAAAAATTCATCTATAACTTCTTTTCCTCCATTTTCCCTTGACAAGCAAAGAAAGGTCAACTTCAAGCACTTGGCATGGGCCGTACACGTGAAATTGAGAAGAGTGATTTGGGGGGTGGGTAATAATTTGAGTGTACTTAATTTTCATAATAATAACTTGAGATTTGGCACATTCCCCTTTATGAATAATCAATTTGATTTCATGCAGCTTTTTATGCTTATGGAACCATGAGGGGGTCATTATTTGAGCTTGTCTCAGATTTTCTTGATTTGGCTTGATGGATTTGTGTGTTATAGGCATTTCTATATTATTTTCAAGACATTTTCATGCTTCTTATTTTGTATATTTCAATTGTTCGAGAAAACCTCTTTTAGGCTTGCAAAATGCCTAGTTTGCACTTGCAGTCATTTCACTTGCCTTGGAAATTTTTCCCCCACATTGGAAAAAGTTGTTTTGATATTGTTTTGGATATTATACTGATGTATGTTAATCATTTAAGTGTTGAAAATTGCTCTTAGGGTGTTTGGAAAGCCTTCCTTGCATGTTTCCTATCATTTCATGATTTCCATGTATGTTATGGTCAAGAAGCTCCACTTTCATAAGCATGTTGACATCACAAGTGCAATTTGGAGGGTTTGATATGGTCCTTACACTCTTAGGACCACTAATGTACATTTAAATTTTTGATGGAGGCATGTAGGTGCTACAAACTTGCATATTTGGAGAATGGGCTCAATCATGCCTGTGTAGAAGGAATGATCATCTACAGCTGATGCCACAGAAATGCCTTCTGGAGGAGTTCCAATAGTTGGTCAATTCATTTCCATGTAAAATGTCTAAACAAAACCTCTTGATAATGCTAGTTGACTAAGAAAGGTGTCAAAACATCAAATGGGAAGTTGGACCGTGATTAGGCCCTTTTGCTCCAAAATGACCAAATAGAGGTCCATAAGGTTTTATATGACCTATTTAAGAATGCCCCTTAAGTTACCTAAGGCACCTTGATAATTGAATCTTATATGCATCATATGGGACAAGGCCTATGCCAATTTTGAGATGCATAGGATGAGTGGAGATTGGATTTTGTAAGGTCCAAAGATGGCTAGTAAATCACTGAAATAGGGCAGTGTTATTTATAAGGCATTGATCAAAATGTTACCTTGCTCTTCATTATGGTGTTATAGGTTGTGCCATCAAATTGGAATGATGCCAATGGTTCAAATGATACTTAAAAGTTATAAATACCATGAGAGAAGGTGAATTCAATCTCTTAACCCCTAATGCATACTCCTCTATCCGTACATAGGATTGTGAGGAATCACCTGCAGGTAGAAAGGTCAAAGTTTGTGAAATAGGTATAACCAGGAATAAGGTGAAGAAATGTTATGGTTTGTGATCAAACCACTACCTCTAAAGCATCATCAAGATCCATAAACAAGTCCATTATTCACCTAAAGACACCTATAGGCCTAAAATGAAGAAAGATAGTCACTTGTAGCTGGGATAACAGTGAAGTGAGATGACGGACCTTGGAGGAGTCTTAAGGCACTTTTAGGCTAAAGGAGATAGCAATGTCTAAGATAATGACTTGGAGGACCTAAATAGGTTGTAAAATCATCAATCAAGATAAATTTCATGTCATTCTCACCCTAAAACAACCTACGACCAACCTTTAAAGTGTCAAGAACACACACAGCTGCAAGTGGGATGAAGACAATCGGAGGGTCAAGTGCCTCCACAAGGCTAAGTGAGAATTTCCAAGGTTTGAATATAATGATAGGAACCTCAAAGAACATGAGGAGATAGATAAAATGAGGCAAATATATCAAATTTCTCCACTTATGAGGTCAAAAAGGCCAATTTCACCCTCAGCTTATAGACAGTCACCTTCAGAAGTTAGTTTTGAGTTTCATTCTAGTTGGAGGGGTAAATGGGGGATTTAAGAGCTTAAATTTGGTACAAGGGGTCCTCATGACCTAAATAATCCTCAAATATATTCAAAAGTGATAAAAAATAAGGGCCAATACTCTCTATTTTATCTCAAAGATAGGCCATTTTCAAGGCTTAAAACTTGCAGAAGAGAGAGAAAATGGTTGAAATTAAAGGTTAAGGTTGAAGTGGCTATGAACATAAGTTGGGGAAATCTTGGATAAGCATGGAAAAACATGAATGAAGGATACTAAGGTGTTAAAACAAGCCCAAGTGTGATAAATCCATGAAAGAGGATCCAAAGCCACTAGGCCTACATCATAACTATAGACTCCAACAATACCCTAGGACCTGAAGGAAAGTTGTTGGCAACTCAATGAGGATCGAATCCATTGAGTTGTATTATACAAAATCCATACAGATGGAGCAGGGGACCAATTCCTTTGAAACTTTCCTGTGTTTTTCAAGTTTTGGAGATCTTTTAAGGTGTTTTGGATGGAGCTAAGAATATGAGGTGTCCTAACATGTGTCCTAAGACCCTTGGTACATGTCAGTTAGGGAGAATAAGGAGATGTTAAGGCCAAGTGTCAAGAAAGGTCTAAAAGGAGTGATCACATTGACAGATGATGATTCTTTTTGTGCAAGAGAATACAAATGATTTGGAAAATTTATAATTTAGGTAGAGGATTCCTTGTAACTTTATCTTATCAGTGCAAAAGAGACACTTGCCCCTAGTTAGCTTTGGAATGCCCAATGAAGGCCAATGATGAAGGCAGTTTCATGGAAGGTGCTTGAAGAGATGTTACGCCAATTTTGGAAGAGGATGATTGTTTGGAATGGACACATGCAAATTAGTTTCTAACTCCTCTTACACTTCACCTACATGCATTGTAATTGGTTTCCACCTTTGGACACATGTCCTTCTATTTTTTAGACTTTTTTTTCCTCTCTCTCTTTCCAATTGCTATAAGTATGAGCCATTTTGGCCATTGTAAATAGAGACCACAATTGGTATGGTGAATCCCTGCTAAAATGACATTACACTTTGCTTTTGAACATTGAATACAAGTCTAATTCTAAGTTTTGAACAATTTGTCTAAGTGTGTGAGTGATGTATAGTGGAGCTAAGTGATAGTATCATCCTTACTCCCTTTATCCTTCATGTTTAAGTAAGAGTTTTGATGTTAACAGGGCATGTGAAGTATTTTGAATTTACTAAGCTCTCTTTCAAGTATGCAATTGTATTTATGGTGTGCAATCTGCCCCTAGGTCAAGTATCTTCTTAATTGTCCCAAGTATGCTACCTTCACATTGAAACACTATGTTAGGATCCTTCAATGCATGAAATTGGTCTTGGAAAACATTTTTTCTTAGTAGAAGTATGATAGTCTATGGGATATATCTTGGTGGATCACCTCTCTAGTATAGTTTTCATTTTATGCAAACTTTATACTCTTTTCATGAACAAGAATTAGATTAGGTGATATGCACTTAGAGCAGAATTCAGGGAGCTAGCCCTTTCAATCCTAGAGATTCATCTCTTCTACAAGATCCCACAAACTTGAGAGATGATTCAATGTTGCATCAAATTGAAGGAGTTTCATAGAGTGTCCTAGGGTGCACAATTTGATGACACCAATAACAATAAAGAAAATTCTAACTACATGGTGCCACTCAGCACCCACTCATATTATTAGCATAATAATAGAGATTAAATGCAGTAAGGCTTAAGCCTACAACCATTTACATGCCTCTGAAATATGGTTATATGCAAATATTTTAACACAATAGTACCCTATTATGAAACCTCATGTATAACATAGGGTCCTTTCCATCTAATACACATTTTTCTTGAGAATGCTTAAAATCTGTAATCATATACCAATATCGTTTTCTCTAGATAAAATTCTTTAGATCACAAGTTACGATCATGCCATGCCTTTTGACTTTATTTGTGTATTTTCTATGTCCTTAATGCCCTATGTCAACTTTCCTCCATCTTACTCAATTCCAACAACCTTTGTTTCAAAGATTCATGATCACCCAACATCATAATCATTACAATGCGTAAGCTTGGAACTATGTATTTCATAGCATTATTGTTTCAAGACCATAAACAAGTTGAAAGGGACTAAAACCAATTTCACACTTGTAATTTGTGTTATATTCCCAAAGAATCGAATAAATGTGATCCTCCTAGTCACCCCTTTGCACATTAAAAATCTTTGTTAGTATTTTACCCAACACCTTATTTGATGCTTCAGCCCACCCATTTATTTGAGGATGATATGTCATGCTTTTGTAGTGCAAAATCATAAACTCTTGAGTGAGTCTTGATAGTATTATTGAGGAAATGTGTTCTTTTATTGTTGAGAATCTTAATAGGGCATTCAAACCTTGTGATGATATTTTCATATAATAACTTAGCAACGTCCTACGCACTGCAACTTGGGGTCATAACTACTTCCACCCATTTGGTGAAGTAATCAGTTGCAGTATAATAATATACCGCACATGACTTCACTTGTCAGAAGGAGCTTTAGGCCCAATAAATTTAATTCTCTATTTTTCAAATGGTTTGTCTACGAGCAGTGGGACCAATGGCATCTCATCACATTGATTTGGTTTGTCCATTAGTTGACATACATCATAATGCTTGGCTACTCTATGTACATCCTAAAATAATGTAAGCCACAAAAGACTACTTTGTAATATTTTCCTTATAGTGTCTTCACCTACAAATTGACCTCCTATAATTCCTTGATGAGTGTCCTAAAGAATTTGTGGTCATTCATGCTCTAGTGATACTCTACGCAACACATCATCTCTTCCTAGCTTGTACAAAAAGCCATTGATAAGACTATATGGTATAGATCAAATGACCATTTGCTTTTTATCCCTTTCTAAATAGTGCATAGGTAAATATCCTTGATCTAAGAAGTTATAAATATCCTCCATATTATCTGGAATTGCAGCAACCCTGAATAAGTGCACATCTGGGGATTCATATTATAGTTCCTCCTCATTATGTAGCTGGCTCAGATGATCTGACCCAAAATTTTCACATCCTGACTTGACATTGATGTAGAATTGAAATTCATGAAATAGCATAAGCCACCTAGATATGTGTCCTCCCAACATTGGCTTGTTAACCAGGTAACGCAATGCTTAGTGATTTGTGAGGAACTCCAATGGTGTAGCCAACAAGTAATGCCAAAACTTTTGTAGTGCAAAAACCATAGTTAATTCCTCTCTTTCGGTAGTTGTATATTTATTTTCTATAGCTAATAGTTTCCTACTAACAAAATGTATGGGATGGTCCAACCCACCTTTACCTAGTTTTGCTAAAACAACTCCTACTATAATACCACAAACATCTACATGTACATGGAATGGCTTCTTCCAGTTAATAAAAACTAGAATTTGTGATGTTACCAGCCTTTGTTTTATCTCAATGAATGCCACTTGGAATTTTGTTTTCCATTCAAAGCGTGTATCTTTTCATAATGGTTTATCCATTAGCATTGATATAGTTGCATATCTTTTGATAAATTTTCTATAATATCTCATATGATCAATAAATGTGCACACTTCTGTAGAGTTGGTTGAAGGTCACATTCTTATTATTACAACAATCTTATCTAGATCAACCAAAATACCATCACTATATACTACATGACCCAATAAAACACCAAAACATGTAAATAACATATATTCTTTTAGATTTAAAGCAATGCACAAAATGTGACACCGTTCTAACATTAATCACAATTTTGAAAAATGTTCTTTAAACAAAGAGAATAACTCAGTTGTCCAAATAGACTTCTATAAATGCATGGATGAAGTCTTTGAATGCATTTACTATATCCCTAGAAAATAGTGCAAGTGAATTCTTTAAGCCAAAAGGCATTACCTTGTATGCAAATTATCCCCATTCAATTGTGAAGGTAGTCTTAGCTTGGTCCTCCTTTGCAATGGGATTATGATGGTATCCATTGAATCCATCTATGAATGAAAACATTTCATTCAATATGATGAACTAAAGTACTTCTTCAATTAATGGTATTGGGAATGCATCATTGACGCAAGCATCATTGAGTGCGTGTGAGTCCCCACAAACCCAAATCTCCTTGTTTTCTTTGGCTACACAATAATAGGATTTACCCATTCTACTTTTTCAATTGGATAAATGATTCCAGTTTCTTGCATGCAATCCAATACAGCATTTACTTTTATCGTCATATTGGGGTTGAGCCTATAGGGATGCTTTTTAATAGGTCATGCACACTCTTTCAATTCTATATGCATCTCTCCCAAAGATGGATCTACACTTTTCACCTCTGAGAATTTAGTTGGAAACACATCTTGATAATCCCTTAGCCACTGCAAAGCTTCTAAAATTTGTTCTTACCCCCAATAGTCTCCCATAGTCACAAGCTTAGGAGCCAAATATGTCATAATATTCTCTTAAATCTTTCTCAAGGGTTCTTGGTATCCTTTTATTGATCCACTAGGCATAACATCTTGTAGAATGTGCTTGCCTTCCCGCTACGGGATGTTTATGTTGTGCAGTCTTTCTTCTTCAACTTGTTCTATGCTTTGAATTGATTTTAGCTCAACCTCCCATTCTGGTTCAAATAACCCTTTTAGGTCCATGTCTCCATCACTATCATTGGACTTTATCAATTCATCTATTATTCTATTACATGGCTTAACAAGAGCTTGTTTTTGTTAACTAGCCTTATCATTGTAAAGCGCCACATTCAAATCCTACGCAACTTCATGTTGGGATGATGATTTAGCTATAGTGGCTAAGTATTCGACTCATCAATGACATTAAAATATTTTGATCTTCTGTAAGGCATTATGTACCACTGGATTATCATCTTCAAACACAAAAGTTTTAATAAAATCTTGTTGCACTTGTGCCTAATGCTTGGTCTCTCTTATGTTCTCTTGGTGCATATATTAAGCCATTGGTAAAGGTGATAATGTATGATTGAAAATGTGCACCTAATATCTTGGCTCTACTCCCTAAGCAATCCATATATCCACACACTGATGAATGTACAACTCAAGACATTGACCTTATTGAAATAAAGGCCATTCTTATTTCACAATAGCTAGTAACTAGAATCTAGCACCCAAAAATTCACATGCTTCCTCCTAATAGATTTTTGAATTTCTATGCAATATCCACCAAGTTGTAGTAGTCTATTTTATCGCAATCTGAATGTGTTGACTCATTGCTCCACATCTGACACATGGTGTTTTCACCTCAATATGAAAGGATTAAGATCCTTTGTTGCAAATTATTGAGGTATCTGACGTTCAAAAATGAACACCATGTAAAGGTTGTATCTCATGATCTCTTTGATCCTAGTTTAACATATGCATATATGGGTCACCACTTATGATGGTGTCATTTCCCAAGGTATAACACCTTCTAGAGTAGGCTCTATGTAATCCATCATTGTTGCACCTGTATTATATAGGAAATCTACTTCAAATTTCATGGGAAAACATACTGACAGAGAAAAACATTCTTCTATCTGAACTTGCCTAGCTGGAGACTTTATTATATAGACTTGTCTACTAGTCACTCTTTCTATTGCACAATGTGTGATTGTCCAACTTGATAATTTATAGAGCACCACACAGTTTGCCTTTCATTTTCATTGACCTTAAACCAACTATTATCACCATAGTCATAACGAGACTAGCTCTTTTGGGATGATATATGGATTTTGATCAAATTTATTGAGGGGTATAACTATCCCCTTGATGTACCTCCAGTTGGTTGAACATAGTGTTATTGGTCATTTGACCATCATAGGCCTATTTCTTATCGATTAAAGCTGGATAATGAGTCTCTATTATCTCCATATCAATCACCTCAAAATATTTGCATAAACTGAGCTCAGCTACTTTAATCTCAACATCCTCTAGCCTTCCAATGGGTTCCACTCTACCATAATCTGCCAAAGTAAGAGTAATTAGACTGTATCTTAAGGCACATCAACCAATGGCTTCCCAAGTTGATCACAGAATCATATTGATCATACTACCAAAGTCAAAACATTATATTTGGAATCTCATATGTAGCCAGCACAATATCCATACAAAAATCAACATCCCACGATTTCTTCGTCTTAACATATCATAATACCTTATTAGTATGTTGTTGGCCTCGTTGTGCGCTCTAAAAGATTATGCAAGAGATTAGTAATGATCTATGAAATATATTCATTATGCAAGGTGTTGAGTAACTTCATTAGATTTTTCAAGGCAGTCACAACAACTTCCTTTATCATGATTCTTGCAATTTTCCCATACATTTGAGCATTAATGGTTGCATTATCACCTTTAAAAATTGGTTGTTGGATTTATTTCAAAACTTGTGCAGCTTGGTATATCAAATTCTTTTCAGTCGTAGGATTGAGATATTTGTCACACTATACTTTTCTAATCCATTGATTTGGTGACATTTCTAATGATGGTAACCTTTGTTCTTCTCTTTATTTGCAGATTAATCATATATACATTGTGCACTAGCTTCTCCTTCCTTTGTTGCTCAAGCACTGGACAATCATCTATTTGGTTTTGACCTTCAACTTTATAGTATACATAGTAGATTTGTCTCTGTGGATTAGTAAGGCAAATTTTTGTATAGTGGTTATATGCTCCACATACATAACATTGCATAGGTGGTTAGGTTTGGTTATTTTCATTATTACACCCTCTTTAATATCCCTCATGATATCCTCCCCTATATCCACCTATGTTTTGTTGGTATCCCCAACCTTGTGTTTGTTGCCCACCATGCCCTCTTTGTTGGCTTTGTTATGCATCATACCCCCCATATTAGTGCTAAGGGTAAATCAGAGCTCAATTAGATGATTGTTTTTTAAGGTTTGTATTGGTCCAACATTGTTGATACTAATCAAAATATCGATATGATGGAGATGGTGCATTATTCCAACTTACCATAGCCTATGATTGATATTGGGGTGATGAAGGCATCCATCTGGAGCTACCTTGAGTCACACCTATCATCTCCACTTCTGGTCCTAGAATTGTATGCTTCACAGTCGACATTTGTTGTGCTACCATTACAAATACATTCTTAGTAATATCTTCCTTTAACTCCTGTAATGCTCGATAATTCTTTTCATCATGGTTAGTAGACTTACAAAAATTGCAAAATAAACCTTATGATTTTTTTATGTAGTTGTGTAAGAGATGGCACTTGGAAGTCACATGCCCTACTACTCTACATATCTCACAAAATTCATTGTTAAGCTTAGGACAAACATTTATATGATGTCTTTATCATCTGCATTCTATGCATCATAAGCTTAGTTTAAGCTTATCTTTTTCGTGCATATCATCCATTCTTTTCATGAATGAATCTATCTTGACCTCAACCTTGGAACCAACTAAGGGAACATCCCCAAAATCCTCAATTTGTTCTACTCATAAAATAACAGATCGAGCATTAATTTTACTCAGGTACAAGGTTTGCACAATTGCATATCTAATTCTTGGTTGTATCCCTTCTACAAACAAAGCAACCTTATCCTTGTATTCTAGAATGAATTCAATTCTGTTCATAACATCAAAAAAAAATCAATCATATTCTACAATTGATTCGCCAGACTTTTGCCTAAACTCCTTTAAATCTTGAATGTTTTGGCTAGTACATTTTTTACCTTAAATTTTGTTACTAACAAATTTTTGACTTGCACAAAGTCGAGGGTATTTACATTTATTTTAAATATGTACTCTAGGGATCATCTTGATAAAACCCCTATGAGTTCACACCTATTAACATCATCAGAGGTTACCCCTTTTACATTCCATTTCATGTTGTAAGTTACTAAATACTACTCAGGATTTGTAGACCCATCATATTGCATTAAGTCAAAAAACATACCTACATTGAACAACATTATTGGTACACTTATAATTATTACTATGGATTGTTGAACATGGGTAACTATGACTGAAGGTAATTGTGCACAAATGATTGTAGCTTTATGTGACTACACACTGTTGACTGTGACTCTGGCCTTTTGCATAATAGTCTTTTCAGGTGTCTTAAAAAGGAATTCCGCTTCTTCTATTTTCTTCCTATCTAATACATGTTTTTTCTTTGCACTTAAATTTTTAAACTTGTTCGTAAAAGAATTAACTAATATGTATCTGCTTCTTCTCCTATACTTCTTATTTCTAAAAATAAATTGGGTAGGGGAGATGCGTACTCTTGAAATGAATGGTTTGTATTTCAAATTTCTTATAACTTTGAACTTAAACCTGCGATATTTCTACATTCGAATCTAACTTCTTTCCAAAACTTTTATTCTCAGGTTCAGATAAAAACCCTTTCATTAACTGTGATATACCTCTACCATTTATTCATGTTCTTCATCGGGCCCTTCTACATACTTTATGCATCTTTTTATTCCAACATATTTCACATCTTTCCATCTCTAACATCATCTACCCAATCTCTAATCCTATTCATAATTAATTATGGATCTCTTGATTTATTCCACCGTCTATGTTGTCAAAGTTCTCTTTCTAGTCCCAGAATTTTATTTTCACTCTGAATATTTTCATCTTCCATTTTATGGGATCAGGGTCAAGTTTCTTTTTCTCGATTTGACATCATTCACTTCATTGTGCATGCACTCCCATGGCACCCAAAGTGACTACTCCATGTTGGTTGGAGTAGGCACCATGGCCTTTTCCACAACCAACATTTTTATCAATGTAGGGAGTCGTTACAAAAATTCCCCCCTTATTCCTTGGACAAATCAGTTTTGTGCAACTTCAAAAGCTATGTATCCTTGCACTGTGAATTCGATGATATAACCGTCAATCATAGTCTTCATCCAGTAGTATATTGTTTGGGTCAAGTTTATATCCAAGTTGCATAGTTTGTCTAACTTGTCTTCTATTTAGACTATAAGTTCTATCCTCTTTGGGTTGAATCAATAATATTCCACCCTAGATAGCCATGCAACTAACAATCCAAGTATCTCACACCAAAAGATTTCATAGATTTCTCCATAGATATGCTTTTGGATAATCTTCTTCACAGTTTTTATAACTCTCCTCCCTTCCTTTTCAACAAAATTATAGATTCTTTTATCCAACCATCTCTCTGTCCCTTTGTCCTGGCAACCATCTCTAGATTCCATGCTCATCGTACCATTGTTAGCATAAGTCCCTAGAAGACTCTAGAATATCTTATGCAGATAAAGAAATAGAGATAAACACAACATAGACTTCATAATTCCAAATTGTTACTTGAAAACACAAATGTACTTATGAAATGAATAATCATAGAAATAACAAATACAAAACAAGGTAGCATGGGATAAAGCATATAAATTAGTCCCACTTGATAGCAAGGTCGTGATGAATTCAAAAATGTTTTGGGGGGTTTGAACAAAGGTTCTTAAATCAAACATACTTCGAACAAACACCCTTTAATTAAAGCGCCATGTGTGTTTTTCATATGGGGTTTAAACAAAGCCACTTTGTTCGAACTAGGTTTGAACAAAGGGGCTTTATTTGAACCCATGGAGGATACGTGAGCATCGCAGCCAACAATACCCCTATTTCGGTTTATTCAAAGGCATTTGCAAGGAAGGTGGGCCTATACATTTAAGACAGTAGCAAAGTATTTTTACAACTGGACATTCGATTTTGATAGGTGGGCCTTCAATTTTGATAGACGAGCCTTTAATTTTTCCTTTGTATTTATTTAAAGTCAATGTTTTCCTTTCGAATTTTGAGAGTTTCTTCAGTCAATTTTCTAAAAATATATTTTTGGGTATTTAACACTTACAAACCTCCTAGAGTAAGCAAATCAAAAGCAGTGTAATTCTAGTCTTTTTCTAGCAATGAGACAACTAACCCCTTGAAAATGGATGTCATATTACTTATATGGTCAAAAATAATGACCCGTGGTCTTCTTAGGATGTCTCTATACCTTACACAAATGTTTCACCTTCATCACAAGTGTTAACATGCTCAAAATGGCTCAAGAAAAGAAAAAAAAATGTTTTATGCATCTACAAGTGTATCTAATCAAGCTTTTGATTGTGTAAAAGAAAATATTTAGGAAGTTTTGGCTTATACGCATACCCTATCAAGTTTTTCCAAGGAGTTTTACAACTATTTAAGAACATGTCAGGTTTTTATTGGTGCGTAACATAGTTTGAATGTTGTTACTCAATAATACACTATGAACTAGGCACAATCAATGTTTATAGCTTTCCTTACCTTGTTAGGCTTCCATTTATTGTATTACTCAGAGAGTTTCAATGTTAATTTCCATGCCTCCAACCCCATTAAGATTTTTCATTCTAAATTATACTAAGATGAAGTCTTGACCATGCACAAAATACCATTTATGGCTTAGCTTTGCCAAATACCACTGTGTTAAATAATTTCCAAGTGTTGAGACTTGTGTGAAAGAGAACTATGATTAGCAAGGAGACACATCATTATACCCTTCAAGACTTGCTTGGGCTTTGCATTACTAATACCATTGCATGAAGAAAATGAACTTATTTCTACCTAGATTGGTATATAACTCTAGAAAACAAAGAAAATATTCAAGAAATCTTGCAGACCACTACATAATGGAACTACATAGCAAATTGCCAAAGCATTACGACATAATTAGGGATATAGCTTTGGAAATCAATAAAATATCACACTTAAAACATTGCAAGACCCAATTGGGTTACGAAACTTGATTCTCAAGCAACATTGACTAAGTCAAGACCCATTCGGGACTTTAGACCCTGAATATAAAGGCAATAGAAAACACATAATTTTGAAGGCCTAATCGGATATTTGAAATCCTATGTCCAAAGGTAATGAACACAAAGTATAGCCAAGACCAATTTGGGACTGAGAAGTTAGTTTTTCATTGTAAATTTGCCAATCTTAAAGATGAAGTCTTTGATCTCAAACACCAAGGCAACATACCAATGCCAGATGAATGTTAGAGTTCACAAGATGATGTTGCCAAAAAACTCTATCAAGAATAAGAACAACCCAGTATATAAATCAAGACAACATTCCTCCAAACCAAACACACCCACTCTTATCCATCCACCACCCCCTAAAGCCCACTTGTCTTTGTTCACACTTTGTCCAACCAATTGTTGGATCACCTTCAAAAACATCACATATCCATGTTTACAGTTGCCCACTCATGGATTATTGAATATAGCTTTGTACCTCTTATATCCTTGATAGCATATATAATTCTATTTAAAAGTGAGCCCATGTGTTGTTTATTATATTGTTATGCTTTAATATAACTCTTCATTTTTATGTTAGTATCATTTTGATTGATATATATTTTTTATTTTATGATGAATGAAGAACTATTATTGAGGAGAAAATATTGCCAACATAGTGCAAATGTTTTATAATTATTTTTTAAAAACTTGTAATTAACTCATGTTTTTTTATTTTTATGCAAAACAATACAAATGGCATATTTGTTTAGCAGAACTAATCTTGAAATAGGGAAATTGGAAACAATCCTGAGAGATCATGGCATTCAAAGTTCCGACAAAAGTCATTGTGAAAGTATTTTAATAGACTTGAAAAAAATTCAAGAAACTCTAAAATCACACAACCCTTTCAATCCAAAGAATCTTGATAGATTCAAACAACAATTAAAATACAGTGTTTCAAGAATAGTGGGATTCAAAGAAGTAGGAGATCTTGTATCAAAACATATGATTAAAACTACTTGTTTCCTTGATTACATTGGAAAATCTAGGGTAGCTATGTACAGTGTGTCCAAATATAAGTGTGATTGTATGGCACGCTTGATATACCCTAGGTTTGTTGTTGCACATGGACAATATCCAAATAATGATCATATTCCTCTATATTTTGTTCAACAATTATATGTTAAAGTTCATTTAGGCCTCAATGTAAATTATTATGATTTGCCTACATACTGTAGGCAGGGGAAGGGAAAAGTGAAAGATAGATATGCTTATAGATGTGAGGGAGTACCTCCACCTCCTAACACTTGTGAACTTGTAGGAGACAAATATCATGTTTTTACCTAGTTTTGACCATGTAGCAACACCCTTGATTACCGCAAGGTAGGAGCAAGCAATAGAGGGTGTGGTAAACATAACACATCAGATAATCAATTTCACATGATCGTGTAGGTGCATTTATATTGTGACAACCAAAAACCAACATCACATCTACAAAGAAGGCTTATGTGAGGGTGCATATAGTGTCACCTAGTAACATTGATTGTATTTGTGATATGAGTCAGATGCAGAGGGTTGCTCAGATTCTCGCCAATGATTTATTGAGTGCATATCAGATCATCGGAGCTAATCATAGCATCCCTCCTTTTGTTATTGGATATGTGGAGGGCATTATTCATAGTGTTGATAGCATATCAGAGACACTAGGCTCAATGTTTAATGGCGTGAGCATTACACCCCTTGAGATTCATGGTGCACATCATCAGGATATAGGACAACCATTGCCAACATTATCCAATCATGAGCAGATTTTGAAAGCCCCTATGCATGGTGTTGATCAGCATATAAGTGATGGCCATGTTCTCCAATATTCTTTGGTATTTTTTAAAAATATATTTTCGTTAATTTCAAATTACATGTATTATTTTTTTATTTTAAATTTCATATATTATATTATAAAACTAATTATAGACTACATGTTGACATGTACATATAGCCTACTACCTCCTTCCCTCCTATTCAACTCAACACTAAGTTAATGTTCCCATCATTTTTCATGCATGACACACAGAGTCGACTAGAATCTCAACGTGTTCAATGGTCCCATGGATACACTACATTGCTTATACATGATGGGACTAATTTATCGTTGGGGTCACTTGGACATCACTTCAATTTACATGAGGGTCATGTTATCGAGCCTATTGCTCCATACACCGTTGAGGCTAATGTTGAGCATGTCATTGAGCCTACTATTCATGGAGTAGATGAGATGCATCTTCAACGTGACATACATACTTGCTCATTAGAGGTATATAAAAATTCAAGCAAATTTAACTTACATTTTTACTTGATTATAAATAATAATAATAATAATATGTATATTTTTTTGTATATGGGGAGCTATTGGGCACAATTCAACAGAAAGAGTGTGGCATACTCGTAGGCATCTTGATTTGGAGGAGACATGTACACATGTAAGATGTTGTGATGTGTTTCTTGATTAATTAGCAATGAATTTTAATTTTTGTATAAATATAAGCATTGAATAATTAAAAAATTTAATTAAATTATTTATTTTTTGAATGCAAGATCGACCACATGATAGTAGTGAGGGATTAGAGACTCGTGCTAACCAATGACGATGTTTCTGAGTTATCTAGAGTTTTGTCAACATCCAATGGTTCATCTTGGGTTGCATAATACCATACATGAAAATATGAGAAATGTGAGATTTGTTTCAAAATGTAGAAATATGATAAATGTGAAATTTGTTTCAGAATTTTTTGGGTTACCCCATTTACCCAAAATTTGTACACATCTATTTCTTGAAAGTGCCTTCAAATACAGCCCAACTCTTATTAGTTGGTCATGTTTGATGTGCAACCACCAACTACTAGGATGATACCTAGGGAACTTGTCTTAGATTTGTGGAATATGTTTTGTAATTTGTAAGGAAACTTTCTCCAGTAAGAAAGGGCCTAGAGTTTGGATATTAGCCATGTAATTTTGAATCTTTGTTTATTCATAAGCCTTGAGAGTGTTAGTTTCTTTCTTATGTACTTTGTATTCTTTCAGATCGCTATATTCTATTTTCAGATAGCTAATACAAACTCACTGCAAGAAATGTCAATCTAAATGCACTTTTAATTGAAATTTGTAATGATTTTTTTTAAAAGTTGAGATCCATCCCCATTTGGAAAGTCAAACATGGATTTAAAAAAACAATTAAAAACAAAATAAAGTATGAAAACCTCTTTGCATTTACAATGGTTGGTTGTGTTTTCAAAACATGAGCCTCAATCGATTCATCTGTATCTTCTTTTTTAGATTTTTTTTCATTGTGTTTCATGTAAATCTTGATGAAGACTACCTTGTAAATGTTCTAGGCAATCTTCAATAGTCCTGTGTAGTTACTAAACTCATAATAAATCAACCTCTGTGGATGTTTAAAAGGTTAGACCTCAACTCTCAAGTTCTGTC
Organism: Torreya grandis; assembly: GCA_037957365.1. NCBI lineage: Eukaryota > Viridiplantae > Streptophyta > Pinopsida > Cupressales > Taxaceae > Torreya > Torreya grandis. The sequence goes on along the minus strand of JARHVA010002590.1, from coordinate 1,169,675 downwards.
CTTTAACAAGCTTCTAGGTCTTAGGCCTAGTTGAAGGTTCAAATAGGTCGAGTGCATAAAATGGTTGTTATAACTCTTAAAACTTTGTTATTTAGTGTCCTTCTAACTTATTAGACATGTTCCAAGCCTTACCTTGGCTAATGGAACTCAAAATATGGCAAAACTCAATTATTCACTTATAGCAGTTTTCTCAAGATACATGCACATATAGGAGGACAGTAACACATTCCTTTGTATATGCTAATATAGAACTATTCTTGGTACAAAACCACTTGGAATATGTTAAATACTTTCACATATAAATTCCTATGAAGTTTCAAAACTTTTAGCTCATGAGGATTTTTATGAATGAAACCATTACCTCGATCAAACTCAGGAAATTGGCAAGTTTGAGAACATCAAAAGGTCGATTCATAAATCTCGATGGAGTTTTTAGACTTATAACACCTTGAATGGATTCGTAGGAGACTCCTCTTCATTTTATGCCAAGTTTTACTTGAAAGAACACCTTTGTAGGTGACTGTTGTAGTAAAATACAAAATTTAGAGAGTTTCAAAGAACCAAATGAGGGTTAAAGCTTCAAATCAATGCAATAAGGATAAAAACTCATTCACATCAATAAATTACACTTGGAAACATATACTGCAACTGTAAATCTATTGTATTTGCAAAGCAAAGCTCCTACACAATCCTTCACAGAAATAAGTACCTATCACACACTTGGTTCTAATCTTGCAAACTGACTTCAAAAAATAATTAAAAACAAAATAAAATATGAAACCTCTCTACAGTCACAATGGCTAGAGCTGTGTTTTCAAAACGTGAGCCTCAGTCAATTCGTCTGTATCTTATTTATTAGGGTTGTATACAACAGCAATAAAGGTTGCTAGCGCAAGTTAGCAAGTCTTCTAGTTATTGGATCGTGTTTCAGCCTTGTCAAAATAAAGGAAATATTTTTTTGTAATGTGATCAAGATGAGACAAAGGTTGAAATCAATAATGTCTTTTTGGCTTATCCTTTATGTCCCAACAATATGGTTCTCCAGAACTCTTTTTGTGCAGTACATACAGTAAGATCATTTGCATTGTTATAATACAAAAGCCCAACTCATGAATAAGCGCAAAGAAGAGAACAGGCCATAGTCTTAATCTAATTTAACACTAGGTCATCTCATTGTAATCTTCACCAAACTACAGACTGCATTTTATTTTGTCATGTTATTTTTGTCCATACATTGTAACATTTGCACCATGTTCCTGCTTGTTTTTCACACAGCAGTCATATGCATCATTCGGGCATCCTGCTCATCCATGAAGGTCAGTCATGCAGACATAGTGCTCAAGGAAGGGTTGGATATTATAATCTCGACTCATGTAATGAAAGCATTTCCAACCTTCAACCACTAGACCTGCATGGTTACATGCACATAGAAGATCAAAAAAGGTGATATAATCTAGCTTCACGCATGTTTGTCACATTTGGTAAAAGAGCGTGAGAGCATCACGTCCATACCCATGCAGGGCATAGCTTGCTATCACTAATGTCCACAAGGTTACATCTTTGAGAGGCATGTTGTCAAACAGCAGGCATGCATCCTTTATGCCTCCACATTATCCATACATGTCTACAAGAGCACTACCTAAATATTCATCTTACCCAAATGGGCCAAATCCTTTCCTAGTTATGCAACCATGGATCTCCCTCCCCTCTTACAGAAATGCTAAGTGACCGCATGAAGAAAGAACACTTGAAATAGTAACAGAGTCAGGTTTATGTCCTATTAGTTTCATTTCATGTAAAAGTTTCAAGGCCTGGTATGCATACCCATTATTAGCATAGGTTGCAATTATTTGAATTCTAAATTTTCTAGTGAGATATTTCCATTGTTCTCTCCTTAGAGCCCTAGATGCTCCTCAGAAAGCTCTTTGGTGAAGTCATTTGAAAAACAATTAAAGACAAAGTAAAGTACGAAAACCTCTTTGCAGTTACAATGGCTAGTTGTGTTTTCAAAACGTAAGCCTCAGTCAATTCATGTTTATCTTATTTATTAGGGTTGTATACAACAACTATGAAGGTTGCCAAAGCAAGTCATCAAGTCTTCAGTTATTGGATCGTGATCCAGCGTTGTCAAAATAAAGGAAATAAATGTTTGTAACATGATCAAGATGAGACAGAGGTTGAAATCAATAATGTATTTTTTGTTTATCCTTTATGCCCCAAAAATATGGTTCTCCAAGACTCTTTTTGTGCAATACATACGGTAAGATCATTTGCACATGTATAATACGAAAGCCCAACTCGAGAATAAGCACAAAGAAGAGAACAGGCCATAGTCTTCAGTTGATTTAACACCAAGTCAACTCATTGTAATCTTCACCAAACTACAAATTGTGTATTTTTTCAATCTGATTCCAACCCTAATAGGTGCAATTATAGAAACATGTTGACACAAACATGGAGTGATCTCCATGATATTGTAAATGGCAACAAGAATTATGTTCAACTCCTAGAGCAATATAGCCCATTCTTAGGACAAGTTAAGATTGCTATCAAAGAGTCATGCAGGACTGCCATGCATATGAAAAAACCTTGTATTGTGGAAGCAATGTACTTTTGTGAGGTCAGAACTCCAATTGAGTATTTAGGATCAATGTATGTTGTGCTTTCTCAAAGACGTGCACAGATCCTGAAGGTAGAGATCCAAGATGGTTTAGCTTTACTCACTGTACATGTTTATGTACCAGTTGGATTAGCTTAGGAGGCAGACATTAGGAGCAAAAACTCCTCAATTTCTTATTAGAAATTGGGAGGTTCTTCCACAAGATACATTCTTTAAAAAATAGAGGAATTTGAGGAGTTTGGGGATGGTTCAAGTATTCCACCAAGTATAATTAAAAGATGATTGATTCAGTGAGACGGTGGAAGGGTTTGTATGTGGAGGAGAAGTTGGTGTAACATTAAATGAAGCAATGATCATTGGCACGGAAGTTCTAAGGTTTTATGTGATAATCAATTTATGGCCTTAATACACCATTACAGTATGTTCTTCTTGACACTTCAAGATAAATTGTTATTTGTTCATCATTTTAGATTGAATTCAACTCATTAAAACATTTATTCTTGTCCTATTGGATTTCTTAAAGAAGAAATGTATAAATGTAACTCATGACAAAAATATGTTATTTGAGGTATTTTATTGGCTTTTATTTTTGCTCTTTGGTGCAAGGCATGACTACACAAAACCTTTGATAAACACAACCGTATACTAATAAAAATACCAAAGCCTTAGCACTCAAATTCATTTGCAAGAAACATTAGGTTGCTCTTGGGGCATCTTATGAATTAGATGCATCTACTAAAATATTAGAAAAAAATCACTTTGGTCTTTTAGCTCAGGATATGAATACAATCAGTTTGATGAAGAAATGCGAGAACTAAGCAAGTTGTGAGCTATGACATTTAGTTGAGATACATAAAATTCATTCAAATTCAAAGGCCATCAAATGAATTGTTAGGTGGTAATTACCTAAGTAGTATATTTTTAGAGATCAAAATAGATTTAATGTGTTGTGTCTGCTTCAGAAGGAGCGTATATGTTTTCAGAAAAGGTAATTTTATCATCTTATTATTTTTAAGATTTTAGAAAAACTACTAATTGAAGCTATAACCCTATTTTTTAAGATGAGGTGACAGATTGGCTTTAGCTTCAGATTTTGATGGTAAGAGGCTATAATTTAGTTAATATTGGACGCACTTGCCTCCTTGTGTCTTATTCATTTGACTAACTTTGGATATGAGTGTAAGAACACGAACTGTAAAACCCTGAAGCAAGCTTGCATCTTTATAAGATCTGTGAAACAATCTATTACTCCACTTCTAACGCTTTTCAACTTAGGATGTTTAGAAAGTAGGTGGTTCATAGAACTTTTTTTTTCCCTAGGGCCCACATTGCCTCATTATTTTGTATTTTTAAATTTACAATGATGTGATAACTTCTTTTTTATATGTTTTTCTGTTTAATCCCATTGACCATTCCTAGCCACCGATGGACACTAATATCTGAAAAACATGTATTCCTCAAGTTTGAAGTAGACCTCTTTGAGCATAGAGAACTTCAAGAAAATTTAATCTTTTTACAAAATAGTACATTATAATAACCTCGTTAGAATTAATCCTAATAAAGTGCTTAGAGCTTTCAATTTGAACACACTTCAAATTGCAATTTATTGGAAGAGAAATCAAATATATTGAATAGTACAAGGTAATAGAATACTAGCAGCGCTTTCTTGTGGAAGAGTTTACTGAGATAGCTCTTGTTTCAATAGACCACTATCTGATGAAGTCTCATTCATACTATAGTCTAGAATGATCATATCATAGCATAGGTGATTATGAAATTGCAAGGCACTATTACATGGCTTCATTCAGGGAAAGCAAGAGGTCACATGATTTTGTGTTGCCTTATTTCAGGTTGGGATAGGTTCAAATGCTACTGGGGAATGAATATTTTACTACGCTGATAGAGCTAAAAATTATATATAACCAACAAATTTGGTAGTTTACTTTCTTCTACACAATACAGCGAAATAGAAATAGATTAGGACACATAGATTGTCTCGGATCCTCCCATGTGATTTGAACGTCGAGCATCCTAATAAGTGTGGACTTAGCTTGTGACCCCTAAACCTTATCATATGATCTTGACCTTGGGCTTACGAAAAAGTGCATGCAAGCCCTGGACCTCGTCATATGATTTTGACCTTGGGCATCATAATAAGCATCACAGAGCCCTAAGCCTCATCATATTATTTTTATGAGGTCAAAATCAAAATCATATTTTCCACATAATATGTTTGTTGTTCAATCCATTCAACCATTTATATTTTACGAGAATGCCCATTTTGTTGTTTGTAATATCCCTTCTAACATTGTCATGGATTTGAAAATACCTTGTCTAATAACTAAAATAGAGTGATGTTATCATATTTTCAGCAACTTATGAGAGGAAAGATAATCGCCCCCAATTATTAACGGGATTGTCTTCATCTCTTTCGTTGGAGATGGTTATGATGTTTTTCAATCCATTGTTTGGGAAATCTTTGGTTGAGTGAAAGGTTAAATATTCTTTCAATATGTGAAGTGAGGATCGCATTTACAATCTTAAGAATTTCAGTTTGATAACTTTCAATGTCTTTCTTTTCCTTTTGCAAGATTCTTTATCTTGTAAACATTTGAATGTGAGGTTTTGGTCAAGAAGATACCAAAATGATGGTGAAACTTGGCCTTGATGCTTATCGCTTCCCAATCTCCTGGTCAAGATTGATTTTGGGTATCCTTAATCCCAAATGTTCAAATTGATTAAGTAAATCACTGCGTATATACTAAATATATGTTTGGTTCTGAATATATTACGGAGAGAAGAGGAGCTTTGAATGCAATTGTAGTTATAAACATTACAACAATTTACTAGCTGCCCTTGTAGAATTTGGCACTGATCAATATTGTGCCTCCTACATTCCAAAAATCATTTTATTGCTCTCATAAACATGTAATGTAATGTAAGTTGTGAATCAGGGATTGAACCATACGTGACTTTCAACCATTTTGACATTCCACAAGTATTACCAGATGAATATGGAGGCTGGCTCGATCATCACATTATGTGAGGCTTTAAAGAACATATGATTACAACTGCTCCACTTCTAGTTATCTAAAATATTGCATCCCTAGATATTTGTGTGGTGTATATCTATTTGAAGTGTGGTAATTGTGTAGTGATTATTTTGCAAATTATGTAGATGTGTGCTTCAACTTGTTCAGCTATACCTACATGGTTGCCTAATATCATTATGTAACAATGATTATTTCTTTCATTAGTTCTGTCCAATATCAATTTATAGCAATTATTTTTATTTGGTAAGTCCAATGTCAACATATTTCTTTGTTTTATTGAAAATCAGAGTAAATAATATAAAATTATGACTAAACATGATTGCAGGCAAGAGGTAAAGCATTGGGGTTAAGTTCTGTAGCTACACTTTACCTGCAATTCACAGTGGATGCTAGGAGCCACCTTGTTCCACCATTGTACAAAGAGTTCAGTGGCAATGCATATGTCATGGCTTCTATGACCTACACAATCAAAGCTTTGGAAAAAGAAAGCCTTCACATGACAGTAGAGAGGATCAGGAAGGCCAAGTATTTTGTCACAAACAAATACATAAAATGTTATCTGAGAGCCTTGGATGCTCCTCCGAAAGCTCTCCGGTGAAGTCATTCGAAAAACAATTTAAAAAGTATGAAAAGCTCTACGCAGTTACAGTCGCTCGTTGTGTTTTCAAATCCTGAGCCTCAGTCGATTCATGTGTCTCTTATTTATTAAGAGTGTATACAACAACTATGAAGGTTGCAAGAGAAAGTCATCAAGTCTTCTAGTTATTGGATCGTGTTCTAGCCTTGTCAAAATAAAGGAAATAAATGTTTGTAACATGATCAAGATGAGACAAAGGTTGAAATCAATAATGTCTTTTTTGTTTATCCTTTGTCCCAAAAATATGGTTCTCCAGGACTATTTTTGTGCAGTACATACGATAAAATCATGTGCACAGGTATAGTACGAAAGCCCAACTCGTGAGTAAGCGCAAAGAAGAAAACAGGGCAGTCTTAAGTTGATTTAACACCAGGTTAGCTCATTGTAATCTTCACCAAATTGCAAATTGTGCATTTTCTCAATCTGATTCCAACCCTAACATGTGAATTTATAGAAAGAAGATGTTGACAAACATGGAGTGATCTCCATTGTATTGTAAATAGAATATAATATTCATATATGGTAATTTGTTGTATTTCATTCTACATACTAATAGTGGAATAATATTTAACATTTTACTTCAACGTGTCAAAATACAATCATAAGGAATATAGTACATTATGTAGATATATATCATGGCAAAGAATAAATTTCATACAAACAAAGTTCAACAATCGTACCATCGATTTTGAATATGTAAATAATATGACATTACATGATATTTCAAATATGATGATGACAGAAACAGAGTAACAAACAAAACATTTAGAGGATTACAACAAATCCATAAGCATGCACTAAAGAAAAATTTGAAAATTTTGTATTGCATATGCAATAGATTGGAATAGGAATATGCAATCGTATTAAATAAATCTTAAATAAATATGTTTATTTTGAAAAAAAACATACAAAATAATAATACAATGCACATTAAACCTAAAATAAGGATCACGAGGGCCCACCGTAGAATCATACACTACACAATAATAAAACATGGAAAATGCAAAATATTAAATTTAATACTATAACACATGCAAAATAATAAATTTAATACTACAACACATGCAAAATATTAAAACATGGAAAGTGGCGAATGATAAGCGACGAAGTGGTGGAGGAATTTGAGATGGCACAATTTTTTAAGATAGTTAGAACAAAGGGGGTTAAAACAAACCCCCTTTGCCCCTTTGTTCTAACCCCATGTGCCATCAAATTTTGTTTTTTTCAAGTAGAAAGCTCCTATTGGCTTAAAAATGCCACTTCAAATGCCATGAATTAAGATGAAAAAATAAAATAAAAATACCTAGGTTCACATGTAAATAGGTATATGTATGAAGTTTCTACTAATATATATAATTTTTAATTTAAATAATATTTAATATATATTTTAATTTATTTAAAAACATGTAGTGTTTTATAAAGTGAAGTACCGTCTTTTCGAGGTATTATGAAAAATTATAAATTGAGAGTTAAATTTTGAAAAAACATAAGTATTATGAAAAATTATAAATTGAAAGTTAAATTTTGAAAAAATATCAATAGGTATTATGAAAAATAATAAATTGTGAGTTAAATTTTGAAAAAAATATGAATGCACTTTATTTTCATGTCCTTGTTTTAATGGAGAAAAAATTAGTCTTGTGACGTATATAAAAATGAGAAGTCATAAGCATTGATATTCCCTACCTTGATCATTAAAAAATTAATAAAAAAATATTTTTTATCAAAAAATTATTAAAAAAAAATCTTGCATTACGTCCATGTTTATAAAACCTCTTAGCAAGAAAATATTGAAAAAATATTATGTTTTAAAAATAGTATGAGAAATCAAACACTCAATAAAAAATTTATACATGAAACACACACAGTGTATTCAGGGATTCAAAAAACTATTTTTTTTAATATATATAATCTACATTTAAAATTTAACATTTTATTAATTTACACTATTTTCACATTTTGTACGGTTTAGTCATTATTCCCTATACAAATTGAAAAATACGCACATTTTCTTTTTTTTTTTTCTTTTATACTAAAAAGTGGGACACACTATTGTGCTTCAACCTGCATTTATTAAACGAGTAACAAATATTAAAGCAAAACAGAGTGATCATTGAGCATAGTACAATGATAAAAGATAATTCAACAAACCATATCAAAACTATTCTATTAATTTTTATCACACATCGGAACCATCTTGCATTACATTTGAGCACCATATATATCATTCTAGAACGTTCTCTCTTTACATTCCAACATTTTGATATACTCAAAAAGAGACTCATTGCATTCTTCTACCGTTGATTAAGCTTACAAGGTCAAATACAACTAAAAGACTTTACAAAAGACAATCATATACTCTGAACATGTGTCCAACCAATTATATTTCGTACTTTTTATGACTTTGATCCATGTCCAACACCATGATCCTTCTATTATTAACTTGATAGAGTTATGAACAAAAAAAACACAATAAGTGTTTTGCAAACTCACAATAAACACTAATACTAGGTACTAATTTTAAAGAAACATAACATTGAGAGAAACCTAGTAGTAAGTTATCCACCACCTATGTCACTCTTTCTATTAGCAACATGAAATAAAACATTAGAAACATCCATTCAAATCACCATTTAACGAAATAGTTATAACGCCCCTCAACATGAGCTAAGTCCTAAAAGATAGATGCAAGTTTAAAGACAGAACAAAGTAAGATTATAAAATCATTCTCAGATAAGCATACCATCAAGTTCAAGCAGTCACAAATATAGTCAAGGGGTTTTCATGATCTTTCTATTACCAACTTGATAAATTTATGAATAAAAAAGAACGCAATAAGTGTTTTCTAAACTCACCAAAAAACACTAATACTGGGCACTAAGTTAAGAGAAACATAACATTGAAAGAAAAATAGTAGTAAGTTATCCACCACCTATGTCACTCTTTTCATTAGCAAAGAGGAGATCAAACATTTAAAACACCCATTCATATCACCATTTAAAAGAATAGTTATAACCCTCATCATCATGCATGCATTGCGTCATAAAAGATAAATGCAAGTTTAAAGACAGAACAGGGTAAGATCCTAAAATCATTCCCAAATAAACTTACCATCAAGGTCAAGCAATTATGACTACAATCAATGAGTTTCAATGATCTTTCTATTATTAACTTAATAGAGTTATGAACAAAAAGGAACACACACTAATACTGGGTGCTAAGTTTAGAAAAACATAACATAGAGAAAAACATAGTAATAAGTTATCCACCACCCTATGTCACTTTTTTCATTAGCAATAAGGAACTAACATTAAAAACATCCATTCATATCACCATTTCAAGGAATAGTTGGGTCACAAAAGATACATGCAAGTTTAAAGACAGAACATGGTAAGATCCTAAAATGATTCTAAAATAAGCATACCATCAAGTTCAAGCAAATCAACAATACAGTCAATAGGTTTCCACGACCCTTCTATGATTAACTTAGTTGAGTTATCAAGAAAAATGAACACCAAGTGTTTTGCGAACCCACAATAAACATGTATGCATGCCCATTCTTCACATTAGCACAATTATCACTGAAGAACTGAGGAGTATTATGTTGACTGCTTAAAGGAATTAATGATTACTTACGACATAAACATTCATTCAACGCATAATCATTGTCTGCATTATTGAATATCCAACCTTGAGCATAAAATCATTCCCAAATAAACATACCATCAAGTTGAAGCAATCAACAATACTATCAATGAGTTTTCATGATCCTTCTCTTATTAACTTGATAAGTGTTTTGCAATCCCACAAGAAACACTAATATTGGCTACTCAGTTAAGAGAAACATAGTGGTAAATTATCCACCCCTATGTCACTCTTTCAATTAAGAAGAGAAAATTAAACATTAGAAACATCCATTCATATCATCATTTAAAGAAATAATTATAACCACCGTCAACATAAGCTCAGTCACAAAAGATAGATGCATGTTTAAACACAAGATAAAGTAATATCCTAAAATCATTTTTAAATAAGCATACCACTAGGGATTTCAAGCAGTCAACAATATAGCCAATGAGTTTTCATGAACCTTCTATTATTAACTTGATTGAGTTATCAAAAAAAATGAACACAATAAGTATTTTGCAATCCCACAATAAACAGAGATACATGCCCATCCTTCACATTAACACAATTATCACTGAAAAACTAAGATGTATTATGTTGACTGTATTGTTGACTGATTGAATGAATTGATGATTAGTTAGGGCATGGTTTGTTTTACGTTGACTGTATTGTTGCATGCTTGAACACATAATTCATTCAATGACAATTACTCCTTGAAAAAGAACTCACATTCTTATACTTTGCCTCCTAAAATATGGTATTAATACATAGAGAATTATAATAGGGCATTATACTTGTACAATCAAAGTTAAAATCAGTAGGACATTGGTAAGTTTCAAATAGTAATTGGCATTAAATAAATCATTTTTTGCATTATTGATTATTCAACCCTTGAGAATAATATCAATTTGGATATGTTTTATGTTAACTGTATCGTTGTCTACTTCAAGTAATTAATGGATAATCATTCATTCAATGCATCATTTATTTAAATATTTTGTGTAATGAAGATATGCTACATATAATTCATTGAATGCATAATTCATTCAATGGCAATTACTACTTGAAAATAACTCACATTCTTATACTTTGCCTCTTAGATAAGGCATTAGTACATAGAGAATTATAATAGGGCATTATACTAGTACAATAGGGAATAAAATCAATAGGACATTGGTAAGTATTATAATAGGGCATTTTTAGTTACTGTGATTTTTAAAGTGTTGTTGGGCCGCACCAACGCAATCACGAGGAATATTAATAGTCAAGGAGAAGCAAAGTATAGTTTTCATTATACTAGCTCAAACAAGTATAAAATCAATGGAGTGTTTCAATAGAAGATGTATTGAAGTATAACCAACAGTTTTCATAATCTATGTGTACAAATAAGGTTAATGAGTAGAGCAGAGGTCAAAATTCCAAACATTCAAAATCCTTTACAGTATAAAGCTAGAATACAAAGGGAGCCTTTCCAAATTCATGGAAAATTATAGTATAAAGCTAGAATGTAAAATTACAGTATAAAGTTAGATTTACATTCCTAACAATGGAAAAATGCATTATAAAGCTAGAATACAAAAGAAGCCCCTAATAACAAAAAACTACCTGGTTAAAACTCTACGCTCCCATATCAAATTCTTAAACGCAGAGGATATAAAACTTACTTAGTTGGCTAAACCCTAAACCAATTCTAGTACTTGTGAACACCTCAACTGATCTTGATTGTAATGCAGTGAGGACGAGGGCAACTACGGTCACGAAGGGGAGGTTCCAAATCTTGCGAATGCATGTAGGTTGAAAATTATGAGAAGTGAAATTGGGCTTCTCCTTGATTACTAACATTCATCTTCCTAATTGCATTGGTGGGGCTCGACAGTGCCTTATCAATTGTGGTTAACAGTGAAAATACCTATGGTTGGGATTAATGCAAACAACAACAGGTTAATGAAAATGCACATGGTTAAAGCCGAAAGAGTGGAGGCAAAGTGATGGAGAATTGGATGGGACCAGCAAGCGATCAACGTCCAGCATGGCAGTGCACGCCAAACACTCTTGCTCATTACACTCAATGCACAAAATGGGTTTGTTGAAAATGCCTTTAAGGCATTTAATCATCCTCCACCACCTTTGCCAGCATCCTCCTACCCTATGCCACAATGGGAGCTTTAAAACAAGGTATGGACATCAATCAAACGATAATTGAGAGGATATTTTATAGTTGTTGTAATTGTGAATGCCCCGATGGACATGTATGCAAAATGTGGAGGCATACTTAAGGCAAGTACATTGAATTGTTTGAAAAAATGTAAACAAATCCACTCTCATCACATGGCATTCAAATTTTGGCCATGCATATCAAAACCAGGGGAATACATATAAATTTTAATTGCGAATGTCAACAACTTGGATAATTTTAATTTAGCACACATATTATTTGACACTTAGAATCCCTGGAAAATTATAATCAACACTAAGGTCTCAAGAATATATAAAAATAACATGCTTAATTGTGCAAAGATGAAAACTTCAAAAAAAAGGAACAAGACGATAGCTTGACAGAAATTGTTATTGACCATACTAAGCAAACATCTCTCTCATGATCTCAACAAAGTTCACAATCAAATAAAAATTTCCTATTTTCTTAAAGTATAATGTATTTTATTCAAAATTTGGGGATCCCTGTAGAAAAAATATATTTTTGGAGAAAATGGACAAATGTAGACCAAAAAAATTCCTTAAATAGACCTAGGGCTCCTATATGATTTGGAAAAAATTGTTGGGTGGATGAGTCCTTTAAGAATACAAGTATAGTAATAGAGACAATACGCTGGATTTGTTTAAACACTAAAAAGCTTCATTGCCTAAGTAAAGGACTGAAACATATCCTTCCCTGCAATCAAATGCTTTGTGTCATCCACTTCTCTTCAGAGTTCCTTCTTTAAACAAAAAACGCTGATAGAAATTTCCTCTTTTCAAAGTTTTGGAGTGTTGATCTCCACATGAAAAACAAGAACCCTGAAAATTTTAGTGTAAATCAAACCCAAAACTAAATTTTAAAACTATGGATAAGAACCAAATTTTAGTTAAGACTCAAGTAAAAAAGAAACCCTAAATTATTGGTATGTTAATTAATACCCCCAATGAGATTTACTTGGCATGCATTTGTAGTAGTCTGATTGAGATTTTTCAGAGTGGTGAAGAACATGCTTTAGATTTATAAGTAGCAAATGATTGGAAGGCTAATAGCCAAGCTAGACTATAAATGCAACAAAGATACTGATATGCGCTTAGAATATTGGAAATAGAAGACTCAAAGGACTACAAAGACAAAAGACCCTTTTGAAAGTTGCATATTAAGTGAAGGAAGAAAACAAGACAATGCAATCGTTGTAGAACTAGCGTGAAAAGAGTATAATGAAGTGGGTGATGAATGTAGTGTCACATATACAATATTGATAGTGAAGGTCTGACACAACAAAATAGTGCCTTCATTTTGTGAGGCCCAATGCCCATAAGCATCTCCCGATGTTTATTCAATGTCGCATTGATATGTCAAACACCTATGTACTTTATATTTATGTAGTTGGAACTTCCAGTTGAACAGCCACAGTGGCAGACCGACCCTGAGAAGATGGGTCCATCCCATATATCTCAAGGGATGATATTATCAAGGGAAAAGTCTATGTGAATGCATTTGTCCATAATTTCTAAGGAGATAGTTCCATTTCCCTGTAGTTTCAAATAGATATTTCTATGCACAATGAAATTTTATACACACAAGGACAAAACATATGACTAGTTTATAATGTTTGATTCGTGAAGGTTTATTCACAAAACAACACTAAGTGGGGCTCAACATCCAAAGGTTAAGAGTAGGAAGTAATTAATATGGACTACTAAATCAAAGGCAAAAATTATATTTTTGTAGTTTTTGTTAGGTTAACAAAGTTTGCTCATTTCATGCTAGTAAAACAAACTAGAAAGTAACTTAAGTCGTCAAGATTTTTATGAGGCATGTCTATAAATTGTAAAGTATCACCAACATTATAATAAGACTATAAGTGATTGAGATGCTAGATTCACAGAGAATTTTTATAAGATATTTAAGTAGGTTGGGATTGTACTAACACATAATACTAGTGTACACACCTAAAAATGGCTCCAAAGCGTTTTAGTTTAATTTGCATAACTTTAGTGTTTGTCTATTTGTTGACAATTGGTCTAAATTAGACATTGTTGATGTATTTTGTCATAGTTAATTGTGTCCCCCTTTCTTTCTAGCCCCTTTCTCTCTCCTCTATTTAAATTTCCGCCACATTGTCCAGATGGTCGATGGCATTCTTGGGTCTATTTGGAACGCCCACAATGCTCTTGGACCTGCCTTTTGGGTCTTTCAAAGTAAGGGAGCACCCATCCCTTTCATCTCCTCTTTTTCGCTTTTCAACTGATGGATATCTGTCCATTTGGTACAAATAAAATTTTAATATGAATTCAATATCTATAAATATAGACACAACGTAGTTTATTTAACACTTGAATCATATATACAATATTTAGTAATCATTCATAGAGAATCTATGGAGCACCCACAAGCATTTGAAAAAGATCAAGCAATCATTAGAGCAATTAACATTGTAGCAAACAAGTTCATGTCAAAGCAATCATTAGGAGGAGGGAGGACACACAACACACCTCTACATTTTTTTATGTCAATAGAATTGTTTTCAATTAAAGAAAATTACTACTTTTAAATATATTGTTATTGTTTAGAGCACTGAAAATCATAGTTACCAAATCAAGGCGGATCTAGATTTTTTGGCTGGCCAAATAAAAGTTTGGGACCTTTTTTTTTTCAATTTTTTTTTGGTTTCTTTTCATTTTTTTTTTATTTTTTTTCGACTTTTCTATGGAAAAAAACATCAAAATTACTACTTCTCAATATATTGTTACTGTTTAGAGCACTGAGAATCATTGTTACCAAATTAGGCTAGATCTAGATTTTTTGGCTGGCCCAGATAAAAGTTCGGAACTTTTTTTTTTTCAATTTTTTTTTTAGTTTCTTTTCATTTTTTTTTTTTTTTTTTTCCAACTTTTCTATGGAAAAAAACATCCAGCAACTTCAAACATTATATAATATTAACATTTTTTATTACATTTTTATTTTTTTTAATTGTATTTGTCAATTTTGCATATTTATAAAACTATACTCATATATATATTCCAAACTAGATTTTTCCCAACTTTTTCAAGCATTCCCGATTTTGCCCTTCCGAATGGATCCGGATTTCCGGACTTGGTTACAATGCTGATAATTACTCTGCTTTAATAACTTGGACTGGCTATGCTTCATTGTGATTTGGACTATTAGCAATACGAATGATACACAGGAGAGTTTAAATAGTCAAATATTATTAAGTGCCAATAGCACCTATGTCAAGGGGAGTGGAAAGCAAAGATTTGTTTTTCATTTCTTGTTTTGTTAAAGATATTTTAACTAGTGCTAGAGGTTTTCATCTATCATTTCCAATTTAAAAATGCCAGCAAACGGAGGTGCAGGGTTTAAGATGAGGGGAGATCATGGTCTGCTACTTGCCGGAATATGGACTCCGGTGTTTTGTATTTGAAGTTGTGTGTGTTTCATTTCCTAATGGAATATGACAAGTTGCAGGATATGAACATGTATTTAAAGCATAACTTCCTAGCATGACCTTGTTGTAATGGTTATGGAATTGTATGCCTTCCATGCAGACAGAGATGTTACGTTTCACCTATTCGGGGCCGAGGTTTATAATTCTGATTCTGAAATGGTCCTCTTTTTCAAAAACATTACAAATTTACTTGCATACGTACAAATTAGAAAGGAAATGTCATTATAAAAAACAGATTTTTCAGCTTTCATTAGATCATTTACATAGTTATTTTTAATAATATTGATTCAGATGAGCATATGGTACAAACAATGACAGAGAAAGTAGGATCGATTTAGTTGAACGTTGAAAGGTTCATGGCCTAAGCAAGGACCGAAATACACTCACCTCCCACAAAGCCACTTCGTGCCATCCATGCCCCTTCACAGTCCCTTTTCACATGCTGGTCAAATTTGGGTGCTCCAAAATTTCTGGTGTGCAGAGCACCATAAAAACAAAAAAATCCTTAAATTAAACGGGGAAATCCACCTCAGTTTGGAATGGTAAATAACTCTATAGCGTATACATAGTGGCATAGAAAGGAAAAAATGACAGTGTTTGAAAATTGAAACTTCTAAACACAAATTTTAATGAAAAGGGCTTTGTAACAACTTTTCTACGTATAATCCTTTGTCTTTCTACATGTCTTCATGCAATCAACTTCCTACTCTTACGTAGATCCCAAATGCAGAAAATTTCCCAAACAAAAAAAGAAGGTATAATATTTGTTGACATGATGCACACTTCAGGTAAACAACTCCATTTGACAAAATAAACACCATATATTTCTTCCTCTTCCCTCTATCTCCCTCTCTCTATATGAAATGAAAATGAAATGAGTTTTAATAACGTCCACGAGACCAAACAGTTTATGGAACCAAGTGTCAAGACCATTAGAGATTCTTCATATTCCTTTCGAAGTCATCTCACCTCCTATGAATCTTTACCAACAGCCAAGCCGTGTTGTGTAGCCTCTCCTCCTCAAATAATTCACTAAAACTGCCCACATTCACGTTGTTACCCTGCTGCATACGAATATCCTTGTACACATCGCACTCCCTAATGAAGTGTCATTCAGTTTCAACCACTCTATCATTGCAAAAAATGCAAGTCCTATCTTCCCATCTTTCCTTGGGAACCGTCCATTTTCCAGTTTCACACCTAAGATGGTGTGAACCGGTCCTCAATTGTGCCATTAGGATCCTAGCATTACCTTTAAGTTCGGCACTTAGGTATGCTTTATCCCTGTGCTCCCAAGTGGGATTGAACTCTTTGATATAATGCATTTTTTTACATCCAATCTGATTTGTCCACATGGCAGTCCTGAATTTTTCTAACACAAACTTTTTTATTTCCTCTTTGGAGTTAGGGCACTCATGTAACTTAATGTCCCATTTTCCCAGCCACTTGATGTTTTGCTTCATCCACGTCTTCTTCCTCCAATCTAGCACCTCGTTCACCACCATTTTGGGCCACCGGTGATTCCCCATGTTTTCAACCTTTTTTATGTAGCTTAGTACCCGTGAAATTGCCACAGCGTCCATTGGGAAAGTACCGGCTTCCGCCAAGAGGATCTCATATGGAATTAAAGAAAGTCAGGGTCATAAAAGAAATGATTTCTTTGTTTATTGCACTTTTTCAAGCTACCACATATAGTTCAAGGTGTCTATAGATTACATAATGCATGCAATCACACTTTTGCAAGCTACCACATGTAGTTCAAGGTCAAGGCCTATATATTACATCATGCATGTAGATTCATTGTCACTATCTATGGAAGAAAAAACAAACTCAAGCCTAAGAAACCTGATTCGTCTTGTCCCTCAAAGCAAGGACGCCCTATTTGTCATATATATAAAATTTAGCCTTAATTAGCATGTTTCATAAACATAATAATAACCAAATTTAAAACCCATTTGTTTCATACAAGATCCTTGTTCATTGGAGTGAACTTAGATGACCTCTATTTAATATCCAGATCTCGCATTATCTTTCCCCTTGTGTTGGTGATAGCCACAAAGGCCATCCCAGGAAGCACGTTGTCGGGGACTATAGCAGAAAGTACCCGAACATGATATCAATATCATGACACCTTTCGCTTGGAAGCTCTCTCTATTTCCTCCTCTTTGAACTGTTGGTATGTTTAAGGAACTTGGACTATATAGAAATCAGCCGCTGCTTTGTAACTGCATGCCATCTCCTTAGGTGGATATAGAACTCTGCATTGATTAGTTTATTTTTATCACTCCAATACTATACCGTACAAAATTAAAATTTAGACCGTTCACACCCAAAACACACTGTTATCAACTTACATTCTTAGATATACCAGATATGTGCACCAACACACATTGATATAATTCATCCAAATCCATATGAACCATACATTTTTACCTTCACTATCGCAATTAAGCTTACATAACAACCTGAGATGTTATCCATTTGATGCATCCGCTGAACCAATTTTCGCTATAAAGTAAAGGTACCTGCAAGATATGACTAAGATGTTAGACTCACCTTCCCAGTATCCAAACAAAAGCTTCCTACTAGCAAAGCATTCAATTCCCATAATAAAAAACAAACCCTTAAGCCCAAGGAATGCATTCAATGCAAATATAGCAACATAGTCAACATAGACATTTCGCATGCATATTTAAATAGACAATTTAAAAATGAATCAATCAACCTCGATCAATAGGTTCCCACTTTTACTGCTCCGAAATAAAACCAAAGTAATAGCACAAATGACTCACAAGACAGACACTACAACAGAGAACATCTTGCCTCCACTAAAATTGGAGGTATTCTATATTATATCATATTATACCAGGCAAAATAAATTACATTATAATGATAACTACAGACTACAGTGATGAGCTGGACCACTAACGGCCAAGTGTAAATAATATAGAACAAGAGGCAATCAAGGTAATCCATATTATACCAGTATACATATCTTAGATAAATCTATGTAAAATACACCGATAGATATTATTCTCGATGCACTCATAATTCGATATGATATAGATACCTCGAGAATGATACCTATCGGTATATTTTACATAGATTTATCTAAGATATGTATGCTAGTTTATTTTATATTGTCAGCTTTTAAATAATTAAATGCTAAACATTATCATGCCATTACAGCTCTGAACCTTCTCCTGGATGCTATTGTAGGAACACCTATCGGTGTAATTATATTATTATACTATACCAGGGAAAGAAAACTACACTATTATAATGCTAATTACAGAGACGAGTGAGACAAGCGGTGGCCAAGGGTAAATAAAATAGAATAAGAAGGAATCGAGGGAATTCATACCATGGTCTACAAAATCAGAACATGACTGCAATTGTGTTAGTTTTCCGTTGGCCAATACATCACATTCAATGTTATTAGTGTAGTGTTTAGGGTTTAAACTTGTCTGGGAGCAATAACAGTGTTTGCGGTATATGGCAAAGACAACAGAGAGCTATATGTGCAATAAAAACACAACAGGTCACGTTATTACAAAATGGTGGCCATGGAAATAGAGATCTTTTACATTCCAGCTGAAGAATCTGTATTTGCTACAAATAAACAAACATACTTATCACTTTTGACATGCAGGAGACAGAAAATGCAATCAACATATCCTGCAGGAGTTCATTCTTTCTCCTCCATGTCCCATAGACAGCCCATGTCCCTTCATGTCTCAATCACTTACTATTAAGGTTTTCCTATATTCGTATTTGTGTCCCTGCATAAATATATACATCATTTATGCAGGGATACAAATACGAATATAGATAATTTTTAAGACCCCTGATATGGATACGGTTGGATACAAGATCATCAGGTTGGATTCAACATATATGTGTGTTCTAGATTAAAAATTAAAATAAATAGTAATAAATTTATAATAATTATCAATTTTAAATTATAAACAAATTTAATTATTAGATTAAAAACATATTTTATTAATATTTATAAATTGATTAGCAGTTCAAGTTCAATTAGATTGTAAATCAAACCATAAATAAATCTAAAATTTAGTCTTGGACAACAATTATTCACAAATATAGAAAATTGACATATATCTAACTTTAAATACCCAAGCTTGCTAAAACATAAATTTAACCTAAATTTTATTTCAAATGAAAAGGATGGCAGGTCAAGGAGATTCAATGTGAAATTTTAAAGGAAAAAGCAGTTGCTGCTAAAATGAATTTAAGGAGGGGTCGTCTGCAGTTTTTTATTTTTTATTTGGCATTTTGACGGATTTTTTCAAGTTAACTTTTTATTTAAATTTTAAAACGAATACAGCTTTGGATGGCCCACATAGTGTATCCAGTCGTATCTGATACGACCCAGTTACAGGCCCATATTTGGATACAGCCGGGTACAGTTTCTGGGCCGTATCCAAGCCGCACCAAACCTATATCCATATCCGGCATGCGGATACACGCACCCTAGCTGTAGGGGTGTCATATCCTGCAACCCTGAATTTATGACATTGAACATTGAACAATGAATACTCAACATTGACAATTAAAATAAAAAATTGAGTAAAACACAAACAAAGAATATTTCAGGCCTGCTATAGTGCCGGATCGTACAGACCTCCAAGCATACTTTCATTCAACCTTGGCTTGCCCAAGCCCTGAACAACAACATTCGGTACGACAGTTACCTGGATATCATACTTAGCCTAAGTTCTGAGCATCAAACAAAATTACATATGTTTAGAATGACTAATTAAATGTATTGCATTTATTGGTCACATTTAGCGAATTACATATGTTTAGAATGACTAATTAAATGTATTGCATTTATTGGTCACATTTAGCGAAATCCATTTAGTCACAAAATAGAATATACGTACACATATGAAATGAATATATGTATATATACACTCGCACATATATGAAATATATATATGCACACACATGAAATGTATATATGTATATATATGCACACACATGAAATATATTTACAATCTATAGACACCTAAAATGGTCCATAGGCATTTATTAGCCGTTAAATTACATGATTTTAGGATGTTTGTACTCGTTAATTATTGGTTCAAATTAGGATTATTGGTGTGTTTTGTCAATTTTCGCTTGTTTCTAACCCTTATACCGGCCACCTTCAATTATTATATTCACGCCACCCCAATTTCCCCCTTGCGGCTAGAGTCACTCACTTTCTTTGTCCTGCCTTTTTTTTACCTTGTGACTATTTGATGTTGACTAGTGCAGCAATAGGGTCTTAATTTAAATTCAATTTTGACAGGAATGTATTGATAAATTTACGAACATTAAGTCAAGAAATCATTAGAACATTCATTGAAGCACATAAGTTCAAGTTAGAAATATCACAATACACTGGTTTGCATGTCATTGATCATTGTGATTTTTTGTTTTCGATATTGTTACTGTTTAGGGGCTTGACAAATATCAAGATAGTTCAACCATTATTTGGTTTTATGCAAGCCCCAAAACATATATTATTTTCCTTCAGTTTTCAAATATTGCTTTCCAATTTAGGAAGAAGAAGAATTATGTTTTGGAAGTGATCAAAGTGAGAGATCACAAAATTTAAATTGGTTTTTGAAGACTATAACCTTGCTAACAGTCCTCAAATTGTTTTGAAAAACTGGGAAATTTTGAGGGATTTTTGAAGCCCAGAACCAGGTGAACACAATCCTCAAATTGTTCAAGCCTTGTCTACATTCATTTCTAGAATAAGTGTACGGTTTGGATTGTCTAGAGTGTAGGTGTACAATCCAAACAAGCTTCTCTAATCATCTTCAATTTTTTGGGTTAGCTTCCTGACACTTCTGAGCACACATTTCCATTATCGCCTTATGACAACTACCATCAGATCGTGAAATAAAACCAGATAAGCCTAAATCTTGCATGTCTCTCTTTCTCTAGATTTGGAGCAAATTAATTAGGTAAAGTATTGTTTTGCACATGTTATTTAGCCCAGCTAAAACTCACTGGGTATTTGTGTTGCAGTTCAATTGAAATCCATTTATCCATATTACAATATCAAGATACACCTCATAACCTTTTGTTTTGCCCTACTTCTAAAATTGGAATAATTTATTAGGCTTTTATTATTGTTTTGCTTATTATTTAGCCTAGTTAATAGTGATTGGGTATTTGTATCGCAATTTAGTTGTAATCCATTTATCCGTGTTACATAAATGTATGTGCATATTATATATATGCACACACACATGGAATGTATGTACATGTGTGTGACACACATGAAATGTATGTACGTGTGTGTGTGTGTATACACACACACATGAATTTGTAGACACCTAAAAATGACCCCGAGGCATTTATTAGTCATAGATATGCTTTATTCAAGGGTCCCTGAATGTTTGTTAATTATTGGTCCAAATTAAGTATTATTGGTGTGTTTGTGGTCATTTTCGTCATGGGCCCCTCTTTCTTTTCCCTCCTCCCTCCCTTTCTCCTATTGTTTCTAGTGATCTCCCAAGAAACACAAAAACGTGCAGTGTAAGTTTCTAGGGGTGTGGGATCTAGTTTGTTGGTTAGGGTCCCCTAAGGGTATGTGGTTCTATTTTGTCCATTTTTTTCCTGTTGATGTTGATTTGCACACCAATAGGGTCCTAATTTGAATTCAAGAAGTCTATAAATGCACAAATACATTAGTGCATTTAGAGAATCTAGAAAACATCCAAGACTCTAAAGGAAATCTGAAATAGCATCCAGTATTTATTGTCAACATTCTATTGAGCATTTACTAATATTTTAGCAACATCAAACATGCATTTAGAGAACATTTGTTGTATTGAAGTTTATGATAGCGACACATTGCATCAAATTGGACTACTTGGTTGAATCATCATTGCATTTATTTGATGTGCTGTATTTAATATTGTATACCATTGAGGGGCTTGATAAATAGTTGGTGCTTAAAAACCCTATTGATTCTGAACAAAAGCCCCAAAACAAATCCTTTTCTTTATCATTTGCAAATACAACTACCCTATTAGGATTTGAAGAAGTGCAATTCCCTAGTGATCGACGCTAAGTTTTAGAATGTTAGACGCGGTTTTTGAAGATCCAAACCTAATGAACACAATCGTCAAAACAATTTTTCCATCTTTTTATTTTAATAAAAGCGTATTGTCTACAGTTCTAGGGCCCAAAAATGTAGTGTGAAATTTTGAGGAGGGTCTCTCTTTGCAACGAGTTTTCAAGGTTCTCATTGTTTTGCCACAAAACCCTATTTTATTTTGTCATAATTTGACAATTGTCTTATGTTCTCCAAAAATGAAATACTCTTCTAAACCCTCCTAATCATTTATTCCTCTAGAATTGGATTAATTTATTAGGTATGTTTTTCTATTTTATTCTAATTAAACTTAATTAAATTGATATGTTTTGCATTTTGATGTAAAACCCATTTATTCATAACACATAAATGTAAGTCATATATATATGCACACACATATACGGAATGGGTGTACATATATGAAATGGGTATACAAAACCGTATTTTCTTTTGTCATAATTTGACAATTGTCTTCTAATCTCCCAAAAGTCAAAATACGTATCCTAATCATTTATTCCTCTAGATTTGGATTAATTAATTAGGTATAGTTTTCTATTTTAAGTCCGATTAAACTTAATTAAATGGGTATGGATAGATGTATTGCATTTTGATGTAAAACCCATTTATTCATAACACACAAAAGTATGTATACATATATATATGCACACACACATGAAATGTCTGTACGTGTGTGTATATATATATATATATATATATAGATATATGCACACACATATATGAAATGTGTGTAAATATAATGCACAAATTTATAAAATATATATATATATATGCACACACATGTGAAATGCGTGTAAATATATATGCACAAATTTATGAAATGTGTGTACATACATACATGAAATGTATGTATGTATATATATATTCATATGGAAACACACATATATCAATTGTATATATGTATATATTTATACGCACACACATATACCATTTATTTAGAGGACTTTTAGACATGCTCCGATGCGACTATCTATAGTTATAATTTTGCTCAGGAGGTTGAGGGAGAGAGAAGACCTTGGCCTCCTAAGCATAACTATAACCACAGATAGTCTTATTCGCCAAGTTCCTAGATAAATATGCACACAAATATATGGCGTGTGGGTCGGGTGTGTGTGCATGCATGCGCGTGTGTGTTATATAAACGCCTTAAAATAGCCCTAGGCACTTATTAATTGTTGCACATTTCTAGAATGTTTGTGTACATGTCAATTCTTGGTTTAAATTGGACATTTTTTGAGCATTTACAAACTTTCAACAATCTCCACATCTTTTCCCAGCACCCTCTAACTGTTAGCTTCTCCCTCCTCAAATTTCATTGTGATCTACCATCCTTGTACAAAGCGTGCAATTACACTTCGGACATGTTTGGAGCATAACTATATGGTCCTAGCAGGTGCTATTTGGGCCCTTATGCCCCTCCCCCTATGTGACACTTATGTGTCTAGAGCGTAAGTATATAATCTTGCAAAGATCATTTGGACCCTTCTGCCCCTCGCCCTGTGTACACTTTATCCTACCTTTTTCACCTTTTCAACCATTTGAATTCAAGTCTTCTATAAATACACAAACACCCTAGTGCATTTAGGCATTCTATCTATCAATCTAAGGCCTCAAGCAAAATCAATTTAAAGCTAGAGAATTCATTTATTAATCGGAACAATCTATTAATCATTTTACCATGTAGAGAAATAAAGCAATTATTAGAGCATTCATGAAGCACAAAAGTTCATGTCAGTGACATATTGCATTGCACTATCAAACTGATGAATTATTGCAATTATTGGAGTGTTGTTTTTAATATCGTACACCATTGAGGGGTCTACCAAATATCAAGACAGCTCAGCAGTTCCCTAGTATAACACAGGTCCTAAAACATATATTGTTTTCCTTATGGTTTTTAGTTCTAATTGCCTAATTAGGGAAAGAAGAAGCCCATTTTTCCAGCGATCTAAGTGAAGTCACAAATAAATGAGGTTTTTGGAGGATCGGATCAAGGGAACACAATGGTCAAAGCAGATATTACATCCCTGATCTTATGTCTAGAGGAGAACTTGACACTCCAAACAATGGACACTTTAAACACCATGCTTCCAACATCCTTCTATGATCTTCATGAGATTTTTGGGATTGGTGTGAAGTTCCAAAAAATTAAAAGAGATTTTTGGAGCCCCAAATCTAACTTAGTCATCAAAAAAATTGCACCTTCCTGTCATTTACCAAAATCATATTGTCTACAGCCCTAGCCCTAGAAACATATTGTGTATTGTTTTGGTAAAGTTCTCTATTTGCTCTACATTTACTAGGTTGGATTTGTATTTCTCTTTTGGCCTAATTTGCACTATCGAAATCCGACGACTGTATCCAAATCTTCAAGAAATCAAGATGTTCCTCTCAAACCACTCTGTCATTTATTGCTCTGGATTTGGAATAATTAATTTGGTCCAATTTACTATTTTACATTTTATTAGGCCTGGTTAAATGTTTATGGATATATGTGATGTAATTGGATTGAAATCCATTTATTCATAGTACAAAATGTATGTGTGTGTGTGTGCACGTGCGTACGCACGCGCATACACACATGAAATGTAAGTGCATGTATGTGTATATATATATGCACATACACACATGAAATATCTGAGTAAATGTATACATATGCACACACACACATATGAAGTGTGTGTGTGTGTATGCACACACCCCATAAATTGTTGACACCTAATTTTGTTCTGGAGGTATTTATTAGTAGTAAAATTGCATGATTCAAGGGCCTTTGTGTGTTTGTCGATCATCAATCTAGAATAGGCTCTTATCGGTACATTTTTTCTCATGTTTTGGGTGTTTCCTATCATTTACCCCCTCATTTCCTTTCTCTTTCTCTCTCCTCCCTTCCTTTTCCCTAGATTTTCCATAGAAGTGTACATTGTACAGTTTTGGGGTTGGGCCCTTTTCACCCTTTTTTTAGGTCTCTCATGTCATGTATAACCTTGACTTGTCAGCTTTCCAACCCATTTTGTCTCAACTTGTGCACCAATAGGGTGCTAATTTGAATTCAAAAAATCTAAAAATACACAAGCACATTAGTGCATTTCGGATTTTGGACATGCTAGAGATATAAAGCAAATGTGCCAAAGCAATCAATTCAAGCATTTAGAACAGAGATTCAAGAGTCTATGGAAATCTAATGCATTCATTACTACATCAAGATTTCATTATAGCACAAAAAATTGTATAGAGTAAACACTACATCATCACTAAACTCCCTGTCTAACATGCATTATATTGTGTTGCTTGCGACACTGTGATTTGTTAAGCGGCATAATAAGTAGTTGCTTAAAAATCTTCCATAAACAACCATTTTCCTTATCCATTTGTAGGTTCAACTACCCTATTAGGGTTTTGGAGAAGGATATCAATTTCCCATAGATCCATGCAAAGTTCCATAAATGAAAGCAAGATTTTCGGAGCATTAGAACTAACGAATATAGTCATCTTATACTTTGTTGATTGCAATATTGTGATTTGTTGAAGGGCATAATAGGTAGTCAATGCTTTAAAATCTTGCTAATCCTGATCACAGGGCCATAAACAACCATTTTCCTTATCCATTTGCAGGTTCAACTGCCCTATTAGGGTTTTGGAGAAGGAGATCAGTGTCCCAAAGATCCATGCAAAATTCCATAAATGCAATCAATATTTTCGGAGCCTTAGACCTAACAAATAGAGTCATCTTATACTTTATTGCTTGCGACATTGTGATTTGTTGAGGGGCATAATAAGAAGTCGATGTTTGAAAATCTTCCTAATCCTGATCATAAGCCCACAAACAACCATTTTCCTTTTCCATTTAAAGAATCCTCTACCCTATTAGGGTTTTGGAGAAGATCAATTTCCCAAAGATATGTGCAAAATTCTATAAATGCAATCAAGATTTTTGGAGCCTTAGACTTAACAAATGGATTTGTCTTATCATATATTTTGCATATCTATTGTTTTCCATACCCAACGTCTCAGTTCCCGAAATGGCCCTACTCGTCGCCTCAATTTTTCTAAGTTCGTTTTGCCTTGTTGTCTAGACTTGTTTTGCATTATCTAATTCTGATCATTGCTGCTAAATAACCTTTATGCAGATTCCATGCATGGATAGATAACCCTTATGCAGATGTTGCAACACTAATTGATTGGCCAAGGATTGAAGCATCTCGTATTAATGAGTATGTCACATTAGGATTACTTGATATGGCATTTCCAACATTATTTCATGTTGGAAGATGTGATTGGATAGAACCACGGTTGAGACGAGTACATCTGCATGAATTTGTTGAACATTTATTTCGATATAGAGATCACCATTTTAGCCGACACCCACGATTTAGTTATTACATGATGAACACGATCATGACACATCGTGCCCAAAATTCATCTACAGTGTTCATGAAAAAAAGCATTCAAGATATGTCAATCACCATTAATAAGTTGTGTGAGTAGATAAATAATGTTCCCCACTCCCATCTAGTTGATCTTTTGATGTGGTTTGGAACCTCATTGAGAGGTAAAAGGTCCTATTGGGAACAATGGCGTGGTGAATTAATTAATTAATTCTTTTTTCTATTCTTTTTCTTTTTTGGTTTAATTTTCACCTGATGAAGGATCACGAAAGAAGATCCGAAACGTTAAGCATAAAAAATCAACACAATTTATCCAGAAAAAGGTAATGTAATGATGCATCAAATTAGATCGCCTACCATTTTCTTCACATTGAGTGCAACTGACATGTATTGGCTTGATTTACATGCGCTAATGCCGGGAACACTACCAACAAATCCACAAGAAGCTCAAAACTAGCGAAGATGGAATATTATTGATTATCCTCATATAGTGGCACACTACATGCACTTGTGACATTCAATTTTCCGTAAGGAGATATTTTAAAAGGAATGAAAGTAAAATATTATTCGTTTAGATATGAATGAAAACATAGAGGTTCACCACATGTGCATGGGTTCATATGGTTGGACGAAGCACCAAATATGGACAACCTTGATTGGACAAATGATTATGAACAAAAAATGTTGAGAAATACTTCCATTCTATTGTTCACACATGGAATCCTCAGGGAGATCCACACCAACAAAACATACAAATATGTTATCAATTCTCGCCAGATCTATGTTTCATACAATTTTTTTTATTTTCTCAGTGTAACTAATAAATTCTTATAAATCATGAATGTTAATCATTGCAAAATTTTACGCAACATCCATGTCTTCGAAATACAAGAGAACTTACACCAGTGGATATGGAGTGTGACTACGAAGAGCTACTCAATTGACATACAATGTGTAGAGAGGGTTCCTGCCTATGTAAGAAAAGAGGGAAAATGGTTTGTAGGTAAGATGTTCAATCACTGAAATAGTTGTATACAAATTAAACATAATATGTGTGTAAGAACTAACAATCGGGTTATTATTTCTTATAAGTATGATGCATGTGGCCATTGAATCTTGAGGGATCAAAATTATATGAAGACTCAGAGATGGGAGATAAAAAATTTGAGCCTGAAAGAAATGATGATAGAGTAAACACACAAAATCGTTACATATTACAGTTATGGAGAGCAAACATAGATTGAAAACTTGTTATTTCCAAACATGTAGTCAAATACATTGCCAAGTATGAAGAAAACCCAGAGAAGAGTTATGAAACTTATCATCAAATGTTGATGCGGCTTGCAAACATTGAAAACCATGATGAATTAGTAGCAAAAGCATATAAAAGACTTAAAGTGAAACAATTGTCGAAAGAGACATTGGGGCACAAAAAACATGCCAAATGTCAGAGATTCCATTAGTAGAGAGCAGTAGAGTATTTGTCATTTTGAATGTTTCACTTGAGGTATTCAAACCAGTAGACAAAAAAGATGAAGATGACCATGACCAACATAGAAAGTCTTTCACTGATGGATACTTTCCATGTCAAGCACTTCGCTTATTAAGACAACTAGATCTTGGACATATAATCCAAGGTGAAAAAGAGAGAACAAATGGGAGGTGAGGAGTATTGTAGCTATTGTGAGAGTGTATTCCCAAGGTTTTCCTTCATCCTTGCATGTGAATCAAATAAATGGATTAATTTTTGTTAGTCAAAGTTATTACTTTACAAACCATTTCATGATATACAAAGAGATATTGGAATTGGTGATGATGCAATAAAATCAAATCAAGAGTCATTCAATTATAACCCTTGGCATCTCGAGAGCACTATTCTAGAAGATGTAATTCATGGTGATTCTGAAGATGAAGATAATCAATCTATTCAACAAAACACAATAGAACATGAGTGGGAAATAATATCTAGGCTACAACGTGACCAAGTTATGGAAGTTACTGAAATAGATATGTGGGGAAGAAAAGATCTTGATAGACAAGCACCATGGAATAAAGAATGTGAAGGTGAAAAATACATAAATAAAGCGGTAAAATTTATAAGCACCATGAAAGATAATGGGTTTATCATAGATGATGATATAGCAATAAATATGAACTACGGAACCTAAGGTGCTAAACAAAAACAAGCACTTGATATAATTATGATACATTATCATCAAGGTCAAAATACTTTGCCATTATGCATGATAATTCAAGGAAAAACATGAACAAGAAAATCATATCTAATTGGCGCCATTCGTTGAGCTCTTCAAGACGCAATATTTCCAAAGTGTTCTCCACTTCTATTACTTACACCAACTAGAGTTTCAATATTCAATATCAATGCCTCAACCATCCATGCATAACTTTGAATCTCAATCACGGATTTTGTTGAATTAGAAGGAAATAAGACTTATTAACTTTCCAAGAGATGATCGGCCACATAAAATACATATCGATTGACGAAATGAACTTCATTGGACAAAATTTGCTACAAAATATAAACTCGAGACTTCGTTAAGCATTTCCTGAAAACATAGACATGAGATTTGGTGGTATATCTATGATTTTGGTTGGAGATTTGGGTCCACTACCTCCTGTTAGTGGTAGACCACCATACGATAGTAACAGATGTCCAAACCTATTGTGGGAAGAATTCAAAACAATTGTTACTTTGGATAATATCATTAGACAAGGAGGAGAAAGCAAGGACCAATAAAGGTTTCATCGACTTCTCACAAATCTAAGAGATGTAAATCCGACAATTGATGATTAGAAGTTATTGATGACAAAAATCAATGTTGGAATAGATAGGGCCACCCATCAAAAATTTGACAATAGCATTCATTTGTTTGCCACAAATGTTAATGTGCATAACCACAATAAAAGATAATTGTATTCATTAAAAAGACTTATTGCACGTAGCATTGCGACTAAAGTAGGTAGCGTCAATGCACTAGCTAGAAGTCAAAATGATTAAACCAATGCAGAATTATTAATTGCTAAGGATGCAAGGATCATGTTAACTTCCAATCTTTGGGTAGTCTAAGCAAGTCTTGTAAGTGGAATATATTAGAAGTATAATATACAACCTAGGAGAGCACCACCAAAACCATCAACATATGTGATGGTCAAATTTCACAGTTACTCAAGAATACCATTTGAATATGAAACTCCATATACAATTTCAATTGGACTAATACAAAGGGGACGCACATACCAACTACCCTTACGATTGGCTTGGGCATTAACAATACACAAATCACCAGGTTTCACTCTTTCAAAAGCCACAATTGATATAGGTAAAAAAGAAAGAACAAGGATAACATTTGTGGTTATATCTCGTGTAAAGTCCTTGGAAGGACTTAAGAATATTTCTGCCATTTACAAATGAGCGCCATGAAAATTTGAAAAAAACGAAAACAACTTTCCAAACGGAAAGTTGAGGAAGAGAGATCGAAATTCTTAGAGGTTAAATAATGTCGTACTTGTCACAAATTTATTTCTATGAATATGAAATGATTCATTATTTGACATTTTATGTGATGTGTACGGCACATTTAGATGAGTCTTAAATGGTTCTTTATTTTAAGCATTTTATCTTTTATACATTACACTTTTAAATGATTTACAAATTTTTTATTTATTTTTCAATTAATGTGATGTATATTATAAATTTAATTTTTAATGAAAAACTTCATATTATATGTTAAATAAAAGTGCAATACGCACAAATGCTACTAGCATACCTATCTTAGATAAAACTATGTAAAAGATGCAGAGACACCTATTCCACTTATGTGGCAAATCTAATATAATATAGGCACCTCGAGAATGATATATCTCGACATCTTTTACATAGATTTATCTAAGATAGGTATTCTAGCCTATCTCTTGCTTAAGCTTCAAGACAAAGCTACGAGAAAGGAAAGTATTAAAATAAAAATGTTTCTTTATAATATTTTTAAAAATAAGGCTTTCCAACTCTCCCATCAAATAAAGTGGTTAGTTTTAAAAGAGTTAAGAAAGTTAGAATCAAATAATGCAGTCAACTTTCTTTGGGATTAAATATAAAGTTAACAACAATAAATAAGTTATGGGTTGGAGTGGAATAAAGCTGCCACCAACAAAGAGGCAGTGTTAGGATACATAATGGGTTTCATATCAGCAATAGAAGCCATCGATATAGTTGCATGTTATTTTTAGTTCAACAATGAGTGGAGAATAGGTCAAAAATGTTGAAGGTTTTTGAATTGAATAAAAGTTTAACATATGACCGAGTCAATTTGCGAAGCAGTCTCAATCTCTATTTGTTACAAGTGCTCCTTTGCTCTGTCCCTCCCAACATAGTGCCTATTATTTTATTGAAAAGAAGAATTATACGCTATTGACGATTTAAACAATTGTAAGAGCAACCATGAAATATACCCTTACGGAAATACCCTTGAATCTGATTTTTTATTTTATTTTGCTACTCTGATTTTTTTGTGTTTTTCAAAATATGGAAATGGGAAACAAACCCTAGCAAAGCAAATCTACTAACACGGAAAATACCCAGAAATGGAAAATGCAAGAACTAATTTTTATTGAATTTTCTGATAAAACCCAAGGGGCAAATTACATGAAATCTAAAAGTGCAATAAATACCTGTCAAATCAATAGCATAGAAAACGAGGCAAAAAAAGTAGTCATTGATTCTGAAAATGTTGTGCTGATTCTGAAAATCTTTTGATAGGAAATATGCTACCGTATGGACGTCGTAAGGATCCATATGGAACTGTACTTTTTTTCTTGAATTCTTGATCTATATGACCTGTTGTATGGATTTATTAATTGTTGTTTTTGTTCTTTTTTTGAATTTCTGATTTTCAAACCCTAGCACCCACCTTCGAAATGGTGCCTAGCTGAAATCTGATGAGTTACTTGGAATTTTTTGAATCCGTCTATTGCATTGCAATCCCTGGATGGAATTGCTCAATGGGTCGGAAGGGTTTTCGTCCTTCTGATCCGGATATCCATAGGGTTTTCATCCTCGAATTGAAGGTAAAAGCTCCAAAGCTCTCTTTTCCTTGGTTGTCAAAGTTGTTGAATGATAATCAATACTCCAAAAAAATCACTTTTCCAATATTTTATTATTTTGCCTTCTCATCCCCAACCCTAATTGCATCTTATTTCTAATTGGTTGAAATATTTCACTTAAATTAAGTCACTTAATAAAATTACTTTTATGAAGTCACTTTATTGATTAACTTTTGGCCCCCATTTAATAATAACTAATTGTCATTTTTCAACATTATGAATTAAAGTACCTTTTGGACAACTCAATTAAATAATTATTAATTTATTTCCCTTTTACAACCCACATATAGCCTACGGGAAATGAAAATAGGCTATGGGTCCTCAAAAACAACTAGCGTGAAAAAGGGGACATGATAGTCCACCCTTCCCAAAATTGCTTGCCCACAAGCAATTGTAAATTCAGATGCTCTAAAATTTCAACTCCTTCCCATGTAGCATCTTCTATTGGAAGATCTTTCCAATGTAACAGATATTCTGTTGAAGCCCTGTTTCTCAACCTCTTCTCCCCTATATCAATTACGGCTTCTGGGACTAAGATCAACTTACCCTCATCATCCATTGGAGGTAACTCAATCGAAGGAGTAATATGCTGCCCTAATGCCCTTTTGAGGCATGATACATGAAAAACATTATGAATCCTGCTTTGTTCAAGTAACTCCAACTCATAAGCAACCCCTCCAATCCTGCGTGTGATCTTGTAAGGCCCATAGAAGCGTGGTTTGAGCTTCTCAGCGCCACTCTTCTTGAGATAAGATTGTCTATATGGTTGCAATCTCAAGAAAACCATGTCCCCAACCTCAAAAGATCTTTGTATACAATGTTGGTCCGCATATAGCTTTTGCTGATTTTGTGCATGCAGTAAGTTCTCCTTGAGTGTTTGCATTATTTCTCGACTCCTTGTTACCAAATCCTTAGCCCATGGCACTCTGCTATCGGCAAAGACTAAATCTACAAATGAAAGAGCATCATAACCATACACGGCTTTGAAAGGAGTCATACAAGTAGACATATGATGCGTGGTGTTGTAGCAATACTCACCCATGTACAACCATCTAATCCATGCCAATTGTTGCCCCGCCACATAATTCCTCAAATATCCCTCAATCCATTTGTTTACAATTTCTGTTTGCCCATTTGTTTGAGGGTGGTAACTAGTGTTGGGAGTTAACTCAGCGCTTGTCAAACGAAACAACCCCTGCCAAAACAAACTGAAAAATTTGCTGTCCCTATCACTAACAATATTGTTAGGTAGCCCATGTTGTCTAAACACTTCCTTGAAGAACAAATCAGCCACTTGTGGCGCTTTAAATTCAACTGCAATAGCAAAGAAGTGTGCATAGTTCGTCAAGCGATCAACCACTACAAAAATACAGTTCTTACCTTGTACCTTGGGTAACCCGGTCATGAAGTCCATAGATATACTTTCCCATTTTTGATTTGGTATAGGCAAGGGCTGCAATAGACCAGCTGAAAATACCTGTTCTGTTTTATTCTGTTGACAAGTCATGCACTCCCTAATGTATTGAAGGACTTCTCCCTTAAGTCCTTTCCAATAAAATCTCTCCCTAATCAATTTGTACGTCTTGTAATACCCTGGATGACCAGCCATTGATGTATCATGAAATGACCTCAAAATCTTTTGTTTCACTTTGATTCAGGGACAAGAAAAATTTTGTTTTTGTAGAAAATGAGGTCCTCAACTGTCCTATACCTGTCATCCTGTAATTTTCCCTCAAAGATACCAATCGTAAAAGAATTCTTTGCATACTCAACGATAATTGCAATCTTCCAATTTGCTGTAATTTCTGACATAAAACATAAAGTGGGCTTCCTAGACAAGGCATCTGCAACTATATTGTTTTTTCCTTTTATATATTCTATATCAAATCATATGCTTGGAGTTTGCTTACCCATTTATGTTGTCTATCATTCAGATCCCTTTGAATGAGAAAAAATTTCAAACTATTATGATCAGTTTTCACCACAAATTTTCGACACACCAAGTATTGTCTGAATTTGGCCAAGGCATGCATAATGGCCAACATTTCTTTATCATAAATGGAGAATCTCCATATCCTTGAGTTTCCTACTCTCAAATGCTATAACCCTGTTCTGCATGAGTACTGCTCCAATTCCCTCACCTGATGCATTACACTCAAGCACAAATGGAATTGAAAAATCTGGAACAGCCAAAACTGGGCAAGAACTCATTACCTCTTTGAGCTTATCAAAAGCTCTATGTGCTGATTCTGGCCAACTGAAAGCACCTTGCTTCATCAAATTTGTCAAAGGGGCAGCCAACTGAGAAAACCCTTTGACAAACCTCCTGTAATAGCTACAAAGTCCAAGGAAGCCTCTTAATTGAGTCAAGGTAGTAGGTGTGGGCCAATCCATGATTGCTTGGATCTTGTGAGGATCCACCTGTACTCCTTGCTTACTAATGATGTGCCCAAGATACAAAATCTCAGTAATGCCAAAATCACATTTAGACTCTTTCGCAAAGAGAGTTTGTTGCTCCAAGATATCCAGAATTGCATCAAGATGCCTCAAATGTTCCTCCCATGTCTTACTATAAACCAAGATGTCGTCAAAGAATACAAGCACAAATTTATAAAAGTACTCACTGAAAATATGGTTCATGCAAGATTGAAAAGTAGTTGGGGCATTTGTCAAGCCAAATGGCATGACTAGGGACTCGAAATGCCCAAAATGACATCTAAACGCTGTTTTCGGAACATCCTCCTCTCTAACGCGGATCTGATGATAACCGGACCTCAAATCTATCTTCGAAAAATACACCGTTCCATGTAGCTCATCAATAAGCTTATCGATCCTGGGAATAGGGTACCTGTTCTTAATAGTTTTTTTATTCAATCCCTGTAATCAATGCACATCCTCATGGTTCCATCCTTCTTCACAAGTACAACTGAAGAAGCAAAAGGACTAGAACTAGACCTAATGTGCCCCATCTCCAAAAGCTCTTTGATTGCTTTCTCAATTTCTCCTTACACACTCTAGGATGGCGGTAGGATGTAATCATCACCGGTTTGGAACCTGGTTCCAACTCTATCACATGCTGAAACCCTCTATCTGGTGGCAACCCTGCTGGTATATCCTCAAAGACTCGGCCATGCTTGTCCCTAATAGACTGTATATCCACATGATAAGATCTCTCATCATTGGATGACTCTGTAGTACTCACAAAACAATGGGTTGCCCATGCAATTTGGCCTTTGCGAGAAAATCTCTCCATCCTCTTAGCCATGACAACTGTCGGGGCTCCATTCGCCATACCACGAAGCACGATCTCCTCCCCATCTGATGTGAACCTCAACTCCATAGTCTGGTAATTCTGGGTGAACTCACCAAAGGAGTGTAGCCACTGAACTCCTAACACCAAGTTGGTCTCTCCTATGCCAACCACATGAAAATCATCATGAACCTTGTAATTGCCCAAGGTGATGTCTAAACCTGTTACCCTCTTGGTGCAAGGGATAGTGAATCCATCTGCCACTGCTACATTGAACCCCTCAAACTCTTCTGTTTTCAGCCCTCTTTGGGCTACC
Organism: Torreya grandis; assembly: GCA_037957365.1. Taxonomy (NCBI): domain Eukaryota; kingdom Viridiplantae; phylum Streptophyta; class Pinopsida; order Cupressales; family Taxaceae; genus Torreya; species Torreya grandis. The sequence continues at coordinate 1,133,880 of JARHVA010002590.1, read as the reverse complement.
AAACTCTCGTCTATAAAATTGTGGGTTGCCCCACTATCAATCAAAATGGTGACCCTATGACCATTGAGCACTCCATGAACACGAAAAGGATGATATCCGAGTGTACCTGAAAGTGTGGCTAATGCACTTCCTGTAGCTTTTTCCAATTCATTACTTTCAACTTCGGGATTCATTCATTCAATAATCTCTTCTTGTCCATCTAGTTCGGTCTCATCATCTGAAACTACCTCAATGTAGTGTATTTGCCCTTTATCAAGGCATCTATGTCCTGGCTCCCATGGATCCCTTTGCATGTGAAGCAAAGCTTTTTCTGTCTCAACTCATTTCTAGTTTCTACCTCTTTGCTTGCCTTTTGAGGCTCTTTTTGTTGACCACCACTTGGCTGTAATTGATTCCTTTGCTGCCCATAAGGTGTTTGCCTTTGCTGTCCTAAAGGCTGAAACTTACCCTTAGGTGCCGTGCTTTCTAGATTCAAGTCTCTTTTGATAGCCTCTTGCAAAGACAAAGGATCAAAGGCCTTTACCAAGCCTTTCATCGGATCAGCCAAGCCCTCCACAAATAAAACAATCAATCTTTTTATTGTGACATCCGGTACCATCACTGATAAGCGCTGAAATTTTGATATGTAATTTTCCACGGAACCCTCCTATTTTAATTGAGCCAACTCTCTAAAATGGATCTCGGGGTCTTTTCTATCAAATCTTTCCGTGAGTCTTTGGCTGAATTCTTATAAGATGGTAATAGAGCTATGTCCTTGGGTAATCATCCCATGGTACCACCACTCATGTGCCACTCCTTCAAGGTGGAGTGTGACAAATTTAAGTGCCTCCTCTTCATACATGGTGTTCAAAGATAAATAGGTGTCAAGTTTTTGAAGCCAATATCTCGCTATGCACTTATTGGAGCCATCATATGTAGGTAAGGTGATTTTTCCCAACCTGTGTTGTATGTCCCTCCTTGGCTGGCCCTGTTGTGGCCTCTTAGCTCTCCTTGGGTTGTTTCTCATTTGAAGATCACAGAACTCCTTGAAAGTCAACGCATCACGTACCTCTGGGTTTAGCTCCATATACTCCTCATGATAAACTGCCACCTCATTACCTGGTGGGTGTCCCTAGAATTCAACCTCAGCGTGTTGTAAATCACCTCTGTAAGAATTTCACCCTGAATGTCTTGGGCGGTGGGTTGATGTTAACGCTATCATTCCCTGAAGATGATGCCTCACCCTGATTTGTCTTGTTATTGTTCAAACCTTGTATAGCATGAACCAAATCTGACATAGACTCCCTGAAAGTACACTGAATAGTGTGTTCCATATCTCTCTGATTACAGCTCATCAACGCCTATATGTAGCTTGCCTCATCTGTGGGGGGTAGCCTCATCTCCTCGCGCTCACCCATTGCTAATTCTTTTCTTGGGGTTTGAGTCCTACGTTGGTAAAACTGTAAACCTTTCCCACTACCTTGCATGTATCAATTCTGAATTTGATTTACACCCACAAGCTAGCAAGATTTGTGCTCTGATACCACTGAAATATCCCCTTACGGAAATACCCTTGAATCTGATTTTTTTATTTTATTTTGCTATTCTGATTTTTTGTGTTTTTCAAAATATGGAAATGGGAAACAAACCATAGCCAAGCAAATCTACTAAAACAGAAAAAATCCAAAAAAGGAAAATGCAAGAACTAATTTTTATTGAATTTTCTAATAAAACCCTAAGGACAAATTACATGAAATCTGAAAGTGCAATAAATACCTGTCAAATCAATGGCACAAAAAACAATGCAAAAAAGGTAGTCACTGATTCTGAAAATGTTGTGCTGATTCTAAAAATCTTTTGACAGGAAATACGCTACCATACGGACGTTGTACGGGATCTATATGGAACTGTACTCTTTTTTTCTTGAATTCTTGATCTGTATGGCCTGCTGTATGGATTTATTAATTGTTGTTTTTTTTTTCTGAATTTCTGATTTTCAAACCCTAGTACCCACCTTGAGAATGGTGCCCAACTGAAATCTGATGAGTTACTTGGAATTTTTCAAATCCGTCTGTTGCGTTGCAATCCCTGGATGGAATTGCCCAATGAGTCGAAAGGGTTTTCGTCCTTCTGATCCGGTTATCCGTAGGGTTTTCGTCCTCAGATTGAAGGTAAAAGCTCCAGAGCTCTCTTTTCCTTGGTTGTCAAAGTTGTTGAATATAATCGATACTCCAAAAAATTCACTTTGCCAATCTATAATTATTTGACCTTTTCATCTTCAACCCTAATTGCATCTTATTTCTGATTGGCTGAAATATTTCACTTCAATTAAGTCACTTAATAAAGTTACTTTTATAAAGTCACTTTATTAATTTACTTTTGGCCCCCATTTAATAATAATTGATTAAGTGTCCTTTTTCAACATTATGACTTAAAGTACCATTTGGACAACTTAATTAAATTATTATTAATTTATTTCCCTTTTATAACCCCCCTATAGCCTACGGGAAATGAAAATAGGCTATGGGTCCTCAAAAACGGTTAGCGTGAAAAAGGGGACATGACAAACCACGCGGAAGGAATGGAGAGTATATGGATTGATCACTGGATAGTCCCATCCAAAACCTATACATATGACTTTTAATGAATGTTTTAAGGCCCTGAAAAAACTGTGTGAAGTTTGAAGTATTGAAATATTGTTAAAAACTACAAAGAAAGAAAGAAGGAAATTATATCAATGTTCATGAATGACCAAATTAGGTCAATGAGACTCGAGAGTACATCCAATTACAATAGAAAGTGTTATGATAAAAAACCCTAGGAACGACTAACTAAAAAAAGAACAAAAGCACTGAAAATAAAACATGGGTTAAACCCAACTCAGTAAACCCCCTAACCCATGTGGAAACCCAACTCAGTTAGAAACTAGAAACATTGGTAGAGTTAAGGGCTCAAAATATCTCAACGTGGAAACAAAATAGATAATATTGTAAAAAACTATAAATATTGGACATGGATAGTTGGGGAAAAGTCTTCAAAAAGAAAACCGTATGGCACCTTTTAGTTTGAAAGCTCAAATACAGTGCAAAAGTGCTCCCTGTCAAACAAAAACATAAGAAATTCAGACCCGAGATTCAAACCATTGAGCCCTCCATGGAAAAGGAATGAAAAAGTTCTATTACCTTTGTTGCTTTCATCTTGAGTCAAGATGAAAAATGTATACTTGCAGACCAAAAATGATTTTGATGGAAAATCCCGAGGGGGGACATGACGACAAATGACAAAACGCACCTATAATGCCTAATTTAGACCTAAAGCCAACAAATACACAGGCACCTTAGAAGTATACAATTTAACGACTAATAAATGGCTGGAAGCTATTTTTAGGTGTGTACAGTTTCCTAACAATTAAAACATCTTTAGTGCATCTGGTCTCTCTTTGACTTCCTACATTTTACAAAATTCTTAACTTTTGAAATGTGAATCGTGTACAAAAGTCAGCAAGTACATCTTGAAATATGTTCAGTTATTTTAAGGTGCTCTTAAAGAAATAAGATATGTTTTTTCTTCATGTATATAATAAAGCAGTGTAATGAGTTAATCGTAGTAAGTTAAAAAACAACGTGAATGATTATCATCAATCATCTATAAAATGAGATAAGATGTGGGATTCGGAACATACGCCTCAAACACCATGTTATGTTCATGAAACCTCGCACAAAGTGAATCTCTCAAAACTAAACAAAATTAAAAACTGCTGATATGTGGCACTTTAAGCCCATCTTCTATTTATTTATATCACAAGAATATCAATTGACCAAACAACAAACAACATCACTTTCAAAACAAAATCATTGAAATGAATGGATAACTCAAAGAGACAACAAAAATACACTAAACTGCTAATTTATGGAAACTAAATACTCTGTTTTGTTCCTAAACATGTGAAAAGCAAGTAATGAAGGCCTCCCACAAAAAGAATAAAGCCCACCTTATATTCGTATTCCAAAGACCATCTCCACATGAATTTTTTAAAAAGCAAAGCAGGCATGTTCCATTTTTCCACAGCTGTAGAAAAGCCCTAACAAAGAACTCGCATTAGATATTAAAGCTTGAAAAACCTACATATTATTCCACATGCCCAGCTACAAAGTTCAAGTGAAAACTTTTGATTTTACCTTGGCCTTACAAAAGATTTTGCTCCATTCTTGTATTGATGCAATCTACAAAGCAGTAAGACAACAAATCGCCTGCTTATGAAAATAGATGGAGTGTAGCTATGGAGTGAAGAAAATAAGAGATGCCGTGTGACCCAAGTAAACAAAAACAAAAAATTAAAAGGTAGCAAAAGCTGTTCATACATACAAGCATACAAGAGACCCAAATCATGTAAATAATTAAGTTTTGCATTGAATACAAAATTTGTGGTGTACCCCTTTGATCAGAAAGGGAATGACACTTGCACGTGGGCCCTAAAGTTTGTTAAACAAGCCTTAACTACCCATGATAATATCAAAAGGAGGAGTGTAATGTAGGAAAGCTATTGTGTATGACATCTCAACTTGAGGTATCGTTATCTTAACCACGTGCAAGTATCCATGACTGCATCACTGGACTGCTTGGCTGTACATGGATAATACTCGGTGTGCTGATTGCAAAATTGTATGAGCATTCTAGAGAGCTGATAAGAATCAAGCTATGGATAACACAGGCCCCAGAATACATCCCTCATTTTTTTTGGGTTGTTAGATGTGACTTCCCTATTAGCATTTCGAAGAAGGAAATCAATTTCCCAGGGATCAGTACAGAATTCCAAAAAAACAAGTGAGGTTTTCAGAGTTTGGAGACCCAAACCTGACAAACATAGTCGTCAAATCAGTTTCTGTCTTTCTGTATTTTACCAAAAATGTGCAGTATACAGACCTGGTTTACCAGAAACGTAACATATACATATCTAGCAAGGTACTCAGGTCACTTGAGTCTTCTGGGTTCTCACTAAGTTGCCTAAAAATCTGGTTTCTCTGTCTGTTCCTGACAACTGTCTTCAGATTTGCGTGAATTCAGATGTTTTTCTAAACCCCTCTCTTGTCATTTATTGCAGCAGGAAATTATTTATGAAATTAAGTATGATATTATTGTTTTAGGTCTGATTAGATTTATTTGCAATGTGTATAGATAGATATATTGCATTTTTGATGTAAAACCACTATTCCATACTACACACACACACATTATATATATCTGCACACATATATGAAATTTATGTACATATATATATACGCACAGTGACAAAGGCTAAATTTGATGGCCATATGACCGTATTTATGCTTTTTTGTGGTAAAATATGCTTTTTTGTAGTAAAATACAATCATTGTGGTAGACTGTATCGGATGCAAGGTGAAATTTTGGGCAGACTTGTAAAGGATTATAATAAATATATATACTATCTTTGATGTTTCCTCCTACCATGAACTATATGACCATTTGAAGGGCAATGTTGAATAAACAACCATCAAAATTAGTCTATGAACTATATGACCATTTGAAGGGCAATGTTGAATAAATAACCGTCATACAAAATTTTCATTACATGCTGACTTGACCGTCAAATTTAGTCCCTGATGCACGATCGCATGCGCATATATGCATGCACACATATGAAATATATATATATATATGCACACATACAAAATGTGTGTACATGTGTGTGTGTGTATATGCACACAAAAATGAAATGTGTACGGATATATACACACACACACATGAAATGTGTGAATGTGTATATATATATGCACACACATGAAATATATGTACGTGTGTATATATATATATGCACACACATATGAAATGTGTGTACGTGTGTGTGTATATATGCACACACAAATGAAATGTGTGTGTATATACACACATGAAATCTGTGAATGTGTATATATATGCATACACATGTCCATAGAAGATTGGCATTTATGCGGTCGAGCGCCTTCATCTCCCTCGGCCTCCAATATAAAGTTGAGTTTAGTTGAGTTTAAATAGAGAGGTAGAGGTAGAGGGGCCAAAGCTATATAGAATAGGGTAGGCCGTCAGTGCTCTCAATATCTATACCATAGTGGGGCGGTTGAGGTCCTTCGAACCCTCAACCTTCTTCCTCTCCCTATCGATTCACCATCGCTCACAAGCTATATAAGATCTAGATAGATGGGGCTGTCGATCGAGTGCCGACTAGACGCCCTCTCAAGCCAGAGCCAAATTATAATAAATATATATACTATCTTTAATGTTTCCTCCTACTGTGAGCTATAACACCATTTGTAGGTCAATATTAAATATATAACCATCAGAAACAAAATTCATAACAGGCAAGATCAACTGTCTGTTGGTTTAGGATATTTATTATTTCATTTATTTATTATATGGATTATTCCTACACATTTAGCTTCAACTTACTTAGGTGTCAGAATAGGCCAATAAGTGATCTTCTGGTAGAGTGAGCACACAAGAATTATGCAACAACAATGACCCTACTTGTATTCAGAAATATGCAAGAAGAGGATGTGCAATAATTCCCTGATGTATTAAACTGCCTTGCTTATCAATTATCTGCTCTATTACAATAGCTTGGTGAAGAAGAATATAAAGAAAGAGTGGGGGGAGTTAACTCACGGGGGAACTCATTTCAACAGGTTGTGGGAAAACTTAACCCCACCATTGGGGATTTGTTCTCGGTACAAAGGTACAGTTGAAATCTGCAAGCAATACAAACAGGGGTTCTAGAATTTGGAACAACAAATGTCAAAGGCCTCATAATCTCCTATCATGGCGGCTTTGGTCTAATCTTCCAGGTCTATATTTCCCTTGGCGGTGCCATACATCTTCGGGTCTCCTTTCTCAAGCTCCTAGCTAAGTCATAAAGATGAAAACCTAAAAATCCATTACCCTAATAGCCGTCTTTTTTATTAAATGAGCCCTAAAACAATTAAACCTTGTTTTAATTTAAATTGAAATAGTTTTATTATGTCTTTTTTTTATCAGTTGTGTATTTACCTCTTAAAGTGAAGCTATTTGTCGCTTTAGAGCTTATAGGGGTGTATAGGGGCACTTTTTTTACTTTTGTTGACTTAAGGAGGTTTGTTGTTTGATTCAGATTCCAACGAGTGGTTGGAAGGCTACCTTACCCTTTACTTGGACAGAATTTTAAACTTTTAAGTTCAAGTTCATTAAATAGACCATTAATGACGAAAAATGTATTTTGATATAACTTTTGATTGGTAAATCAAAATTGAGTGCAACTTTTTTCAAAAGTTGATGTTTTTTCGTCCTCTTTCCATTGGTCTACTTTGTTTTGTAAAACGCACTAAAGTTATAAAGTGTCATATTCAAGGGGTTACCTGTGCTATGGGCCCTACTACTTTCTACATTGTACTTCATGCACCAATTGTCCACATGTGGATGCATTTTCAGCTGTGCCCGACATCATTATTCTAAGCATACATTATCCCTCATCACTCCAACATTGATTGCTCACTTGGATGCATTCTCGACTGTGCCATAAGTGTGTTTCAGGGGTTCATTGCAGTTTGTACCGTGCAGTCTTGCACTTCCTCAGTGTCTTCTCTTGGTCATGATGACTCTATTTGAGAGACTCCAAAGGAGGAAGGTTGAGTCTACGCCAGTGGTCCTTCTTGGGAAGACCAGTTACGCTTCATGGTGTGTGTACATGGAACGTTCACTCACGGATCAGGACCTTATTCCATTCTTATATGGACGAATTCCTGCTCCAATTGACCCATGTCAATACGATGACTAGGCCAACTTTTGTGACTGTGTCTATAGTCACTTTTTGCATGTTTCAAGGGATCTACACCACCACATGGAGCACACAAAGTGTCTCTTCACTGTTTAGAGCACTCTTCAGAGTCTTTTTGGGGATCCTACTATGTTTTATGTCACACCTTCTCCTCCTCTTCCTATTGTTTCTTCTGAGACTGTTGTACTCTCTCCTCCTGCTTTTATTTCTTGTAATGATATATCCATGGTGGAAAGTGTTCTTCCTTCTGTCGAGCCCCCACTACATGACGAGATTCTGTTAGACCTTAGTTGTCTCATTGTAGATTCTGCATCCGTTTCTATGTAGATTGTTGCTCTACCAAAGCCTTCACAGATTTGCATTTTGGACGATTTTAGTGAGAGTATTGATGAATCATATTCATGTGGACATTCATCTTACAGATCTAAGTGCTTCATTTGCAAACCAGTCTTCAATTTCGACGGTTGTTGAGCCTTGATCTCCTCTTCCCATGGACATTCTTTCAGTGAATGTTCCATGCCATTCTTCTTCTCTGGATGTAATGAGGGTACTTATAAACCCTCCTATTCTCTCTCCTTTATTGTATGCTTCTTTATTGCCATCTTCTACAGTTAGGCTTGTGATTCCTGATCAGAGTTTGATACATTTGAGCACTAGCAGGGAGACTTTTGAGCATTTTCCGGAGATCTACATCATGATTCCTATTTGCATTCCACTTGAGTGGGAATTCAGCAGTTTAATAGCTCGTGGTTTCTTTTTTCCAAAAGGAAGAGTCAACATTTGTTGCAGAGGGACCTACTACAACATTCGCCATACGACATTTTGCACTTAGCTTCTCTCTTTTTTGTGGAGACACACATCCTTCATGATACTGAGATCATCGCTATGTACTTGGGTACCTCATCAAGCCTCGTTGCTAGGACCCAATTTTTCAGCCCACTTACACTATGCTTAAAGGGGTGTTAGAGTGGGGCTTTCTAGTCCTACCTTCTCTTCTTTGTCTTTCTTTTGGGGGGGGAGTTTTTTCCTACTAGGTTTTCTCCTTTTCCTCCATGTTTTGAGAGTTGCATTGTATGTGGGTACCTCATTAGGCCTTGTTGTCGCGACCCATTTTTTCTTTTTCGCCCACCTAAGTTATGATTAAGGGGGGTATTAATGTAGGACATTTATTAATCCATTTATTTATTAAATAAATTATTTCTACACATTTAGCTTCAGCTTACTTAGGTGTGATAAGAGGTTAAGTGGGTGAGAGGGTGAGTTCCACCTAGAGTTCAACTGAGTACCACTGTGAGTTCTCCTATGAGTTCTACAGTGAGTTACACTCAGTCCCACAGTAAGTTCTGTGAGTTAACTCCCCCTACTCCTTTATATTCCTCTTCACCAGGCTATTGTAATAGAGCAAATAATTGGTAAGCAACGCAATTTAATACATCAGACAATTATTGCACATCCTCTTCTTGCATATTTATGAATACAAGGTCATTGTTGTTGCATAATTCTTGTGTGCTCACTCTACCAGAAGATCACTTATTAGCCTATTCTAACATTATCAAATTTAATCCCCAGGTCACTCATTGGGGATACATATATAAAATGTATGTACGTGTGTATATGTGTGTGTGTGTGTGTGCACGCACATGAAATGTATGTACGTATATATATGCAAACACAATGTATATATATGCAAATGCACATGAAATTTTCGTGCATATTCACACACGCATGAAATATATGTGTGTATATATATGTTCACAGACATAAGAAAAGTATGTCCGTAAAGGATTATAATAAATATATATGCTATCTTTAATGTTTCCTCCTCCTAATATGAACTATACTACCATTTGCAGGGCAATATTAAATAAATAGTCAGACAAAAAATTCATAACAGGCAGGGTCGACTGTCAAATTTAGTCCATATGTCACTCATTGGGGACACATAAAATGTCTGTACATACATACATACATATATATATATATGGACACATACATGTGAAATGTATGTATGTGTGTGTACACACACACACATATACATACATTTCACATGTATGTGTCCATATATATATATATATATATATATATGCACACACAAATATGAAATGTGTGTACACGCATATACAAAACTTTTAACACTTGTCATATTGGACATCATCAAAGTATAATGAAAAGGGGATTTTTGTCAAATGTGTTTGCAAGTGCCCTGGTAGACAAGTATTGAAAATGTGGAAGTATACACAAAGCATGTGGACCATTTGCCAACATGCCTCAAAGAAATGTGCTATCATGGAATGCGTTGATTGGAGGGTATACACAAAATGGTGTTCTTGCCTAGGCTTCAAGGCTTTTCAAATAAATGCCTCTTACCAGATGTCAGCTCATGGAATGCCATGGTTGCAGGATTTACAGAAATGGGCTCGTTAAAAAGGCCTTTAAATTATTTAAGCAAATGCACTTGGCAGGTTTAAATCCGAACTCCGGAACCTTTGCCAGCATTCTCCATGCCTGTGCCACAATGGGAGCTATGGAGCATGGTATGGAGTCTGGACATCAATCAAACGATAATTAAGAGCGGATATTTTTCAGATATTGTAGCTGTGAATGCAATGTATGCAAAATGTGAAAGCATATTGTAGGCAAGTAAACTGAATTGTTTGACAAAATGTAAACAAATCCACCCTCTCATCACATGGCATTCAAATTTTGACCGTGTATGTCAAAAGCCTGAATATATTCAAGTTCCACTGCAAATGTCAACGGTCTGGATAATATCAAGGAAGCACGCATGTTATTTGAAGTCTAGAAGCCCTGGTAAATTTTATTCAACAGTGAAGTATAAAGAATAAATAATATAAACATGCTTAGCTATGAAGGGATTAAAACTTCATAAACAAAGAAAACGACAATCGCTTAACAAAAAGTTTAATTGAATATACTAAGAACACTACACGAAACGCGTTTTGCTCTCATGAGCTCTATAAAGATCATAATAAAATATTCATCTATTTTTTAAGGTTTTATGTGTTTTATTCAAAAGTTTGGGGGAATGCCTAAATTATTTTTTTTATTTTGTTGGAGAAAAATAAACACAAAATAAAAGGATGAATTTGTTTGAAGAGTGACAAGGTTCATTGCCTGTGTAAGGAGTGAAGCATATCCTTACCTGGACTGAGACCCTATGTGCCATTTATTCCTCTTCAGACTTTCTTCTCTTTAAATGCCGAAAACTGATCAATATTCCTCCGCTCTAAATCAAACACCCAAGTGTGAATTAAACCCCAAACTAATTTTTGAATAAAAGGACGAGAATTGAATCTCAGTTATATTTGAGAAACAAAGACACCTTAAATTAAATTTAATTAAAGGTATGTTAATTAATGCACGAACGAGGCAGCGAGATTTACCTGCCATGTATTGGTAGCCGTGATTGAGAATTTTGAAAGGGAAGTAAATAATGGTGAAGAAGATGGTTTAGATTTAGAGGAAGCATGTGAATGGAAGGTAAGCAACAAAGCTAGAACGTAACATCAACAAAATGAAGATACTGAAATGTGCTTGCAATATTAGAAGCAGAGAACTGAGAGAACTACACGGGCAAAACAGCCAGTCCAAAGTAGACAGATTAAAATGAAGTGGGCAATGAATGCAGGGCCACGTACAGAGTATTGATAGTGACGGTGTGACAGCCGTAACAAAATGGCGCCATCCGGATATACATTCAATGTCAATGTCGCATTAATATGGAAGAAGACTTTTATTTTTTCCTATATGCATGGCATCGTAGGTAGAATGAAGATAAAAATTATGTTTTTAAGCAGTTGTTAGGTTAACTAAATTCGTTTCATTCCATGATTGTAAAAAAATAAACTATACTCACATTGGCCCGAAGGTGCGAGGTCGTTCTAGAAGGTATGTATTTTTTTTTAGTATCTATTGTAATCATCTTTTAGTATTTTGTATTTTCCTTCAAAAATGTCTCTTCATATTTTTACATTAATTTTGTTACTGGCCGTTGTTTTAAAGATGCAAGTTACTTTGCATTTGCATGGTGTTTTTATGATTTGTTTAAAGTAGTGATAATTGTGATTTTTATTTTTATTTTTTTTTAATAAGTAATATATGATATTCTAATTACATTTAGAAAATATATATTGTAAGTGATGATGTTAATATTTTTACAATATGGATGGACATAAGATTTAAGATAGAGAAGATCAATTATATAAAATTGATTAGATTCAATATGTATGATAAAATATTAAAATTATAATTTTATTATTTTTAACAATTAATCTAAATTTATTTATAACGTTTATTATAAAAATCACTCCACATACCATTTAAATAACTTAATATTGTAATTATAATGATTTATTAAAGTTATAAAAGTGTAGAATATAAATATATAACAAAAAAACTTTACAAAGATTAATATATATGCAAATAAAGTTCAATATAACAATGTAAATATAAACAACATTGTACTATAAATTGCATATAAAGAACATTACAAGGATGAAAATATGTTTAAAATTTGAAACACATGATAGTAATAAAGAACTTATAACCCAACTACTTTCGTAGTCAACGAGTAATAATTAACTCAAGCATTCATGATTAGAAACAATGATAAAAGGGATGAGAGAATGGTCAACAATATTCGATAAGTATTACCCAATTCATACACAAAAGAATATATATATATATATATATATATTGTTATACTTAAGTAAAGAGGGTATAGCACTGGTATATAGTGCCTTTCAAAAGTAGAACATATGTTTTTCGAGTACAAAAAGTGGTATAAGTATAATAAGGAGGGTGAAACAAAATTTAGACTATGTAACTGACCCACATCTAGTTCTTGATAGTTTTGGACTAGGTGCCTCTGCCATTGTTGTCCTGGTGATCTTTAACATCCGAACTTACATCAATCCAGCCACCTAGTGCATTCCCAAGAGAACCAACAATCACAGGGTCCCTCAACAGGCATTCCCAGACGTAGTGGTCAATAGTTCTGTAACAGAAACAAATACTTGAAGGAGGTCTTCTCTAGGATTGAGTTCCCAAGGACCCATATGGTCTTGCATCTAAAACCTTCACATGAAAAGTTCGTGCATGTTGTCTCATGGCTGCACACCTCCTCAAAGGTGGGGGTTGATTGAAGAAATAGATGAGGATGTCCCTCATGCATTTGTGTAAGATGTCTACCATGACATCCTTGGTGAAGCATCTTGCACACCTTTAATTGTTGTTGATGCTGAGGTGAAGGGGCCTCACTGGTAATACTAGAATATTCATCACTTGCTCAAGGGTGTGAAGGATTTGTACGTTGATCACAATCACCTACTTAGTATGAGTTCTTGGTGACCTCCATTTGTAGAACTGCATGTGTCTTCATTATGTGACATCATGTATGGCATCAAAAGAAAATTCATTAATGTGGTGAAGTAACAATTTATTCTAGAGCTTACAGTCAAATGGTTTCCCATATTGCAATCTAACAAAAAAAGCTAAAAAACCCAAATTAACATCTCATTGGACACTACCCCCATCAAATTTAGTTCTTTATATATATATATATATATATATATATATATATATAATTGTAATATATAATTAAATTATAAATATATATATATATATAGATATATATATATATATATATATATATATATATATAATTGTATATTATGTATGTAAAACAATTATTTATATATATATATATATATATAATTGTTTTACATACATAATATATGTTAATAAAAATTAAATATATAATTAAATTATAATCTTATATATATATTTAATTTTTATTAACATATATTATGTATGTAAAACAATTATATATATATATATATATATATATATATATATATATATATATATAATTGTTTTACATACATAATATATGTTAATAAAAATTTAATATATAATTAAATTATAATCCAAAATATAAATATATATATATATAGTTGGTCCCAAATTTTGGCTAAGTGTTGTCCATTTTGGCAGAAAATCAGTATGGCATGGAAGAACCATGACATAAAACTTGATAGGCATAGAAGCATCATGGCACGGAACCAACAGGGTGTGAAAGGACAACGGCAAGAAAGGACCAGCGTGAGAGAAACCAGTCAGAGGAGAATGAGTCATGAAAAACCTGAGAACATAGGACTCGAAACAGAAGTGAAAGACTAGGGGAATGCATGGGAAGCAGGAGCAGTTACGAAATGATTGATACGGATCACCCAGACCTTATTCATAGGAAGTGTTTCACCGACCCGCAAGGAGAGGAACACTTGGCAGTAGATATCTAGCATAGAGCGAGGATATAAGGGGCGCAGAGGCCCAGGTCTTTAGGAAGAATGAGTTGATTGAGCGCCACGACTCTCAATCTATTGATGATTTACTCTGGTCATTAATGTTGTAAATACTTGGTCAGGGATAAACAAGTATAACCCTGTTGTAATCATTGTGATGAGGGACTCTTTTCCCTTTGATGTTGAAGCATAATATATGAGTGTTGGTCATTATATCATTTCTTATGTTCATGATGAATGAATGTGTTATGCTAAATAGAGCTTAACGATTATAATTATGTAATATGATATGTCTCTTATTTTTCTGTATAGGCCTTCTTGCCTAGATAGACAAACATTTTTCAGAGGGTGTGAATCCCTAAGTCTATTTTCTCGACCTCCAAGATAATGGGTTGTGCAACATAAATCCAGTTCACAAAGTCTATGAAGTATCGCACCGAGAAGGCGTATGATAACTTGAGCCATGCAGAGAGTTCTTCATAAGGGTTCATTCTGATGCACGCAAGGGAGAAGTGTTGATTCATGACAAACTATGCTTGCTCAACAGCCAAAGGGGGAAAGTTCTTCGAGATGCACCACTCGTTCTTAAATGTTGCCTTCATCCCATCGAACCAATACCTCATCTTGATCTTGTATGAAGGGGTAATGTGTTGAGGATAAGTGAATGCCTTGTATCATTCAGCAGGGGACTTGTGTGTGGGAGGGTATACCCACTTCAACACTCCTGAGCTATAGTTTGGTACACCGATCTCATAAAAAACCATTAATAGAAGAAACACCCCCCATGGGAACCTATGCTTAGGCAATCGATGGGTCTTATCTGCATCTTCAATAATCTTTTGGGTAAAATACATAGTTGAGTTGTATTTAAGTCCCTAAGTGACTTGGTGGGTAATATAGAGGTGCGTCATGTCAACCTCTTTCCATCGATCAGTCCTACCGAGCTTGGTCATAACGATTTGTATCATAACTCGAAGGGCTGACTCCTGTAGGTTCTTGATATGCATGGTGTGGCCCTATTTCTGATACATGAGCATCATGGCAGTTTTTTGGACTTCATCGGTGTCTGCCAAGTCATCAATCATGTTTAACCTTGAGCACTGCAGTCTCATGACCATGTTGATCCTTTCAGGTATTATCTTCATACTACACCCGACAAAATAGATGTAGTCCTCGTGGACACGTGAAAGACGAAACTGGACCACCTCTGTGGGTTTTTCAAAGTATGGTAAATTGAAGAGCTAGAATAGTCCTACAATGTCCAGCTAGTTGAAGATCTTTAGATTGAACACCACTTGGTTCTTGGTATTCTGACACTCGACACGATAGTTATTTTGAAGCTTAACCTCATTTCTAGATTATTGATGATTATAGTCAAAGATAGTGCAAGTGGAAACCTTAGAGACCCAGTTTTCCATGTGTAACATTAATTCTGGATATTGCATCTCTTATATCAACAAAGATGGGGGCGAGAATGATTGGGTCTTTTATGTTGAGGATGATTGAAACTTCTTTGCTCTTTGAGTCATGCTTGCTTCCTCTTCCTCCGTGCGCTAGAATTATTTTTCTGGTGTTTATTCCCTAATCGAAACCCAACCTCTTCTACTTACCTCCTCTTCCTCTGATATCATAGGTAGTGGTTCAATCCTTTGGGCCTTTTTCTTAGGTCACATCACCCTCTGAGGCACCCGAAGGTTGATGCACTATCATCCAATGTTTTTGAAAGAATACATGGTTGCAGCTGACTGCTTCAACTTTTGGAGCTTGAGTATCCTCTGATTGTGGACTTGTAACCTATAACTTTCAGTACTACCCTATGTTTCTCTCACATAACCAAACTTGTAATCCCTGTCTGTAAATTTGCAATGCCTTGTGTAGTTTAATGTGGAAATGAATTCACTTTGCTCATCTTCTGGATTCACTTTGCTCAACTTTGGTAATCGCTTTGCTCAACCCTTTTCCATATGACCTCTCTCTATCAAACTATTTGGCATGTCCAAAAGCCCAATCGCTCCAATCATCATTATGCCTATTGGAACTACCGCCAAAGCCAATGACAAATCTGTCCATGTAGTACAAGTTTGTTGACAAGGTATTTCAAAGCCTCATGAATGGTATAGAAAATAAAAGGAGTGGCCAATAAGTATTGTTGAAACTTGTACAGAGCATAAACCATTGGCAATGCTTTGCACTCTGTAGTGGTATAGTTCTTTTCAATTGGAGTGAGCTTTCTGCTGGCAAAGTAGATTGGATGATCCAGGTGACCGTCACCTGGCTATGCAAGGATTACACCAACAACCATTCCAGATGCATCCACATGGACATGGAATGGTTTTATCCAATCGAGAAACTGAAGGATAGGAGTAGTGACTAGTTTGTCTTTCAATGTTTCAAAAGCTTCTTTGCAAGAATTTATCCATATAAAATGCTCATTATGCTTTAGAATTTCCTCCAAGTGTGCAGTAATTTTTGCATACCCATGAATGAACTTTCTATAATAACCAGTATCCAAAGGGTGGGGACTTTAAGGACAAGATTCCATCAATGCCACCACTAAAGAAGAAGTGGCCAGAGCCTGGTGCTAGCACAAGTGGAAAATAGACTCTATAGAAGAGGCAAAAGATGGCCCAAGTACCTCCACCATGCCCCTCTCCACCTCCACCATGCCCCTCTCCATCACTTCGCCCTTCTCCTTTCCCACCTCATCCTTCTCCATCACCTCACCCATCTTTTCCCCCGTGCCCTTCCCAGTCATAACCTTCTCCACCACACTCTTCTTCTCCCTAGCCTTCTCCTCCAATTTCACCTCCACCTTATCCACCACCTCCGCCATCTCCCCCTAAAGTAACTCCACCACCATCTCCCCTAAGGGATTCTACTTCAAGGAATACATATCAACGAGCCATGGGGCCAACACCCTAACAAGATATTCCTAAGGTACGGGTACACAACTTGGATTCTAACTCTGAGAAGACTTCATCCCTGGTGTTGGAGGGAGCCACCTTCGATGACTCACTACTCGATGTAGAACCACTCTATGGTGAAGAGGAGTATGGTGAGGAAGAAGAAAGGAGTGAAAGGACCGGTGGTAGCATCTCCATGGCTACCAATGGAGAGGCCACCTTAGAGCATAACCCTGATAAGGGGAAGAAATTGGCTAGGTCCATGGAAAAGCTTGGCAATGATATATCTACCAATCTGCATGAGCGTTATCAATTTGGTGTCCTTGATAGGATGTTTTATCTATGGACACACTTTATTTCTAAGGATGCAACCTCGGAAATAAGGAAGCATGTGTCCTTCCTTCTGGACATATATAATGAGGAGCAAGAGTTTGAGCTTCCCCATGGCAGCCTCCCTTTGGAACCAGATACTCCTGCACTACCTAAGTTGCTATGGGTGGATCCTCAAAACATCCCCCCTTCAAGCAAGCACTACATTTTTGAAGATGGCATTGGAGGTCATGTGCTAGAATATTTTGTTAGATTTTGATGCACATATTATTGAGAGAAAACATGCCAAAATTGTGGGTATGTACAATAAAGAGGTTGTCGTTAAACAAGTGCTCGTTGAGGAAGTGGTTACTCTTAAGTAGTAGATCCAAGAGGCCATAGAGGCAAAAGTGAGAGCTTTGAACCTCTATAAAACAATTTTGCAACAGGAACCAACGCTAAAAGATGGCATACCTCTTGATGGGTATGCCATAGGCAAGCTAGAGACCTTGATGAACCTTTTGTTAAAGCAACGCAAGGCATAACCCACATAGAAAGATGAGGGACTGGAGCTAGTAGAGTAGTTCACTATGACAGTTGAAGTCTGCAAGTGTGCCTTAGAGAAGATTGGGGAAGTTATCCTCATTTAGGATGGAATTTTTGTATATCTTGCATGCTTGAATAAAATCTTGGAGGCCTGACTCCAAGTTGAGAAGAAGCTCAGAGGTAGTAATTGGTTGATGTTGTACTCCTAATAAAGAATCGTACATAGCGCACCAAGGCATTTAGGCATGTGGAGATGATGGACGATACAATAAATACACATCATCAATAACTAAATTCAAGTTTTGTATCCCTCCAAAGATAGGTTGAAAAAGAGGTTTCAACACTTGAAGACATCGAGAAGGATGTTATCGCGTCCCTGGATGAACTAGTCAAGAAGGCCAATGAAACCTCCAACCAACTTGAGGAGATGAATAAATCAAAGGGGACCATCGAAAAAACAATTTCGAAGGTGTTTTTGTCATCAAATTGTGCACCCTAGGGCATTCTATGAGATTCCTTAAATTTGATGCAACATTGAATCATCCCTCAAGTTTGTGGGAACTTAATAAGAGAGATGAGTCTCTAGGATTGAAAAGGGCTAGCTCCATGAATTCTTCTCTAAGTGTCTATCACCTAATCTAATGCTTGTTCATGAAAAGAGTCAAGAGTTTGCATAAAACAAAAAACTATGCTAAGAGGTGATCCACCAAGAATTTATCCCACCGACTCTCACACTTCTACTAAATAACAGTGTTTTTCAAGACTAATTCCATGCATTGGAAGATACTAACATAGTGTTTCAATGTGAAGGTAACATGCTTCATACAATCAACAAGATAATCGACCTAAGGGGCAGATTACACACCATAGATATAATTGCATACTTGAAAGAGAGTTTAATACATTCAACACACTTCACATGACCTGTTAACATCAAAACCTTTGTTCAAACATGAAGGATAAAGGGAGTAAGGATGATGCTATCACTTAGCTCCGCTATACATCACTCACATACTCAGACAAAAGTTCACAAGTCAAAATTGGTTTTGGATTCAATGTTTAAAAGCAAAGTTCAATGTCATTTCAGTAGGGCTTTGCCATACCAAAAATGTGGTTATTTACAATGGTCGAAATGGCTCAATTTATAGAACTTTGGGGAAGAGAGAGAGAAGAGAAGCTAAAGAGGCACAAGGACATTTGTCGTTGACATGAAAGTCAGTTACATATCCATGAGAGAGATGGATGAGCAAGCCATGCCATGTCAAGAGTCTTACTTGTCCAAAACAAGTCATGAGAATGGTGTCAAGTGGCATCAAACCTTCAGGAGTGGCATACGAAACAACATCTATCAAAGATCATCCATGAGAGTTTGAAACTGAAAATAAAAAAGTTGACACATCACACTATTGGAACTCATGACGATAGTTAGAAAATGTTCTTTCTAACTACTAGTTATCCTTTGGACACCTGTATTTGTCAATTTCTTGGAAGCAATGACTCAAACCATCATCCTGTCCATTTTGCTTACTTTGTCTGCTCTCATGTTCTTGCCAAGTCTTTTAAATAGCAGTGACTATTCTCCATAGTTTAAAATTGACTTCCTGCAGGCCGTCACTCCTTTGGGTATTTTCTTTGAACTTTTATTTTCAGACCTTTTCTTCAGACAAATTGTCCACAACTATTTGTTTCTGTTTACTTTCTCAGACCTTTTGTCTAGTCTTTTCCTTCGAGCTCAGTGCTTGTTCATTTCCTTCAGACAAAAAGTATGAAGGAATACTTCATGTTTATTTCCTTCAGATAAAAAGTCTGAAGAAATTATTTTGTAGTTCCTTCTCTTCATTTCCTTCAAACAAAAAGTCTAAAGGAATTCTTTCAGGGTTTCTTCTTTAGTCACTTATCCTCGTCTTTTCCTACAGCTTTTTGATTGGTCCCTTCGGAGAAGTTGAAATGCCCTTCGGTGAAGTTGTAATGGTCATTTGGATTTTGGAAATGGTCCTTCAGGGTTTTGGAAATGCCTTTTAGGAGAAATGAAATGATCCTTTGAAAATGCAAGTGCCCCTTCAAAAAAATGAAAGTGACCACTTTCCAAAGAAAATACCCTTCGAGAAAGTTGCAAATGATCCTTCAGAAAAACCGAAGTGGACCTTTTCCCGATAAAAGATACCCTTCAAAAAAATGAAAGTGCCTTTGGAAAAATGAAAGTGCCCTTTGAAAAAATTACAAGGGTCCCTTTTAGCTTGAAGATATATTTTGGAGAAATTTTAAAGTACCTTCAGAAAAATTGTGCAGACAATTTGTCTGAAAGAATTCGATAAAGATTAAAAAAAAAACCCAAAAGAATTCCTTAAAGGCTTAAACAAAGACCAAAACGAACTTTCCAAAAATAAAAGACTTGTGCATTTGTTGCAGGTTTTATCAAAGAACATTTCTTTTGAAGGAAAACTAAGTACTAGATTGGCCAAATTTGAAAGTTGCAAACCTGGGGTGGAGTTTGACCAATATTATTGGTGATTCTTGGGTATGGCATGCCTGCTATGCCTAAGACTAGTTGCCTAAATCCTTCCATTGGGCATGGAGTCATGCAAAATGAGCACTCAGATTGTCATGAACAAACCTTGGATTGACCACAAGACAATGACATTACACAAGACACACACAAACAAAGACACACTTGTGATACTAAGCACTTAGGGAACACAAAGCAAAACAAAGGAAACACGCATGTGTCAACTAGGACACTTAGGGAACATAACAATCAAAATAAAACTAGACTTAAACACACACACCTATGATACTATTTACAAGATAGACTTGTAAGGACTAATAGCAGAACTTTAGATGTATCCCATTCACAAGGATAGTTAATTATTCTCCATTCATCTTGGTCAGCTGAAAGGAGTTGTTTTTCTTGTACTCGTTGGTGATGTAAGGGCCACTAAACAAAACATCAAACTTTGTATGTTTACCCGATTTTGCTATGTCCTCATCCCATTTCAGGACCAAGTCACCTTACTTGAACACTCTTGTACTTGCTCTTTTGTCAAAATACTTCTTCATGAGTACTTGGTGATGTTCCATGGTCTTATGTGCATTGTCCCTTTCTTCTTGCAATTGCATTAGTTATGTCAATTTGACTTCCATTGGAGTATTGTTTAGCATTTCCAACTGATGTGCAAGTCCCAGAGCAGGGAGCTCTTGATAGATTGACAACCTAGCTTCTCTTCCATAAACAAACACAAAGAGAGAGTTACCAATTGATCTCTTAGGAGTGATCCTATCAGCCCATAAGACCATCTTCAACTTGGTGTGCCATGCTCTTTGATTGTTCTCCAATGTCCTCTTGATGATCTTGATGAGGTTCTTATTAGTAGACTCAACCAATCCATTACCTTGAGGGTAATAGTTGGATGAGGTACTCAAGTAAATTCCATTCCTATTTGCCCACTCAAAAGTTTTAGCACTCATAAAAAAAACAAGTGCATTGTCAAAAATGATAGTATAGGGAACCCCAAATCTTGTTGTGATGCTCTCATAAAACTCCAAAATTGCATTTTCATTTACCTCCTTCAATGCAAAAGTTTCTACCCACCTTGTGAAGTAGTCAGTAGCAGTCAATATCCATTTGTGTCCAGCACTTGATGGAAGGTTGATCACACCAATGAAATCAAGGCCCCATTGCATGAAAGGTTAGTCCACTTGGACAGGATTCAATGGAAGGGCTGCAAGTTTTTATTTGCCTAAAAAGAAGGCACATTGAGGACACCTCCTAACCCAAGAGTAGCAATCCTTGAAAAGGCTAGGCCAATAATACCCTACCCTCATTATCTTTGCAACTATTATTTTTAGGGAGAAATGACCTCCATCTACACCATTGTGAAACTTTTCTAGCAAGATGCCAAACTGATCATTGTCAACACACCTTAGTAGTACACCATTCACATCCTTCTAAAAGAGAATAGCATCTACAAGACAATAAGGAATGGTTTGCAATCTAAAATACCTTCTCTGTGACTTTTTCAAACCATTAAGACAATCACCATCTTGGAGGAAACCAATGATGTCATGTGTCCAACTTTGAATTGGTATGTGACTAGTTGGTTGAGGATGATCTTGATTGACCAAGACCTCTTCCTTTGGACCTTGAAGATTTGACGGCAGATGTTCACACAACCCCTTTCTTCTTACCAAGTTGGTTACATTGATATCAACATCATATTATATTACCTTTGTGATCCACCCAACTCTCTTCTCATTGAGGTCTTTGCTTAAGAGGAACTCTTTGGTGCTAGGATGAGAGACCATGACATGTATCATGTTATTTGAAACCATGGGCTTGA
Organism: Torreya grandis; assembly: GCA_037957365.1. Classification (NCBI taxonomy): domain Eukaryota; kingdom Viridiplantae; phylum Streptophyta; class Pinopsida; order Cupressales; family Taxaceae; genus Torreya; species Torreya grandis. Next base: position 1,111,679 of record JARHVA010002590.1, on the reverse strand, counting down.
ACTTTTTCAAATCTCTTATCACATCTAGAGCCTACTTCTCAACAAATATGTACTTGACCTCATAATCTTCCAATCCTTGACTAAAGAATACAATGGGTTGTTCAACTTCCTCATCATTATTTTGCATAAACATAACTGAGATTGTGTTAAGATTAGCAAAAGTATAGAGCATGAAATCCTTGGCAAAGTTTGGATTCAAGAGAGTAGGAGATTGGGCAATTTCTTGTTTGATTGCCTCAAAATTGTTCTTACCTTCCTTTTTCCAAGCAAAAGCTTGGTTCTTCTTGAGCATGGCTGTAATAGGCTTCACCAAAGTAGAAAATCTTGGAATAAACCTTCTTACAAAGTTGATCTTGCCTAAGAAATTTTGCAAACCTTTCTTTCATAGAGGCAAAGACAAGCCTAGAATGACTTCAATCCTTTCAGGTTCAATAGACAAGCCTTCTTTTGACACAATGTGACCCAATAACTTGCCTTTGTGAACAACAAAAATACATTTCTTTGGATTAAGAGAAACTCCAAACTCTCTGCACTTCTCAAAGACTTGCCTTAGATGTTTTATGTGGTCATTAGCATCTTAAAAAATATAGTTATATCATCAAGGTACACAAGCAAAAACTCATTGATCAATCCTTTAAAAGCCATGCCCATTGCTCTTTGGAAGGTAGCACTAGCATTGGACAAACCAAAAGGCATCTTTCTATATGAAAATGTTCCCCATTCTATGGTGAATGTTGTCTTGAACTGATCCTCCTCATTCACCAATATTTGGTTATAACCTGAATAGCCATCAAGTGGTGAAAAGCATTGAGAACCTGAAACCACTTGCAAAATCTGCTCCATGGAAGGTAGTGGATAATGGTCTTTGAGTGAAACTCTATTCAGATCCCTAAAGTCCACATAGAGCTTGATATCTCCACTCTTTTTTCAAATAGGTACAAGGTTAGCTACCCAAGTTGAGTGTTTGATAGGAAAAATAATCCTAGACTCAATCAATTTAGTAAGCTCTTTTTTCATGAGTTCTTCTATCTTGGGATTGATAGGCCTCTATGTTTGCCTAACTAGTTTAGCTCTAGGTTCTAACTCAATAGTGTGATGAGCTAGACATGGATCAAACCCTTTCAAATCCTTATATTCCCAAGCAAATATATCATGAAATTCTTTACACAATTCAAAGAAGGCTTGTCTTTCAGAAAGAGAACAAATCTTACCAATTTTTAGACGTGTGTCCTTAAATATCAAGATTCTTTCGTAGTTAGCTTACTTTGTAGACATGGTTACCCGTTCTTTCCATCTTTGATCATCTTCATTGAACACACTCTCTAAAGTAACCAGCCCCTTTGGTATCTTGTTTGTCCTTAGCTGGATAACTTGTTATTCATATTGATTGTGAAGCTTATTTTGATTTTTTAAAGAAAATTTTGCTTCATTTTGAATGAAGTGTACAATGTGTTTATCACTCTCAAACACTTGCCAATACACTTCATTATCTGGACTAGAAGGCCTCACAATGACTTTGATGCGAGGCTGGTCCTTCTCTCTACTTACATCAGTAACCTTATCAAAGTGTGCTCCTATCACATCCAACCTGTCAGTATGTTTATTTGAGTCTGTTGGTATAGGTTGGATATTGAAAGCATCAAAGTCCTCAGTTAGATCCCACACCCTATACTTGTAAGACTTAAGCAAAGGGTTCTTGATTGTAGCTTGGTTTCTCACTTCATGTATAATCAATTCACTATCTCCATATACTTTCAAATTCTTGATTCCATTTCTCTTTGCCCATTGGAGGCCATGAACCAAGCCTTCATATTCAGTTGCATTACAGGTAAAACTAAAATGGAATCTATATGAAGAATGATATTGGTTCTTTGAAGGAGAAACCAACATGGCAACAACTCTTGCCCCTACCTTACTTCTAGAGCCATCAAAAAACCTTTCCCATATCCCTTCAAGTTCATGATCCTCATTAGTGAGTGATGGTATAGGAATGTTCTTCTCATGCATGCAATATACTCCTAATTCAATTTCTTCTATGAATGCATAGGGTTCATGCTCATAAGTTTCAATACCATACTCATCAAGAAAAAGGTCATAAATACCTTCAAGGGGAAGGGATGTTTCACCACCAATGACACCTTCTTGCTCACTAATCATACAATTTTGATTTAAACTTGACTCCATATATTGTTCAATGTGGAACCTTGCCAAGGGATGTGTTCTTATAGTCAATTTAGCTCCATATCTTATTCTAAAGGCTAGAAAATACCAATCAGCTGCAAGATACCCTCCAATCTTAGTTGTGAAGTCTCTTGACAAGCAAATAGAAAAATAAGCAGGAAGATCAACCACCACAATATCTTGTAGGATAGGGAAACTTGGACAATCATGCAAGAAAACTTTCAAACCTTTAACCAAGCCCACAGTCTTGGTTGGAGTTCCATCAAGCTGCAACACACCCTTGTTATGAGGCTCATATTTTAGTCCCAATTTATCAGCAACCACTTTAGGCATAATTGTGGTACTGGCCCCACTGTCCACAATGCAGTTGTGAACCAATTTGTCTCCCATAATGTGTGTGAGGTAGAAAGGTGGAGGCTTTTCAAATCTGGTGGAGGGCTCTAAAACATGATTTGGTGTGTTGGTAAGGGATACACCATGGTACTTTGGAGCTTGAGGAGTTACATTGATATTAGCAAGTTATTCTTGTAGGATTTCCTTTTGACCAGGCATATGCAATACTTCCCAAAGAGAAATGCTAGTTTTGGTATTCTTCACAAAGTCAACAATGTTTAAAGGGGAAGAAATCACCTTTCATTGTGCTCTCGAAGGTAATGAGGGAACTTGAACTTGTTGTACTGGAGGTTTGGTAGCCTTGCTCACATTCTGACTTTAAGGAGTAGTGTGACTAGTAGGATCTGCTACATTGGTACTTACACTTTGTGGCCTTGGAGAGGCACTACCTAGAATCACTTGTGTTGTTGGAGTATCTCCTAAAGCCCTCTTTTTAACCCTTGTTTTGGATACAATTGATGTATTTTGATTCAACACATAATCATCTTCTACTCAGAAATTCATAAAACCAATACTTTGGTTGCTACCTTCTCCTTGAATATCTCTTTGCATAAGGTTTGCTTGTTCTGATGTAACATAAGGAGTAGCTCCTTCTTGAGTTACCAAAGCTTGATTACCTTCTCCACCATTATGCATAAATTGACCTTGAGATTGCCCCCAATGATCCAAATGCTCCTCTCATTGAACTAGATTGTGTGGACTGAAACAATAGCCTTTGTCGATGAAATGGAATTAAGATTACAGGCATTGGACTACCTATTGAAACCTTGTTGGCCTTGTCCTCTTCCTTGGTTAGTGTATTGGGGTGGAGGTCTATAGCCTTGCTGAGGATAGTATGGAGGATTGGGTGGAGCACTTGCATACATTTTTTCTTTCTTGAGTTGGTCTTGAAAAGATCAAATCATCTCATCCTTATCTATAGCATCATCCACCTTCTTGGGAGAAATTATAGGTTTGACATTAGTATTGGGAACTTGTGCTATGCTTGGGGCTTCAACTGAATTATGAGACCAAAAAAGCATGGAGACTCTTGGAGGTAGTTTCCCAGCTTGTATCAAACTATTCTTAGCTTCAATGGCTATCTCATATGCCTCAGGTAAAGTAAATCCTCCCATTGATTGCAACATTAATGCTACATCAGTGCCAATATCCTTAAGATAGGTGGGGAATACAAAGCTTGGAAGAGGCCTCATAATAGGTGGTAGCCTATGCCATGTTCTTTGAAATCTCTCATTGAAATCTCCCATGGATTTATTAGGACCTTTTTTTATCACATTCAGTCGGTGAATTAGTAAAGTATGGTCAGTCTTATTTTCGAACCTATTTACCAACAAATCTCCAAAACTATCCCAATTAGTAATACAACCACCTTCCAATGTCCTATGCCAATCAATTGCCTTCTATTTTAGAGACATGGCAAGTAGTCTAATAGATATATTAGCTTGGGTGATATTGTGGAAATTGCAAAAGTTTGAAATGTCCCTAATATGCTTAGATGGGGTAATATGCCCCTCTCCATTGAAATTAGGGAGACTTTTGGTAGCATTAGGAGGAATAAGATCATACGTAGGAAGTTTAATTGGATTTTGGGTGTTAAAACCTGGGAAAGGATGTCTTATAGCCATTTCTTCTTTCTCTTGATCTACTATTTATTCAATTTCCTCTTCTTCCTCTTCAAAACCTTCTTGTTTAGGATCTCTAAACGTTAGGAATGGTTCAGGGTGTTGTTCTTCGAGAGGAGTTTCAGGCTGAGGAAATTGATTGAAAATCCTACTAGAAGATGATCTAGTGAGGACCATTAATTATAATATAAAGAACTTGATCTACAACTAGAAATTCTCACGTTTTGGAGTCGTCACATGCTGAATTAAGAACACTTCTGCAACCTTGGGCTTGTTGAGGCCAACATTCACCTTGACATGGAAACAATTAGGACCAGCTGTCCCACCGGGCATGCCAGAACTGTTGTCATCAAATTGTGCACCCTAGGACATTCTATGAGATTCCTTCAATTTGATGCAACATTGAATCATCCCTCAAGGTTGTGGGAACTTAATAAGAGATGAATCACTAGGATTGAAAAGGGCTAGCTCCTTGAATTCTTCTCTAAGTGTCTATCACCTGATCTAATGTTTGTTCATGAAAAGAGTCAAGAGTTTGCATAAAACTAAAAACTATGCTAAGAGGTGATCCACCAAGAATTTATCCCACCGACTCTCACACTTCTACTGAATAACAATGTTTTCCAATACTAATTCCATACATTGGAAGATACTAACATAATGTTTCAATGTGAAGGTAACATGCTTGAGACAATCAACAAGATAATCGACCTAAGGGGCATATTTCACAACATAGATATAATTGCATTATTGAAAGAGAGTTTAATACATTCAACACACTTCAGATAACCTGTTAACATCAGAACCTTTGTTCAAACATGAAGGATAAAGGGATTAAGGATGATTATATCACTTAGCTCCGCTATACATCACTCTCATACTCAGACAGAAGTTCACAACTCAGAATTGGTCTTGTATTCAATGTTTAAAAGCAAAGTGTAATGTCATTTCATTACAGCTTCACCATACCAAAAAAGTGGTTATCGGCAATGGTTGAAATAGCTCAATTTATAGAACTTTGGGGAAGAGAGAGAGAAGAGAAGCCGAAGAGGCACAAGGACATGTGTCATTGACATGAAAGTCAGTTACAGATTCATGAGAGAGATGGATAAGCTAGCCATGCCATGTCAAGAGTCTTACGTCTCCAAAACAAGTCATGAGAATGGTGGCAAGTGACATCAAACCTTCAGGAGTGGCACAGGAAATTGCTTCTATCAAAGATCATCTATGAGAGTTCAAAACTAAAAATAGAAAAGTTGGCACATCACATTGCTGGAACTCATGACGGCAGTTAGAAAATGCTCTTTCTAACTGCTAGTTATCCTCTTGACACCTGTATTTGTCTATTTCATGGAAGTAATGACTCGAACCATCATCCTATCCATTTTTCTTGCATTGTCTGCTCTCATGTTCTTGCCAAGTCTTTTGAATAGCAATGACTATTCTCCATAGTTTAAAATTGACTTCCTACAGGCCGTCACTCCTTTGGGTATTTTCTTCAAACTTTTATTTATGGACCTTTTCTTTAGACAAATTATCCATGGCTATTTGTTTTTGTTTACTTCCTCGGACCTTTTGTCGAGTCTTTTCCTTCAGGGTCATTTGGAAATTACAAGGGCCCCTTTTGGCTTGAAGATATATCTTTTAGAGAAATTGTAAAGTACCTTCAAAAAAAATTTGCGGACAATTTGTCTGAAATAATTCGGCAAAGCTTAAAACAAAAAAATTGAAAGAATTCCTTAAAGGCTTAAACAAAGACCAAAATGAACTTTTTGAAAAGAAAAGACTTGTGCATTTGTTGCGGGTTTTGTCAAAGAACATTTCTTTTGAAGGAAAACTAAGTACTAGATTGGCCAAATTTGAAAGGTGCAAAGTTGGGGTGGAGTTTGACCAATGGGTGCTCAAGGCATTATCACATTGGGATAATTTGAAGAAGGAGATCAAGCAGACAGGTCCCAAATTTTTTATAGAGGTCGTTAGTGCAACATAGTCTAAGACAGACTGAGAGTGTAGTGTGGGGTGATGTTGGCCCTAAATTTTAGCCAAGTATTGTCCATTTTGACACAAAACCAGCACATGAAAGAAACATGGTGTAGAACTTGATAGGTGCAGAAGCACCATTGCATAGAACTAACAGGGTGTGAAAGGACAATGGCGGGAAAGGAGCAGTGTGAGAGGACCTAATCAAAGGAGAATGAGTCACGAGGAACCCGAGAACATATGACTCAGAATGGAAGTGAAATACTAGGGAGTGCATGGGAAGCGGAAGAAGTTATGAAATGATTCATATGGGTCACTTAAACCTTATTCATAAGAAGTGTTGCATTGGCCCGCCATGAGAGGAACACTTGGCAACAGAGATCTAGCATAGAGCGAGGATATAGGAGGCACAGAGGCCCATGTCTTTAGGAAGAACTAGTTGATTGAGTGCCATGAATTTTGGTTTGTTGAGAGTCCGTTGATGATTTACTCTGGTCATTAATGTTGTAAATGCTTGGTCAAGGATAAACAAGTATAAATACCCCTAGTAATCACCGTGATGAGGGAATTTTCGCCCTTTGATGTTGAAGCGTAATATATGAGTGTTGGTCATTATATAATTTCTTGTGCTTATGATGAATGAATGTGCTATGCTAAATAGAGCGTAACGATTAGAATTAAGTATGCAATCTGATCTGTCTCTTCTTTTTTAAAGTAATAGCTTATACTAAAAATGGCAATAGTCTATGTACGTCAAGATGGCCGAGTTTGGTAATTCTAGGAACAAAATAATTTACCTATGCTTTTATATAGTAACTGTTTAAATGCGTAAGAGGAAAGAATATGACTAAGATATAAACACTATGCAACAAAACTTACGGGAACCGGTCTTTCACTGCACACTTTGGGTGAGTGCACAAGATCACAGTCTTGTGTGAAAGGGCCAACGCTTTAGCTCATTGGGCTAGACTCCAGCGCCAAAGCTATAATAATATTAAAAACCCCAACAATTTTTCTGATTCTAAAATTGTTTTTTTAAATTTTTATATAAATAATAGTAATAATTGAATGACAAACAAACAAGTTTTTGATATTTTTCTCTTTAAATTATTTCTTATATGATCCCCAACATTTATTTTAACGTTATTATATTGAAAGAGTTTATTTGATAATAAGGTTTGTTCTAGATTAATTATCATTATAATATGTAATGTTTTTAATGATAATATATCTAATATTATAATAGAAGTGACAAACTTCTATTTAGAACACATCACTCAATTTTGATAGTAAAGGATAATTTTCAAATCTACCTCACTCTTCCTTGGGAATACTAATACATACTTCTAACATATTTGTGTGAAAATTTGTCAGAATCTCTAGGTTGAAAGTATGTACCTACAAAGAAGATTGGATCACTATGTATTTAACAAAGAAGATGAGTATACATATAGCCAGAGAAGAATAAATGCCATTGGTGTTTAGTGGAGTTGACTAATGCATTAACTCACACTTAACATCACCTACGCTAAACTTGACTAGGCTTAACGCTTAGTGAAGTATGCCACTAACATCACCTAACTAGGCTTAAATCCAAGTGAATTAATACTTCATGTAATACACTAATACACCCCCTTAAGCATAACTTAGGTGGACACAAAGAAAATGGGTCCCAACAACTAGGCTACAAAACAAACTCTCAAAAGGTGGAGAAAGGAAGAAAACCCACCAGGAAAAAACTCTCCTCCAAAAAGAGATAAAAGAAAGAGGGGAGAACTAGAAGGCCCCCTCAAAGATGATGTCATTGTGTAGTAGATCGCACACCAAGAATAGCTCGTAGATGAACAATTTTGACCTCAGTAAAAGGTTTGGTTAAGATATCTACAACATGCTCTGAAGATTGGCAAAAAACTAAGTCGATGATCTGACCATGAATAAGCTCATGAATGTAATGCATATGAATCTCTATGTGTTTGGTTCGTTGATGTTGGACCAAATTCTTGCATATCTGAATGGTGCTCTAGTTGTCACAATAGATGACTATGGGTTGCCTAAATGAAATGCCAAACTCAGTAAGAATCCCTTAAATTCAAATAGCCTAAGTAGTTGTGTTAACAGCTCCCTTGGGGTACTTTGCCTCTATATATGATAAAGCAATAGCATTTTTCTTTTTGCTAGACCAATTGATAGGACCAAAACCTAGTGAGAAACTATACCCTGAAGTGGACTTGTGATTCTCAGTATCCCCTGCCCAATCTAAATCTGTGATGGTTTGTAATTAATCATGTGTAACCGAGCAAGTAAATCAAGAGTGTACTTGGGTTGTGCACAAGTGATCCCTGAATTGGACTGTGAAATTTCAATACCAAGGAAGTAATGTAATAAACCCAAATTTATCATGTCATATCTGTCCTAAAGAGCTAACTTCATAGATATAATGGTGGATGAAGTGCTCCCTATGATCAAAACATCATCAACATAAAGTACTAGTATTAATAGAGAATCATCTTACTGTAAGAGATATACATTAGGATTTGAATGGCATTGTCTGAAACCTGAATCTAGGAGGAAGGAATCCATTTGGGCATATTGAGCCCTAGCGGCCTATTTGAGGCCATAGAGGGATTTCCTAAGTCTACAAACTAAGGATGAATCCTGAAAAAACCTAGATGGCTACTCCATATAATCTCTTCCTCAAGGTCTCTGTGAAGAAAAGCACTTTTCACATCCATTTGGTGTACACCCAACCATGTGTTGTGGCAATAGCAAGATTAAGTCAGATTGAAGTCATCTTGGCCATAGGTGCAAAGGTCTCTATGTAGTCAATGCCATCAACTTGTGAAAACTCCTTGGCAACCAAGCGTGCCTTGTATTTATCAATTGAACCATTTGTTGCAAACTCAGTTCGATATATCCACCTACATCAGACCATCTTCCTTCCCTTATGAAGTGGTGTCGAATCCCATGTGTGATTCCTCATGCATATCACTATCCCACTCAAGTATCCCTAAAGCCTTTTGAAATGTTTGTGGGTCAAACGCTGAGGCAAAGTAAGCATATGGCCCATTGTGATAGTCTGATCGTGTACGTCTCATGTTTGTTGGATCCCATACCCAAGTACTTGCACTATGAAGTGTCTTTGTAGCCCAAAAAGGATGAGATGTGGGTGAGTCAGGTGTAGAAATATCAACCTCCAAAGCAGGCCTAGAAGAGGATGAGGATGAATCCCCATCATTGTCAAAATTAGAAGAAGAAGACACTCCCTTTGGAATCTGTCATGGATGATCTGAATTCTCAAAAGAATCATCAAAGACAAGTGAGTCCATAATATGAGGATAAATGTTGTGTGTGGAGTCAACATGACTCTCTTGAAACTTAACACTTCTCTTAATGAACAACTCATGTATGTGTAGGTTGAGTGAGCGATAACCTTCTACACCATTTAGATAACATACAAAGATGCAAGGTTTGGACTAAGGATCCATTGCCTTGCATTTCTTCTTTGGTATTAGTGCCATGGTTGGAGATATGAAAACCTTGAAGTGCTCAACTAATGGTTTCCTGCATGTCCATGCTTCAAAGGGAGTGATACCCTTCAAGGCTTTATGAGGAACACTGTTCTGAATGTAACAAGCATAGTTGATTGCTTTTGCCCAGTACTATGGTGTAATGTCCTTGGAGTGTATCATACAATTAGCCATTTCTTTCAAGGATCTATTCTTATGTTCAACAACACCATTTTGTTGGGGAGTGTAATGAACTATCGGTTGCAAGTTGATCCCCTCTGATGTACAAAACTGCTCAAACCTATTGTTGACATACTTAACCCATTATCTGTTTGAAGAAATTTGATGACATTTCCTAATTATTTTTCAGCAAGAGCCTTTAAGTCTCGAAAGTTATTGAAGACTTCAGATTTCTGTCAAAGGAAGTAGACCCATGTGAATTTGGAGAAGTCGTCTATGAAAGTGATGACATACATAGCTTTGGTAAAATATGGATGGGGAAAAGCCCTTGATACATCATTGGGAACAATCCCTAAGACTTGTGTAGCTTTCCATGATTTTCCTTTGTCAAATTTTTCTTTAAGGTGCTTTCCAAGGGTACAACCTTCACAAAAACCTTTAGAGAATTTTACTCTAGGCAATCTTGTGACCATATCCTACTGACTTAGTTGCTCAAGGTAGTGGTAGTTAAGGTGGAAAAAATGCTTATGCCATAATTTGCTCACTCCATCTGTATGAGTAAACAATGCTATTGGATAAATATCAGGTGCACAATGTGAGGTGTGTAACCTGGTTTGGTGATTTTCCCTTCCCACAACTTCCAAATTATTGTTATGCAACTCTCTAACCTCAACTAAATCTAGAGAGAAGGAAATTCTCATGCCTTTTCCTATGTGGGTAATCTAGTATATTGAAATGAGATTTGCTAAAAGAGAAGGTACACTTAGAACATTTGTGAATGTTCCACCTTCAACTTCAACAGACCCTCTCCCTGCAACTGTTGTTGGAGTGTCATCACCCAAAGAGATAGAAGACATATTATAAGGCTTTAAGGAAGAAAACTCAACCTGTGAAGAACCCATGTGATGTGATGCAATGGTTTCAATAATCCAAGATGAATATGTTGAAGATGCTATGGCAACTAAAGCCTTGCCCTTATATTTCTCTTTTTTCTTTGCCTTGGAAGTTTCTTGGTTTGATGAGGACTCTTTGATAGATTCAGGAACCTCTATGTTATTCTTTTTAAGAAGATGCATCATGTGGTCGATCTATTTATCCATACTTGTGCTCATCATGACCAAGTTTCTTGCAATAGGCACACTTAACTTTTTATTTCTTAGGTTTCCCTTGATGAGAAGAAGTTTCAGTGTTAGATTTGCAAGATTCATTTTTCTGATCTTTCTTGGTCTCCTTGTCCTTTTGAGTGTGTTGCTTCTTCCCTTTATTGTTTGAAGCCTATTGTTGTTTACCATTTCAAACAATTAGGGCTTGAGGTTTTGTAGACTTCAAACTGCCCATTTGTATTAACTTATATTGCTCCCTAGTCAAGTTAGCAATAAAGTCATCTAGAGATGGCATAGTCCATGTGGCTCTAAGAGCTCTCTTGGTGGAGTATAAGGTAAATACAAACACATAATAGTTAGGACCTAGTTTGGAGAAAGTAGAAAGAACAAGTTGATCATCTTTTTCCTCTATTCTACATTCTTTCAATTGTAATCTTAATGACTTGAACTTAGTGAAGTAATCATGTAGGCTGTCAAATGAACTAGGACTCAAACTTATGAGTTCATTTTCTAACTCATGTGATTTCATTTCATATACCTTCCCAAAAGGTTTGTTCAAAGCACTCCAAATTTCATTAGGTGTTTTCAAGGATTCTACATGAAACAAGAGTTCTAGAGATAGATTAAAACATAGAAACCTGATGGCTCGATCAAATTTGTTAAACCATTTTTATTTAGCTTCATCAACAGTAGGTTCTTTCTCATCACCCATTATTACCCTATGAAACCCTTTGTTTTTAAGCATAAGTGTAACATTACGTTTCCAATCAGGAAAATTAAAAGGTGTCAAGGGTGTAGTAGTTTGATTTGAATCCATGCTTAGAATTTGTTTGTTGCAAAAATTAGATATGTGGAAAAGAAAATGCTCGAGGGAAATGCATAAGTGCACATGACACAAGAACACCCCCTTGATTCAATTTTAGATCCCCACCCTGAAATTTGGCACTTTATATTGTTAGTGCGTAGATTTAACCAATTTGAGATGAAAAATTGTACTTCACATAAATAGTGTGAAATTGTTCCCAGTAGATTAGGCTTGAAATGACCAATCAAAAGATACAAGATTTTTAAGTTTTCTATTTGCATTAAAAATTGAAATGCACTTGATAAAAAATGACAATTTCAATTAGAGAATAAGGTAGGATTCAAATCATTTACCTCTCGGTCAACAAACACATGCACCTAGCCATTTGCACGAAGCACCCATTTGTAATTTCCAAAGGAATGTTTTCCTCTTTAGCATGCATTGATTTTATCGTAATAAAAAAATGCATCGATTTTATCATGCTTTGGCTGAGTTATTTTTTTGAAAACTTAGCTTGTACAAAACTATCTTGGTGTAATGTTTTCCTAAGTTTTCGAACTCTTTTGGAATCGACGAGAAAATGCTTTTCTAGGGTTTCCTCCATGCTTGCCATTGAGTCAGCCCTTATTTTTCTACCTTCCCGGCCTTGTGTCATACCGTGACCTTAGTCATTTGAGGGACTTGTATTTATTGCCATTTTAGGGTTTCTCCCCTATGGGTGAGGCTAACCTTTATAATGAATTTTCCTCTTCCTATCCCAACTATTTTAGTCGTAGAGAAGAACGATGGAACATCGAGCAATGGGCCCCTGCAAGTGCCTGAGGAAGTTTGCCCTGAAGGCATACCACAAGGTAATACTTCGAAACTTGATGTTATTTGCCTATTCCTAAATTTAATTCTGCATGTCAATGGTTAGAGCAATTCTTTTTAATAAGTTGTTTTATTGGGAGAATCCCCTTTGAAAGTATGTTTTGGTCTTGGGACCTCAAGGAGTTTGTGGAAATCCAAGTCAAGGATGTGACACACTCTCAGCGAGTCCTATATATCAACTTGCCCAACACTTGATTTCATTGCTACGCCACAAACCATAAGATACAGATTTTCTCATTCAGTTGGCTCACAATAATGTATCTAACCACTCATCCTCTCCCCCCAAACCCTCTCCTGAAACTAGTAGGAAACCAATTGAGGACATATGGACTATGGTAGGGAAGAAGAACACTCACTCCAAAGCTATAAACACAACGGCTGTTGCCAAAGGAGGCAAGCCATCTTGGAGCAATGACCCACAGGAGTAGGCACCTATTGAGAAAGATCCCTCTCTGACTACCCCAAAATTGGTAGAAAAGCCCAGGGTGTTCAACACCCCTCTAGCTGCTAACGTATTATCCCAATGTTTTGAGGCCTCTGTACCCAGTTATTTTGGCTTTTCAAACTCATAATCAACCACTCTTCCACTCCCTGCTTGGTGGGAATGCCCAAACACTCTCGCAACCCTCCTCAAAGGAGTGATGAGGTAGAGGAAGGAGAGTATCGGGTTGACCCTACTGCAAGGAAGTAATTTGATGATTTCTTGAGTGTGAATAGTGGGCACTTTTTGCAGAATCAATATGATGCCCTAGAAGGGCTAGACTTGGAGGACATGTCCCTTGACACCCATCATCTATGAATTGTTTTCCATTGAATGTTTGGGGTCTCACAGACCCAAAATGCAAGTTCATTATGCATGATTTTAGAAGGAAATTCCCTGAGATGGACATTCTCTATTTGTAGGAAGTCAAGATGGCTGATTTTTTATTGAAGGTTGTCAGTAACTCCATTTGGCATGATAGTATCATTCTTCATAACAACCATGCCATAGGACGTGGAGGGGTGATCACATTCATTTCTCCAAGGTGGTGGCCACACTTAGTGTAATCTAGCATGGACCCCACCAACTGGTTAGTATGGGCTCTTTTTAGCATTAAAAAACACTATTTTGGCTTTATTAATATTTATTTATCGAATGATGCCTTGAAGCATACCCATTTATGGTGGTAGATAACAGATGATTTCCCCCATGCCCATTGGGTATTATGTGGTGACTTTAATATGGTGGCATCTCTCGAGGACAAAATGGGCTAATTGCATATGAGGTGGGCAGCTGGCAAAAAGGAGGCGTGGTTTTACATGTGCACTAAATGGGGCCTTTATGACCGTAATTTAACTTGTCGGCTTGGAGATGGATTTTGGTACACTTGGAGCAATTTTAGTGAAGACCTCACTTAGAATCTGAAGCGTTAGATAGGGAAATAATGTCCACCCAAATGTACTTCTCTTTTGATAATAGTTTTTTTACTTCAATGTAGGCACTGCCAAATTTTGGGCTTTTCGATCACTCCCTGATTCAGTTTTGAGTGACATGGTAGTTCATGAAACCCAAAGTTCACAAAACACAATTCTTACACCTCCTTACTCAAGCATGAGCCCATAGTGGCACACATTAGGAGAGTTTGGAATTTAGATCCATGTCCTTCCCAAGAATTTAGTTGGATTCTTTGGTAGGATGATGCCATCAAAAGGACCTCTTGCTTTCTACGGATCTATGGCCACCAACTTGCCAAAATTCAAGGATACTCCTACTCTGCTACTTCCTTCGAGATGAGCTGAGCGGCTCTAGCCCTAGAAAAAGATCCCTTTAATGAAATCTTGCAGGTGAGAGTTGCATCCTTGCAACACTGCTTTTAGATTGTAGACAACTACATTGCTTGGGGAGCCCAAGTCAAAGCTAGGCTTCATTGGCTTAAGATAGGGGACAAAGCTTCTAAGGAGTTCTTCCAAATGCTAGGAGCCAAGAACTTGAAGTAGCAGATACAAATCATTTCTGAGGCTGGCAACAGACTCACAAAGACTCAACAAATTATGCAAGATTTTATCTTCCATTATCAACAAGTGTTCAAAGCTCAAGCATCTTCGACTGAGCATGAAATTGACCTTCAACAATGCCTTTTAGTGGTGCCTTGCAAACTCACTCCCACCCAGTGGGTGGTTTATGATAGGCCCCTCTTTGTTGACGACTTGAATGAAGCAGTGTCTCACATGGCTAATGACAAAACCCCTGCCATTGATGGCTTCCCCTGTGAATTCTATAAAACTCTTCGGGACCTTGTGGGAAGTGACTTGCATAAGGTTTATCAAGAAGCATTTCACTCACATTCACTAGGTAAAAATATAAATAAAGGAAATATCAAATTCATACCTAAACAGGGAGATCCTGAGTTAATCTGCAACTGGGTGCCCATCACCCTCCTGAATGTTTCATATAAAATAATTGCCAAGGCTCTAACAATCCAACTGCGTAATATGCTACCTCTCATTGTGTGTCCAGAACAAACTAGTTTCATCAAAAGCAATTATATTTTGGATAACATCATTGTCATTTGGGAAGGGATGGATTGGGCCAGACGGTCTAAGCAATAGGCTGTGTTCATCAAAATTGACTTTGAAAAAGCTTATGATTGCATCAAATGGCCATTTATTCTAGCCATGCTTTGAGCTTTGGGCTTTAGGCCCATCTTCATCCAAACCATCCAGATGCTTTTCTTAGATGCCTCAGTTGTCCTCTCCATTAATGGAGTCACCTCTAAACAATTTGTCTTGTTACGTTCTATTCATCAAGGGTGCCAGCTGGCTCTTTCCTTGTATGTTCTTGCAGCTGAGGGTTTTGGATATCTTCTTAGCAATGCCCAAGCTAGGGTCCTTGTTAAAGGAATTTATCTCCCTCTTGATATTGTGAATCCACATGAAGATGTGCAACTGCTTAATGGCCACTTTGCAGATGACTCCTTCCTTACTCTCAATGAGGATGGAACCAATGTGGACAATGCCTTATAGTGTCTCGACACCTTCTGCCTAGCCTCTGGCTCCACCATCCAATGACATAAAACTTATTTCTATAGACAATATTACCTCCCTCCACTAGCGCGGGCTTTTAAATTCAATTGGAAGTGGATCCAACATGATGAAATCTTTAAATTTCTAGGCATCCCCTTTACTTGTGATGCCTCGCCACCTTTGTTGTGATAATATGTTGTTGACAAAGTTGCTAAGAAACTAAAATACTAGGTGAAAGGGGATGCCTCGCCACCTTTGTTGTGATAATATATTGTTGACAAAGTTGCTAAGAAACTAGAATACTAGGTGACCAAGTCTCTTTCGTTAGCAAGAAAATTTCAAATCTGCTAAAAAATTCTTGCATCCACCCATGTGTACTACTCATCATGTTGGGTGCCTTCTAAAAATTCTTACCAGAAGTTGGAGAAATTGCTCAGAGACTTCCTTTAGGCCAATTCCCCTCAAAGTAAAGGATTCCATAGGGTGGCCTGGGAATATTGCTGCCTCACTCGTGATGTTGGAGGGATGGGGCTCATCGATATAGCCCAATAAGGAACTGCCTTATGTGCCAAATGGATTGTGTGGGCCATTGATGACCAAGAAGCTTGGAAGGTGTTGTTTAGACACTGTATCTCCTCATCCCTGCATAAGGGCAAGAAGGCCTGGAAAGGGCTCGACTTCCCCAATCTTCTCTTCATTCAGTATCCCATCCAAATCATAGGGTCCTTTGTGGCCAAAAGCATATGGAAGGCTTGGGAAAAGATTAAGCCATGGTTGCTCTGGAATGGCTCCGATTTCTGTAATGGGCTCTCTGCTAACTCCCATTCTCTCTAGTGGTCTCCCATCTTCTCTCACAATAAAGTGCCCATGGCAGAAGTCCCTTGGGTCAACACCCTCAAGCTTTACCACTGAGGAATTCATACCGTCTAGGATATCTTCTGTAGGTGCTCTCGCTCTTGGCTATCTTGGGAAGAGGTGAAAGCTAAATTTTAGTTAGCCAATGTGGACCAGGAGTCCTACCAAGAGATCCTGAATGCTGTGCAATCTTCCATGCTCCATAAAATCTCAATCTAATCCACTCAACCATGGTGGAAGGACTGGAAATGGTATGTTGAGACCCCTTTTCACAATTATACTCCTTGGCTTGGCTATGCATGGCTCACCCCCCATTTGCCTATGGTTGACGAGCTTAACACTTGTTGGGGGCCACATTCTTCTGTCAAAACATAGAGCTTGCGCTTCAACACTATTTTAGGGGCTTATGTGGAGCCCAAGCTTGTTCATTTTGCTTGGTGTATACTACACCAATGCTTACCTATTGGCAGAAGAGTCATCCAACTTGGATTCCATCAACCTACTTGCCCTTTTTGTGGCCACCTTGAGATGCTTCCTCATCTTTTTTGGTATTATTCCAAAGCTTAAAGGGTCTGGACTTAGATGCATGATCTTTTAAGGCCTTTCCAACCTGAATTCTTCCTTTGGCAGCACATCCTCCTTGGAGACAAACCCATTATGCCATCCAAATACACACAAGTCTGGCATACTTTCAGAGTGGAGATTCTCTTTTGAATTTGAAAAAAAAATTATGTGTTTAATAATGCTTCTGTTGAATGTAATGTTTATGCTTTATACAAGTCTTCTATCAACACCAATGTTCTTTTGTAGATTCAAGTCCAAGCTAATAAAGTGGCTATGTAGCTTGGACATCTTCGGGACCTCCTCTCCCATTGGGGAGATGCTCCATATGCAATGGCTCGGGTTCTTCCTTCTTCGCCCAGGGATCTCAGATTGGATGATAGAGTGCCTCGATCGCCCTAGGTGGGCATTGTTGTAGTCATCCCAAGCGTCGCTTTCACAATGGTACCCCATACTAGTGCATTTCACTTCCTAGGTAGTAGCAAGGGTGGCAGTCATTGCCTCCTCCTGCTGGACAAGATGGTTGGGTGCTCCTCCTCGTCTACACCCAGATGCTTGGGGGGCACCACCTAGAGGCTGATCAGAGGTGCTGGATAAGTTCCCTTAGCTTTCTCTAGCCATTTCACCCACTCAAACACAAGCAAAAGATGAGGATACGAATACTGCTCAAGTTACTAGTTGGGAGCCTATCTTAGATGGCAATGACTTGCCAAGCTCGGGCTAGAGTCTTGATGATATGGATCCTCCACCTTTTGGCCTCGCTCTTGTTGCTTAATAGTTATCTTTTTTATGACTTATTCCTGGGCTTTGCCTACTGTTTTGAATTCTTGGTTTTGCTCCTAGGCTTTGCCCAGTGTGTCGTGGCGTGCTTTCATACCGCCTTTATTTTTTTGTGAATTATTTGTATATTTATGTTTAGTTAATATATGGATATATTTCATCAAAAAAAACTTAGCTTATACAATGACACAAAGATCATAATCTCTTTCTCCTTTCCTACGTAATGCATGTATAGTGATTTAAAGATCAAAATATGCTTCGCCTTTCCTATGCAATGCAAAAGCAATGTTGAAGAAACCAAGGTTAACGCCAAATTGCATATCTAATTGCCATGTTTAGGGTTCAATCTAGGTCAGATTTTGGCAAAGCTATTGTAAAAAAGTCAATGGTTAAACCCTGCACTCATTAAAATGAGTTCCAGAATTGCTATGACAACAATAGTGGCAGACTGTATCAAACAACGCTTGGCTCTACGAAATACACCTTGTTAAGCTTCGAACATCATCAACCTCATAGCATGCTGCAAAGAAAAAATCTTCAATAATACATAACTGCACAACCAACCCAGATCTGCTCTGAGACCATGTGAAAATTTTCCAGAGTCTATAGGTTGAAAGTATGTACTTGCAAAGAAGATTGGATCACCGTGTATTGAATAAAGAAGATGAGTATACATATAGGCAGAGAAGAATAATTGCCATTGATGTTTAGTGGAGTTGACTAATGTATTAACTCATACTTAACAACACCTACGCTAAACCTAACTAGTCTTAATGCTTAGTGAACTATGCCACTAACAGTACCTCACTAGGCTTAAAGCCAAGTGAAGCAATACTTCATGTAATACACTAACAGTTTCCTTTAAAACAATGAATAAATAATATTTTAGTAAATATTATATGTATTAATTAAGTTATTTCAATTTTAAGTTTTAAATATATTATAATGTAATCTCATATAATTTGTTTAAAGTTTAATACTTATTTGTGAAAAGGCCAACGATAATGTCATAAATGCACTTTATATGTAAAGTGTAAATATATGGTCATCATTCATTTAAATATAAACAAAATATATAAATACAAAAATTAGAGGAGGCTAATTGCCCTATCTGGTAGCTCGAGCTAGGCCATGTAGCAAATAAATCAACATCTATCTTTATCTAAGTCGATTAACTTGGTAAATGTATAAGGTTGACATCAATAATAATATTTCACATAAGACTACGCATATTTTTGCTTGCCTTGATAAGAAATAGCAGTTAGCTCAGCAACCCATTTTCAGAAACAAAAATGCTAACAAAAAAAGAATGGAAGGAGGCTACAAACAGAGGACCATGGAAGAAGTTTTAAACACAAATGAGCTGGTATTATCAAAACCCTAACCTATTATTGTTTCACCTACCCTGTCAACCCATCATGAAGCCTAACATAAGTCAGTTTTTGATTTTTCTATTATATAATTTTTATAAATCGACTTATATGAACTGTATAAATTTTATACATTGGTTATGTTGCCAACATGTTTATATGAAGAGGTTCGAGCTTTATTATTCAACTTAGGCGATTTGTTGTGTAGAGAAGACAGTTACAAGACCATTTGACATTGCGATGCCCAAGATCGAGCTCTACAATTTGGCTGGGCAAAAGCTTATCACTTTAAAAAATGTCAAAATAGAGCAAATAAAAAATAGAGAATGTAAAAAATCGTTAGAGTTTGAAGAAGATACTAAAACTTACATTTCAGCGCATATCAGTGAGAGTTAGCCTAATCTTTTCTTTGTTTCAATGTAAAAAAACTAAATAGGAGATGATTTGATGAAGCACTAAGCGCTGCTAGAAAATAGAGTTCGAATGTGGGGTCTTGTAGAAACTACATAATCAATTAAACCATATATATAAATATCTTCCTGACATTTTGCACTAACCTAGCATTAAGTATGGATATAGTGAGAATGAAGTGGGTGGTGGACGATCAAGATTACAAGTCTTCAATTAGTGTACACCATTAGTCAATGATATTTTCATTGCCACCTCTTCAACTAGTTATTTCTACCCTGACTGTTGCCTAGTGGAAATGTGAGAGGATGATCTGATTACATGGAGGTAGGGTGTAGAATATGTAGACCATGCCGCATTTATTAACTGATGATAAGTTGGAACAACCACCCTTCTCGAGAAACCACCCCTCTAAACCACTAAACTTTTTTTCTATCTTGAATGTGAGATGAATACATTGTATTTAAAAAAATTAAAAAATAATTTTTTATTAGTTGAAGTAAAATGATAAGATTATTAGTCATTACAAGACATGATTAATAGAATCACTTTTCAATTATCTATTTTTTGTTGAGTTAATCAAAAAGCTTGAAAATTATATTATGATAACGAATACAAAATTTTGTATAAAATTTGTCATATAATTATTATTGGAACACTTCAATATTAACAAAAAATAGTGAAAGTTACAAAGTAAGGACTAAGGTGGCCAATAGGTATGTATGGCCTAGACTCCATGTCAGTGGGAAACACCAATTCAATAACAACCAATGTTCAAGATTCTCTTGCTGGTCGGGGAGAGCCGAGTAAGTGAAAAATAGTAACCACACCAAGATTAAAACTTATAGGTAAAGCTCGACCAACCACGTACAACGTCAAGGTCATAACATACTTTTTTGTCCTTATTCTTTTTAACCTCTATCCAAAAATTTGGATGAGGATCAATAGTAACCATTTATAATTGAGGTTCAACTGAGGCTTGATCTCTATTAGACTCAAAGGTTTCAGATTTATGTAATCTCTTGATTCCTCCCCCTGTAACATTATCTGACAATGTTACTTTATATGATAAATCTTCCACAAATGTCTCTTCCATAGCCTTTAATCCAACATTGTTTATTGTTCCATCTTTAGATTTTTTCTTAACCACATATGTCTTCATATCAATCATGACTTCATCTTATTCATCTTTCGAAAGAGGATGTTCATAACACTACCAATCTTTAGTTTTAATAAGTAGATTTTTTTTTAATTTTCTTATTTGAGGGCATGCTCCCTAGAGATGGCTAGTTTGATGGCAAAAAAGTATCTAAAGGTAGTGTTTTCATAATCCAAGGTTTGGATCCAACGGAAATTGTCATGTTTCAATTGTATTCTATTTAGAAGACCTTTATTAAGAACCACCTCCACACAAATGCGAGCATGAGTGAATTTTTTTTGTTTAGACCTTCCACAAACCTTCTTGATGAATCTTCCCAATTATTTTCCAATAGTTTTACACACTAAAGGGTACCAAAAAAGAAGCGGAAAATTCCAGAGTCGAACCCAAACTACCTTTCTAAATACCACCATAATCACAAGATCAAAATCTAAAATGAGATGGTAATAAAGAGCCCAACACTACCCCAAAACCAATGTCCCTCCTCAAAAAGTCTTTGATAATATTTCAGAGAAAAAATAGAATTGTGAAAAAACCCGTAGAACATAACTAGATCACACAATCCCTGGTCCAAGTAGAATAGACCCATTGCCGCAGTTCTTCTAACCAATCCCAGAGCCCATTAAATCTACAAATAACTACAATTTTAAAATGCTGAAATTAATTCATTTATCTAAAAGAAAAAGATCTCCACTATTAGCATCTCTTTTAATTTCTCCACAATATACATATTTAGAAAAATTGAAGGTGAGGCCATGTTAGAGAAACCTTAGGGCAAGCAACATCTTTGTAGGAAAGAAAAGAACCATAACATCGTAATACCGGTTGCAAAAAAGCTCGATGCCATAAAGATGGCAAGCAAGTTAAGTAAGAGTGGCCACACGCAGCGACAGGCCATCTACCGTAGGTTTCTACAATCGTAGGCCATTTACCGCAGGTTTTAGTAGCCGCAGGCCTTCACCCTTCACCTTCACCTTCACCTTCATTCCTTCACCGATGCTTTTTTCTATGGTCTATCCTGTTGGTGTTAAGCCACACTCAAACCTAGGACCTTCCATACGCTGTTGGAGTGCTCTACCACTGAATCACTGACCCCTCTTGGACCAGCCCATCTTCGGTCCAAGTGTGGCTTAACACCAACACCCCCTTAAACCACACCTCTCGTGTGCTTGGGGCTCCTAGCCTAGGCCTGGCTCTGATACCATGTTGAGACATGGACCAGCTAGAACTTGAACTTAGGACCTTCCATACACAGCTGGAGTGCTCTACTATTGAGCCACTGACCCCTCTTGGACCAGTCCATCTTCGATCCGAGTGTGGCTTAACACCAACATATCCAAATTTGTCATATAATTATTAGCATATTCTCTGAATATTATTTAGAGAATATTTCTTAAGATTAAATGTAGCACTAACATGTGTGCAAGTAGCAAAAGTCGTGCAAAACAAAAATTACGTGGGTGCCTATAAATTAGGCTTTCACAACATCCATTAAATAGATTTTACACGAAGTGTGGGTCAAGTGGAGTCATTGCAAACATGAATTTAAAACTACTTTTCCTAATGCTCACCACGCAATGCTAAGACATATTTATATCAAAATATAAGATAAATTATTTCTTTAAGAGTCCATTCTAAGTACCTCCCTATGATATCCATTTAATTTGTTTAGATCTCATTTATTTCTTGATATCTCATTAACATAATCAACCATCCACCCATCTGCCACGCAAGTATCATATTCCCAAAAAAATAATGCGCATCAATGTCAAATACATGTATTAATAATTTAATTTTGGGTGCTTTTTTAAGTGTCTGTTTCCAAAAATATAATTTGATTGTTATGTGCAATTTAATATTTTTTAAAGATTAATCATTAAATTAGCATTTTTTTAATTTTATTTTTAATTTTGATCTTCTCATATATTTAATTAGTATTCTCATATATTTAATTTATATAGATAATCTTTATTTAAATGTAAAGAATTCCCAATATAAACGCAGTGACTAACAGCTAAACGACCCTTATTTTTAATTGTTCCAATTTTATATTAAAAGAAGATAAAATACTTGACAATGTTTAATGAAATCACATCAATTATCACCCATAAAAACAATGCCCAGTGCCCACCATTTGCAAATGAAAAAATGTATACGGACCACAGCGCAAAGTTTAATAACTTTTTGCACAGTTACAACTGCAGCTCTTTAATTAATTCATGTGTATGTTTCGTGTAAAATATGATGGTGTACTAGTTTCATAAAAAAGAGCTACACCCCACCCTGCACCATGCTGTTTCAAACCCTGCTTTACAGTTTTGCAGACACCATTATTCTTTGTGTTGACGAAAAGATCATTTTCATTTGAATCCCAAGTCGCTCGTAATTTTACATAACTCAAAAATGTTGACAAATAACAACTATGGTAAAAGACTACAAAACTACAAAACGGTGCTTGTTCACAATTCTTGAAAGCTCAATACTGGCTTAAGTCTTCTCCAGAATACCCTATCTTGATAAATCATGGAAACCCAAAATGTAAGGAATTTACCATTGGTTCTGCCTCTCGTTGCAACAACCTCTATCGAGAATTCTTCATGTCCAGGAGATAGAGGAGCGATATGCATCCAATCCCATTTCATATATTAATTTAACTTCTTCCTGTAAACACCAGATGAATTCAGGGGTCCCTATGAAAGTCGTATCAGAGATCAGATAAGAAACTTTATATGCACATGTTGGATCTAAATAATGGGTCTATCACCAGGATAACAACATTACCTATAATGATGTGAGCAGAATGAGAGGGTCATGGATGTGCAAGTACATAATCCCTCTCAAGATCTGGCGAGACCAATTCTTCACAGCCTTAATGTCTTACCTTTAAAAAAAACTTGGCATTGAATGAAGTAAAACAAGTTTCGTCCAAAGTGAAATAACTTACCATCCAAGAGTCCCAGAGATGAGCATATTTGTTACAAAATTGATATTCCTGCTCTTTGTATCCTCCCATATAAAATCCAATGTTTCCAGGTCTATACACCATTTGTTCTGTTTGGGTGTGTCGGATAAATATATGAGGCGATGATTTTTTTAATTAATTAATTAAGCCGGATTAAGCTGGAGGGACGAAGGCCTAAATGGCGTATTCGTGATAAACCACCTGGTTTGCCGACAGGGGAAAACAATGGGTGCGAGGTGGCAAGCAGTTTGTGCGAAGACCATGGGCGAAAGGCAACGCTGTGCTATATAATAAACAGTAACATTGAAGCAACTGGTCATAGATATATTAGCAGTTTGTTTGAGAATAAGTCGATGGTGATAGGCGTATTTCGGTTCAGCGTAGAAAGAGTAACAAGTAGAAAGAGATGCAGGTGTACCTAATCATACCGCAACATCCATCTCATGTCTGGCATATGGCCAGGCCCTACAAGCCGTCTCTGGTGCACAATTTAGAGACCATCAAAGATGAGGATCCTTCCAGAACACACTCTCTACAACACCATCACACAGATCCAGCAGCAACCAGGAAGCCAATTTTATACCCAATGGAAAAATAAATCCCGCAGGTTTCGTTTCCAGCACTAAGCGAAATTGATGTGAAAGGTGCACGCCAGAAAAATTCAGTCCAAGCTCAGCTACGCCCTCTGCCTCTTCAAGAAAAAAAGATCAACAATTATCAGGTTGTAAACAGAGCCCATGAATAAATTCAAGCACCGGCTCGCTTGAGCCAACGCGGTTTCACATTCATGGAGATTTAAAGGACCAAACCTCAGCCTCTGAAAACCCTAATCGCCGTCCAAAGTTCACATCAATAGACTGAAAAAACCAACCTCCTCATAACCATGACTCGCAACACCACCCAGATTCATGGAGTTTTGTTGGAAATACAAATGTCTGTGATTCGAATCTCGGCGAACAGATCAATTCTGCAGAGAACAATTGAATTAGTATCATGCCGAGGCAAAAGCATATTAAGCAGAACAAACAAATCAGAACCCACTGTTGGAGTCATTGGATCATGTTTGGATGCAATATCTGCTCCCAAACCCTTTGCAGATGCGGTTTCTTGCCCGAGATAGAAAACAAATACATTGAAGACTATAGGGTGTGAAAAATAAACTCCCTCAATTTGTTGAGAACATATCGACGGTAAGCAGAGCATTTTTTTTTCAAATAACTAAATCCAGTAATAATCCGCTCCGTACGAACAAATCCAGTATTTAATGTTGAATCAAATTACCGAGCATCAAGAAAAACAAAAGCAAGAACAAATGCATCAGAAAAACACAAAAACATATGGCAGCGATCGGTTAAAAAAAAAGAGCAGATCAAGAAATCAAAAAGGATGAATGAAACAGAAGAAGGGTTTTGGAAAATTTATGGCATGCTATAAATCAACTACACCCATTTCCGCTTAACAGGTTTTATGGACACGTTTCAGTTTTAAGTAAATACGTGGTATGCTGAAAAAAAACTTCCACCAAAGCAAAAAGAAACTTAAGTTGGAAAGAAGTCTTAGCTTTTACAATTTTCAAAATAACTTTACAAATTTAAACATAAAACTTTCCATCACCAATATTTTATAATTAAAATTCACTAATATTTAGAGTGGAATCTTATTTCCTTTGTAATAAATGCCAACTACTTTCCATGCCGCCGCCTTATCCACAATTTGAGCTTTATGAACTTGTCCTCATTATCAAATTCGAATTAATATTTAATGTTACAAATATTATAATATGTTTTATATAACATTGATATAATAATAAGTATTTAATATATTAAAATATTATATTATTATATATACATATATTATATAATATTATAATATATATATGAGATTTATATTTATTAGAAAATGGTACATAGTTTGTAAGGTAGTGGGTTTTTGATTGAATGTTCATTATTGTAAAGTGTTGATGATGACAACATGATGTTTATTTGATTGTAAGAAGTCTTCATTTTAGTAAAGCATTTTATGTGATAGCGTACATCAGATAGCCGATATCATAGACATGCCTTGATTCAGGGTAGTCACTGGATTTATATACCCTACACCCATTACAAAGGGGTTTGTATCTTGCAGGGTAGTGGCATCTTTTATTAACTATTTTCTATTTGATTACTGAAAGACTCAACATTTGATATACAAATCGAATCAACAATCCCATGAAACTTTTACAAAATATATGCCACATGGATGTATTAGGGGATATTGCTTGTGATACAAGGTGAATGTCGTGATAAAGAAGTCACTGTGATAAATTGTCAATCATTTCCAAGTGATAGGGATAATTGGTAGGTTTAATTCTCAGAGAATAGAAGGTGCTCACATTATACACTTTCTTGGGAAATATATTCGACAAATAAAAATAAAGCACTTACAAACGAAAATTAAATAAATATTTATTTCAACACAACTTCGGATCACGTGAACCGGTAGTTGTAATAATGGCACACATAAAATGGATGGAAATGGTACACATAAATATAATTTTTTTTTTTTATAATATTCATTACTTAATCAAATATATATGTATTTCTTTTTAATGGTTTTTATTTTTATTAATTATTCACTAATTAAAATTTAATAATTATATTATTATTAATATAATATTTTATAAAGTGGTGGTGATTTATTTTATATTTTTAAATATTTATTTATCTTCTTTCAATTAATAAATTTTAATATTTAAATAAAAAATACATTAATCTTTTCATATAATTAAATATAAATTTTAACTCCTAAATAAATTAAGAGTTCATTTTTAAAATGATATTTTAATTATTATAAATTTTATATTCTATTGTATCATTTTAAGTTATTATAATTTTAATTGTTATTATTTGACATAAATTAATTGTTAAAAAATATTGTTGGGAAAGATGTTTAGATTTTCTGAACTTTTCACGTACTTACATTACTGTGCATTTGTTACACGATTTTGTACACATACATCTTATTTTCTATGTACGTGTAAAGTTTGTAAACTTTAATTTAATTTAGATGTTAAAATCTAAAAAAGGACTTTAAGAACATATTACATCTATAATAATGGAGTGCAAAAAAAAGAATGGCCTCAATCTTTTCTTCATGACCGATATTTAGACAACTTCATTTAGACAGAATTGAATTTATAAGATCAAATGTTCATATTAAATATTCATATGGGTGGTTTAGATATATTAAATTGAAATAAAATAATTTTAATTATGTTTATCTAACAATAATTGTGGAAAGCTAAATTGGTAAAGAAATTAAGAATGGGATATTATCATAATAATCAACAATGACATTTAAATATGAGAAATAGTTCAATATTCAACAATAGACTCTTGGATAATGTGATATTTTAGATTAGTTTATTTTATTATCTTTTCTATTGACACGAAATTTCATGTGAAATCATACGCCACAAAATGGTTTATAGCTCGCACGATGATACCATCTACTATTGACAAAGACTTTACGTTTGACATACACCGTATCAAATAAACTTATGGATTGAATCCCTCTATTTGTTCGTCTTACCGATTAAGAGAAAATATCCTCACTGATAATCGATCTCATGTAGTAGTCTGTTAAATTTTAATTAAAGGGAGAATATACCTCACAAAAGTAAAAAAAATACTTAACAAATACGATATCATGTGAGAATTTTTGTGATGTGAAAATTTTTGTATTAATTCTTGCAAAATTAAATTTCAAATTAATTAATATTATTTGAATTTTTATATTATAAATGATTTTATGTACACTAATAATAAAATATTATTGATGAAACAAACGATAAAAATATTTTATCACAAAATAATATATAAAAAGAGAATATATTCCACAAATAAAAACAACATTCACTAAATATAGTTACAATTCTTCCGAATTTTTTTGGGCACCTTCGAGACAAGTGCTAGTTATTATCTCTTGAGAGTAGAAGATCCCTTCATGCTCTCCAAATCGTCCTCCACTTGGTGAATAAACAGCTGGATAAGTTTAGAAATTGAAAAACCCCCAACAATAATAATAATGCGTACCTCCTCCATTTCATCATGCATAGATTGTTCTCACTAACTCTACAGCTAATCGAGTGTTTTGTTGTTTGCCACTGTGGCACTGCCAAACAAATATCATCGCCAAGACCAAAATTGTGGTTTGTCCTACACATGGATTAAAAAACATATGTAGTTAGTGGGGCCTCCACCGTAGCCCTGCCGCCGGTTTATATTTCTCTCTGTATATCTACAAACATGACTCTAGAAACTTTTACTTGCAAAAACTTATGGAACAGCTCCCCCATCTTTATGTTCAAATTTGATTATATTAAAATACGTTGTGTTGATAACAATAGTTTACATATAATTATTATTTTAGGATATTGTATTATGTATTTTACATTATAATATGATGTTAATATATATATATATATATTTTTAAAAGAGGGTAAACATTTTATTAATCCAAGAGAGAAGTATAAAGCATAAAAGCTACAAAATGCTCCAACGAGTTAAGAGACAATAAACTAGAGATCAAGAAATGGTCATGCAACATCTCACATCTTCTGTGACCAAATCCATCAAATCTTGAGCAAGATCCCCAGGTAAATTGTCCCAATCATCCCCCAGCCAGGTCCCATTCTTCTCAGAAGCCCATTTGGCCAGCCCATCAACGACCTTATTCCATTCCCAAGGGATATGAGAGAAGGTGATAGAATCAAATAAATCTCCAAGACTAGTGATTTGCTTAGCCACCACCGCACGCTGCCAACTAACATCATCAAACTGCCTTCTATTTATCAAGTCTATCACCACCTGAGAATCCGACTCACAGATAATCTTATTCCAGCGAAGGCCATATGCCTTCTTCAAAGCTAAAAGAATAGCCAAGGCCTCCATAAGATTATTAGAGTGCATCCCCTTATATTCCGAGAAGAAAAACACAACCACCCCAGAACTATCTCTACCCACCCCACCAATGCCAGCTTGCCCAAGGTTGCCCCTTGTAGACCCATCAGTATTGATTTTCAAGACTCCAGTGGGAAGGGGTATCCAGTGCCCTTCCCTAGAAACCTTCCTTCTAGAACACTTGCTCTGCCCAATCTTGGGCCTTCCGGGACCCCCAACCAGAATCCCTAGATTACGAGTTATTCGAATATCCCCAAGATCCACTGGAGCGGACAGATCACATTTAGCATACAAGGTCTCCTGTAAAGCCCCAAGAATGCGAGACCACACTTGACCCACCAGCAACTTCTTATCTAGAAAGACCTTGTGGTTGCGCTCCAACCAGATGTGCCACATAATCAGACTAGGGCCAATTGGCCAAGCTATGTGCATAAATGAAGTCCTCACTGGAATGGGCCCAAAGTTTTGCCAAAACTCCTCCAGAGAAGAAGGGTGACTGTACTGCAAACTCCAGGCTCCCCACCAAAAATACCAAATAGTCTGAGCAAAAGGACACTGGAAGAAAAGATGTGAAACCGTCTCAGCATCTTGTCGACATAAAAAGCATAAGGAAGGGCCTTGGAAGCCACACTTATAGAGGTTATCCCAAGTCAAACACCTGCCATAAACCACTAGCCAAGAAAAGATATTGCATTTTGGCCAAGAGAATTTATTCCAAATATTTTTCCACCAAGGACCCTCAACACTACCCCCAGCCTGTCTGTCCAAAACACGATACCCCGAGGCAACAGTGAACTTCCCTTTTGGATCCAGACCCCAAGCCAACACATCCTGCTCTGGGAGAGAACAACAGACTCTATCAGCCAAAATGGAGGACAACTCCCTCCTATCCTCCAAAGATCCACCCATGGGCCAATCATGCATATCCTTCCACTGATAGACAATACTCTGTCCCAAAGCCTGAGGGGCTTTGAAATCCATCACTCTGCTCCAACCAGCCTGAATAAAAGTCTTACATAAGTCCCCCAAGTGAGGGTGTGAGGAGAGGATAGGCGGGAAGCCATCCCAAGAGTCATGCCAAAAAAGAGCATTGGAGCCTCTATTACAAATCCAAAACAAGCCTTGTTTAACCAGCGCAGCCCCCCTCTTGAGAGTATCCCAGATCATAGACCCTCTCCCCGAAAGGCTAAAACGAGGCACCTCAATGCCCTCCACCTCTCCCAAGTACTTGAAGGTAAGGACCTTGGCCCAATATTGATGTTGATATGAACACCATCTCCAATATAGCTTCGTAGCCAAAGCTTGACCATTCCAATCTGTCCTATGCAAACCCAGACCACCATCCTGCTTTGATCGACAAACAACTTCCCACTTGATTAAGCTCCACTTCTTCGAAAGAAGATTCCCCGACCAAAGAAACTGTCGACAAAGGCCCTCAAAATCTTTGATGAAGCTTGAGGGAGTCGACAACACAAAGCACTTGTATATAGGAAGGGCTTGGACCACAGACTTCAACAGAGTAACTCTTCCAGCCATAGATAACCATCTGTAGGTCCAGTGACAAACCAACCTACGAAATTTATCTATCACATCCTGCCAAAAATACCGAGGGAGTGGGCGCACATCCAGAGGGATGCCAAGGTATATAAAGGGAAGTTTTCCGACTGGAAACCTTAAGATCTTGGCAATATGCTATTGAATAAGCCTGGGGGTATTAAAGAAATAAATACAAGACTTACTTTCATTAATGCTTTGACTTGAGGCGGCTAGGTAACAATCTAAAATTTGACATAAAGCAACCGCTTCAGCCACCTTAGTGACACCCATCAAAGCTGTATCATCCACAAATTGCAGATGTGTTTGAGGAGGAAGAGAATTGCTCCATTTCCAACCCTGAAAGAGCCCATCCATAACATGAGACTTAATGAATCTCCCTAAGCCTTCATACATCAAGATGAACAAGTATGGGGATGAAGGGTCCTCTTGTCGAAGGCCTCTAGAAGCACCAAAAAGATCCGAAGACTCCCCATTTATGAGGACAGAAAATGAGGAAGTTCTCACACAACTCATGACCCAATCAATCCACTCACAACTGAACCCGAAGGCACTGAGGATTTTGATCAAGAAGCCCCAATTAACTCTGTCATAAGTTTTAGCCATATCCAACTTTATAAACATAGCCTTTTCCTTAGAAGAGGCCATAGAGTGAATAGTCTCAGTGGCAATAATTACTCCGTCCAAAATCTGTCTACCCACAACAAAGCCCCCTTATTCCTCTGAAATAAACTTATCCAGACATGGCTTCAAACGTTCAATAATTAGCTTTGTAATGATTTTATACACCACATTGCATACAACAATCGGTCGAAAAAGATCCAACGAATCAACACCCTCACATTTTGGGATAAGATCAAGAAACATAGCATTCATGGCTCGCAACATTTGCTTATTCCTAAAAGACTCCTGCACCACGTCCAAAAGATCAAGGTTGATGACTTCCCAAAATTCCTGAAAGAACTCAACTAGGAAACCATCAGGTTCAGGAGCCTTGCCTTTTTTCAACTGAAATACCACATCCTCCAACTCCCTCAAAGAAATAGGTTTAAGAAGAGAAGCATTCATATACGTAATCACTAGAGAAGGAATACAAGCCACGATGGAGGCTTCCTCTTCACTAGCAGGCGGGGTATCTTCAGAAAAGAGAGTAGAGAAAAAATGAACTGCCTCACTAGAGATCTTCGAAGAGGAAGAAAGTATAGAACCCTCAGAAGAGCGGAGAGAAGAGATAAAGTTACCTTATCTTTGAGCCTTCGCCGATTTATGGAAGGAGGTATTTATGTCCCCTTCTTGAAGCCAATCAACACGGGCCTTCTGTTTCCAAAAAAATTCCTCACGAAGCTCCCATTCCTCGAGGTCTTTCACTGCACTGACCTCAAGTCTGCTTAGATTTGCATCTAGACCTTGGTCTCGAATCTTCCTAGTAATAGAATCCAAGCGCTCCTGGGCAACCCTTTTCCGCTGAAACACATTGCCGAACTGAGACTTATTCCAATGTTTCAATTTATACTTCACATATTGAAGCCTCTTCACAAAAGAGCACATTGCTGTACCAAAAGCAGGTTGTCCTGCAGTCCACCAGCTAGAAACCAAGTCAAGAAGACTCTCCTCCCTGAGCCGCATAAACTGAAATCTAAAAGTTTGTTTCTTAGGATGGTCAACCAAATGGACAGAGAATTTAATCGGCCAATGGTCTGATCCTCGCCAATCTAAAATTTCAAAACTTGACAACCACTTGTCACCCACCCAAAAATAAGACACAAGAAACCTGTCTAACCATTCAGAGATGGCATCATCTCCAAGCCTCCTATTATTCCAAGTAAACATGCCATTTGAAGGTTTAATATCCACAAGCCGAAGCCGAGCCAAATTATCCCTTAGAAGATCAAAAGAGGGGTCCAAACAAGGCATGCCCCCCCTTTTCTCCTCGAGGGAGGCAATTGCATTGAAGTCACCTGCCATAATTTAGGGAAGGAAAGGATTCAACGATCTCAGAAAATTGATATGTGACCATAGGAGAGTCTTTCCAGGGACATCCGTTGGAGCATAAATGTTAGAAAGAAGAATTCTTTCCCCCATCTCCAAACTAATTGCAACTAGAGAGATGGAAAATCTACTAGAGATCCACCAAACAGGGGAAATTTGTCGAGGATCTCAGAGGCAAGCAAGACCCCCTGAGCTGCCTTACGCACCCACACACTGGCAACACCCTCTGTTCTAAATTTTAGAAACACATTGCATCATACCATCCACAGATAACTTTGTCTCCTAGAGGAAAACCACATCTGGAGAATGAGCACTAACCAAGTCTTGAATAGCCTTTTGTCTAGGGATGCTATTCATATCCTTTACATTCCAAGATAACACAATCATCGTGAAGGGTGAGAGAAGTGAGTATCCAATGTCTTAATCGACCCAAATTCCACCAATGTCTCTCCAACCAACTTAAATTTCTCCTGATCCTTCTTCCTCCCCACCTTCTGGGGCTTATCAGGTGCACCTTTTTTCAAAGATTTTTACTGTAAACCCATAATAGACAAAGAAAATAGGCTTTTTTCCTTACCAGTGTCTTCCAAACCCGGTCCACTGGCTAAACTCACCCTTTCATCCGAAGAGGCCATGGGGGTTTCCACCAAACCACACGAGTCCCTAAACCCAACATCGAGGAGAGAAGAAACTGAATCCATCACCACCCCAGAATCCACCACAAGATCAAGGACCGAGGTAGTGACAATTAAAAACTCAGAGTTATGATCAACTAAAGGAGAGGCTTCAACATGCATGTCAGAAGAAACCCTCTCCTCATGGACTAATTCACTCAAAACCTCAAACTTGTTAAAAGTCTCCCCCTCTTGATGATCCCGAAGAGTCCTCTTCTGACCCCGATTCTTGTTTCGTGCCTTAACTAGTACAAAACCATCTTTATTCGGTACCACCCCCTGCATGGGTGTTTTACCCTTTTCTACCCTTGGAATAGATGGAGCCTTCACATTATCTAAACCATGAGCACCCAAGGCATGAGGGCATCTCCTTAGAAGATGGCCATACTCATGGCATAGCCGACACTGGAAAGGTAAAGTCTCATAGTCTACCTATTGAGTCCAGGAGCTAGACCCAACAGTGAGATCAATAAAATATGGCAGAGGCTGGCTTAGGTCAATCTCCACACAGAACCGGGCATAGGAAAAAATTTGCTTCTCCAGAGTTTGCTGAGACGGGCCAATAGGTTTCCCTAGTAGCAACACAATTGATTGTAGAATATCCTTTCTCCAACATTCCAACAACAATCAAGGAAAATGAACCTACACCGATAGCTTCGAGGGTAGTTCCTCCGCAAAATTAAATCCTGCATGCCAAGGCTTCATGAAGAGGCCAACCTGATTATAAAAGTAGGGCCCTCCCTCAAAAACCTTGTTACGATTGGAGATACATGTAAAGACCATAAAAAAGAAGTTATTCGCAGTGAGCAAGATTTCAAAATCACCTTCCGGATTCCATGACTTGCGAAACCAGGGTTCCAAAAAAGGCATCGAAACCCTCAATCCCATAAATTTGTAGATTAAAGCATGCTTGCTATAATACTCCAGGTCCTTAGTGACCGCCTCTATTTGAATCACCAGCTTTGGACGAACTTTAGCTCTTTCCAAGCATTCGTTTATCTTGTGCAATTTCAAAGCACCAATGCTATAAACTCCAACATCAGGTGGGGATGGATGAGGAGACCCATCACCAACCCTAGCCATATCAACATCCCCAGATGTCTCGCCCAAAAGCATATATTCTGCCATTTGAAAGCCCCTAAAACCCTCGCGCCCCAAACCAGCCTCAAAAAATGCATGAACAAGTCAACCCCCCCGAAAGCTAAAAACCCCACCCCTTTTTGAAAACGATCCCACAGGGCCCGGTCTGCAAAGAAACTGCGCGGGCTGCAGAGAACAAAAGTCTGCAGACCGTGACCTGATACAGGTCGCAGGACTGCACAAGGCTCCCGTGCGCGTGCTCCATCATCCGTTCAATATATTATTAATATAACAAATATCTATTAATTGAGGGCATTTACATGGGAAAGTTGCATGCATGTTGATTCGCTTGCAGTGTAAGCATGAAAGAATGGATTTTGAATATGATGTCTCATTTTCTATACAAATTCCTTATCAAATCAATATTTTATTTTCATCTTTCATTTATTTCTTTTAATTATGGTTGATTTAGATTTCCAAAAGTAGGATTTCTTCTCCATTTGAGATCTAAGTGAGCCAGAAATAATTTCACATAACACTCACTTTAATTAATATAAACGATAGTTACCTATGCATAATTTTGTTTGTCGATGATAAATTACATATATCCCTTTTAAAAAAAAATCAATTGTTACAATATTTCATTATTTTGGGCATACACTGCAAATCTTATTGATATACTAGTTATCATCTTCAATTTTTGCTACTGCTATGGTTGCTTCTTTTTCTCTCATGCAAACGCAGTGCTTCTTTAGTTATAGAGATTAAAAATCCTCTTTAATTTAAGATGCCTGACTTCAAGTGATAAATTACAGGGTCTTTTGTGAGCAAAAAATAATGTAAGTGGTTTTTTATTGTCATTATTAATTTAAGTTTTTAAATATATCTTAGTTGTTTATTATTTTCCCATTACTACCTTGTTTTTTGTTTTTAATTTATTTTGGGGTTTTTATCATAATTGATTCTTTTTTTTGTAAGATTTTTTTTCCATAGAATAATTTTTCGGTCCTTGAGTGAGTATACCATATATTGATTTTTTAATGTAATATTTATTAATTTGGTATAATTTTTTTTCAAAATATTCTCACTTTTAATCTCAATGATAAGGTCTAATTCCACTAGAAAAACATTGTATAATGATTAATACTTTAACAAAAATATCAAATGAGTGAGAATAAAGAATATCTTAAATAAATAATATAGGTTATAATGTAAAATGTTTGGCAAAATGTAATGTCCACTTTTTTAAAAATGAATTAATATTATTAAAATAAAAAGTATTTTTAAATACTTTAAAATTAAAATTAAAATATACATTAGTTGCCAAAAGTGAATATGTCAACAACTCCTTTCTATTTTTGATTTAATAAAGGAACTTTTGGAGCTTGGGTTAACTTAACCTTTAATGAAGATAAGGTATGATTTTTTTAAAAGTATTCTAACTCTCCCTCCAAGGGAAGCGTCCCTTTTTGGGAAGGGTTTGTTAAAAAAAGAACGGTATAAAAAGGGGAATGAGGATCATTCGAGAGGTTACCATGTTTTTGAATAAATCTATGAGTTTGAGCATGCTTAGTTAACTTTCTACCTTGAATGAAGAAAATCTTCTCTGGTAAGTGGAATTAGGGACGAAAATCCTAATTTTAGAACTAGGGTAGCTTCACACAGTAGTTGTATTGAGCTCCAACATTATGGCTTTTCAATATTTTTAGCTTTGGAAGGGTGGTGACTTTACCCTAGGGTTTGGTGATTGCTTTTGAGGGTGGAAACTTGCTATTGGAGGTTGGAGAGTTGGTTTGGAAACCCAACTATGGTAGCAATCAACATTTTTAGGTTGAAGACCCCTTGTTACAAGGGTTGCATTGGTTTTGAGGAGTTAAGACCCCTATTTTAGGGTTGCACTAGGTTTTTGGATGTAAAATATTCCTATCAGTTGGGCGACCTTTTGGGGTCTAATTTTAGGGTTTCAAGGGCTATTTATCCTAATTTATAGATCTAAACAATTGATAACATTCTATTATTTTAAAAATATATTTCCCAGCGATTTTGATCTTAAAAATTTCAAAAATAAGGTATTATATCGATAATAATATTCATAAATTATTAGTGAATATTTGAGGGTTAAATATTGCATTTTTTCTTGGAAAATTGCATTTCTAGAAATCTGTAAGCTTAACTTCTAGTGGAATGGACCTCCTTTCATAAGAATCACTCTAATTATGATTATCAAGGTGATCATCTTGTGTTTTATCAATATATATTTACCTCTTAAATTTATTTATTTCCTTGTGTCCCGTGTATGTATCTAAGGCCACTTTGTCCTTTATGAAAGGATATAGAAATATGATCAATGATGCCTTGTACAAATTATTTGAGCCATTGATTGTAAATATATTCCATTTTTTTTATCTCGTACGTGAGATGAAATATTTTGAATCACAAAGCTCTTTAATGGAGAGGTAAAGGCACAATTGAAAATAACATGTTTTGGATTGTGGACATGTGCAGTCTTATCTCAAGTATCGCAACCCTTAGACATAAATCTTGAATTTGATTTTATTGTTATTATGAGATAACAATGCAATAAGTGTTTGTATTCTAATTATGTTGATTTTATTTAAGTATTATCTTTCCTTTTTCAAATTTAGATTTATTTTGAAGGAATAATTTTTTTGTACAAGTTGTCCTTGTATTCTCTTGGACTAATAGGTGTGAACATATTGTGAGACAATTCGTCATCTATATTAATGATATTGAATTTTATTTTGTGGAAGTAATCATGTTTATTTCCTTGCATACCATTTTCGTTGCCATCACTATCATAATAATATTTGACTATGTAATTTGGATTTTCTAAATTAACCAAAACAGGAAGGTATGAAATTGTATCTTTTTGCTCTACATTAGCTTGTGGTGATTTCTTTGTTTCTTAAATAATAATCATAACTAGTTATTTGTCATTTACTTTACTTAATTCTCCAACCTTATATGTATAAAGTTGATCTAGTGGAATAGGATGTGATGGAGGTATTATAGAGTAATGCATAAATTTTAACTTTGAATTTCTCCTATTATTTGATTGTATCATTTTATAGTATTTGAAGGGATCGTTATCTATGGAGAATGTATATAAATATCCATCATGAATGAACTTCACAAATATGTATAATGTATATTATACTTATTCCATGACATGTATCCAGGTATCTGTTATGCCTTTAACCATTGGTGTATCTAGGTATATGTGCAGCTGACTTGTGGCTTACAACCTCTTTTATTTACTTGTTACATTTCTCTATGTTTTTAGATAGGTCAGCCTATGGAATAACCTTGGATAGGTAGAATATATATAGGTGGTAGTGGTTAGTCTTTAATCATCATGTGAAGTATTATGCTATTAGTGCATTGTTGTGGAGGTTGCCCCCTCGAAGTGGCTTTGCTATATTATCCAGTATTCTGTTCTACTGTCAATTATCACTGTGTAATCTCTCATATTTTCTTATTCTGCATAATATAAAATCATTCTGTGTGAATATCTAAGTAATTTCATTACAAGTGGTATCAGAGCTTCGATTTGGGTAAGTTTCCTGTGGCATTTTTTTTTTCTGGATCTTGTGAGGTGTGGCTTCTGGGAGCAGTGAAAGCGAAAAAACATAACTTGTAATCTAGAAAGAATTAATTTTTTTCGTTAGCGCAGGATTGCTCAAAATATTTTTTTAAAAAAAATATTCAAAAAAAAAGTCTAAATTTTTTTCCCCTTGCACACTTGTAGTCATTGGATTCATCTCAACGAGAGGATCACAATGGTATATTTTATCGGTACACTTTTTTGGTATCAAAATTTTTACTCTAGTGCACAAAGGTAATCATTGGATTCGTTTTGACAAGGTGATCACAATGGTACCATTTCTTGGTACACTTTTTTTGGGGTCAAAACTCTTCAAGGGTTTGTTTATGACAGGTCCTTCAACTCGGGGAAGAAAAGGGGCACTAGAAACTCCTAAGATTCCTGTCGACGACATAGAATCTGAAACTTTAGATTTGATGATTTTTTAGCTGTAAGAGGACCTAAAAAACTTGGTGAGGCATGATGACTTTGTTGCAGTCTAAGTTGATGTTTTAGGGATACACAAAGAGATTAATGGAGTTCACAGTGAATTACAGTATATCACTATGCAATTGGCTGTCCTCACATCTCAATTTCAGCCTAACAACCCTCCACTTCAGCATCCAAATCCTCCTCTCAACATAACTCCCATGCTGGTATGGAACTGATGTTTCCAAAAGTGGACATGCATAAGTTTGATGGTAAGGATCCTCTCACTTGGATTAACCAAATTAAGAATTTATTTGAGCTGCATCAAACCCTTTGTTCTCAAAGGGTGATGGTGGCATCCATGTATATGAAACCTGGTAATTCATTTGGTATCATTGGTTATATGCTTAAAAGAAAAAGAATGGTGCTCCTGTTACATGGACTATTTTTACTAAGGAGTTGACAGCTCATTATCAGAATAATGTCTCTAAAAACTATTTCAACTAATTAGCCAAGCTGTGACAAATAAGACCTATGAAGGATTATATTCATCAATTTTAGAATCTCTCTTTACGGGTGGAAAATATCACTGAGAGAAATTTGACAGATCTATTTTTGGGTGGCCTCAAAGATAGCATCTAATATGAGGTTTGAATGTTTAGCCCAACATCTGTATAAGAAGCTATTCTTAAGGCACGCATGATAGAAGAAAAAAGATGGTCAAAAGGAAAACTTTTACTACTGGTCATGATCACAACTTTCTAGCAACATCATTTCCATAGCCCACCAGATTAACACGACGACAAATTGAGGAGATTGAGCCAAAAGGTTGTGTTATAGTTGTGATAACAAATGGAGCAAAGACCATCGTTGTGCTGAAAGGAAGCTATTTTACATTGAAGGTGCCAATGATGAAGATGATGTATAAGTACATGATGCAGATGCAGAAGTTCCTGAGGAGGAATCCCCCAAACTCTTAAGGTGATGGGTTTCCTTAAGAAACAAAAGGTCACTATCTTGATTGATTCTGGGAGCACACACAACTTCATCCATAATAAGTTGGCTATTCATTTGAACTATTTCATTTATCCAACTCCAAAATTTTAGGTTATGATTGTAGATGGTGGTACTGTCAACTATTCAAGAAAATGTTATAGTATTAAGTTGGCCATGGGAGACTACTTATTGGAGTCTCCTATGTTTGCTATTCCGATGGGTGGAGCTGATATTGTTAGGTGTGTGAAGCTAAAAGCTTCACCAAGGAGCACACAAACAGGTTCAGGTCTACACAGACGTCGGCGTCAGTCAGTTGCAGTTACAGAGGTGCCGACGTCGGCAGTATGGTTGGCCGGCGACGGTCACAGGCAAACAGGCAGGAACCGACGTCGGTTACCTGTGTGTCCAGAAAGCGATTTCCGAGGACAGAAGCGAGTGTTTGCATGATGAGTTTGAGTTGTAGACTCAAGCTCGCATCTCTATTGTTAGCAATATTATTTTTAGAGCCCTTGTTGAAGAGGCTTAACTGTTTGTTGTAAGAGCATGCTCAAGTTTCCTATTTCTATATGTAGGAGAGATCTTCTAAGCTATTGTGTGTGTATGAGTAGAACATTGTGAATGTTTGAAGGACAGTACTCTTGAGAGAGAGCTCTTGAAGAATAGAGATCTAGTGAGAGATCTTGTGTGCATCTGAGAGAGGTGTGGAAGAACAAAGTTCTTCATTTGTATTCCTATTGTAAAGAGTTTTTAATACAAGTTTTCAGGGTGTTTTCTTGTATATCTTGTTCTGTGCTATTTATCATTTCAGTTACTTATCTATCTGATTTATTTCCACATTCATTGCTTTCACAAGTGTAATCCATTGTTGGTTGATCCCCAACAAGTGGTATCAGAGCTCAGGTTCACTAACAGGTGGTTCAGATCTGTGTAGTGTGTTTGGATTACAGGTTGCTCACAGGGATTTCT
This sequence comes from Torreya grandis, assembly GCA_037957365.1. Taxonomy (NCBI): domain Eukaryota; kingdom Viridiplantae; phylum Streptophyta; class Pinopsida; order Cupressales; family Taxaceae; genus Torreya; species Torreya grandis. The sequence continues at coordinate 1,071,706 of JARHVA010002590.1, read as the reverse complement.
GTTTGAGTGGGAGAAGCAATGGCAGAAGAAAGTAAGTTGAGAATGGAAAAGTTTAATGGCAAGAACTATCAACACTGGATAATGCAGATAGAGGACTATCTGTATCAGAAGGATCTTTACTTACCGTTAGGTGGGATAGCAAAGAAGCCCAAGGACATGGAGGATGAAGAATGGGAAGTTCTTGACAGAAAGGCTCTTGGTCTATAAGACTGAGTCTGGCCTCCATTGTGATATCTAATTTGTCACAGGCAAAAACTACGGTAGAGTTAATGACCACGTTAGCAAATTTGTATGAAAAACCCTCTGCTTCAAATAAGGTATATTTGATGAAGCAATTATTTAATTTTTATATGCAAGAAGGTGGATCTGTTTCTAATCACCTGAATGATTTCCATGGTATTGTTAATCAGTTAAGTTCTGTCAATATTGTATTTGAAGATGAAATAAAGGCTCTTTTAATATTATGTTCTTTGCCTGAAAGCTGGCATGGCTTGGTAATGGCAGTTTCTAATACTGCTTCTGCTTTGAATATTTTAAAAGTAGAGGATGTGGTTAGTGTTATTTTGAATGAAGAAATTCGTAGGAAAAGCACAAAAGAGACATCTGAGAACGCTTTAAATCTCGAGAGCAGAGGAAGGCAAAAAGAAAAGAGCAAGAGGAGATCAAGATCTAAGTCTAAGGGAAAAGGTAGATCCAAATCCAGGAATGGCAGAAGGCCACAATGCTGGAACTGTGGAAAGTTGGGGCACATAAGCAGAGATTGCTGGTCAAAGCCTAAGGAGGACAATCAGCACGAAGGAAAGGAAGAGACAAAGGTTGCAGGTATTGCACAGGATGCTCTTATTTTCTCTTTGCATAATAATATAGAAACTTGGGTATTAGATTCTGGTGCATCTTTCCATGCTACCCCTAACAGAGAATATTTCAGTGACTATGTCCATGGAGATTTTGGAATAGTGTACTTAGGGGATGATGAGCCTTGTAAGATTACTGGCAAAGGTAAAGTGCAGCTAAAGATGCAGAATGGCAACACATGGGTGTTGAGGGATGTGATGCATGTTCCTAGTTTGAAGAGAAATTTGATTTCTGCAGGTAAGCTAGGTGATGAGGGTTGTACAGTAACTCTCACAACAGATTCTTGGAAGGTGACCAAGGGTGCACTTGTTATGGCCAGAGGTAAGAGAGAAGGTACTCTCTATTTGTGTAATTGTGTTACTAACAAATCTCTTTCAGTTTTATCTACTTCAGATGTGGATGCTAAATTGTGGCACTCAAGGCTTGGCCACATGAGTGAGAAGGGGATGTCAATCCTTAAGTCTAAAGGTATGCTTTTAGATTTGAAAAGTATGGATCTAGAATTTTGTGAGCATTGTGTATTTGGAAAATAGAAAAGGGTTAGTTTTCTAAAGACTGGGTCTACTAAAAAAAGGCAGAAGTTGCAGCTTGTTCACACAGACGTGTGGGGACCGGCTCAGGTAGCCTCTATTGGCGGATCACAGTACTATGTTACATTCATAGATGACGCCACAAGAAATGTATGGATCTACTGTATTAAAAAGAAATCTGATGTTTTTGAGACTTTTAAGATTTGGAAAGCCATGGTTGAGAATGAAACAGGCAGAAGATTAAAGTGCTTGAGATCTGATAATGGCGGTGAGTTCTGCAGTCTTAAGTTTAACTGGTATTGTTACACTCGTGGAATCCGAAGACAAAGGACGGTTCCAAGGACACCTCAGCAGAATGGTATTGCTGAAAGGATGAACAGAACCATTATGGAGTGTGCAAGATGTATGAGATTGCATGCAGGGTTGCCCTTAGAGTTTTGGGCAGAAGCAGTTGACACCGCAGTGTACCTGATCAACAGAGGACCCTCTACAGCTCTGGATGGTGGAATTCCAGAAGAGGCATGGACAGGTAAAAAGGTAGATCTCTCATATCTCAAAGTTTTTGGTTGTGAAGCCTTTGTGCACATAGATAAGGAAAATAGAAAGAAGCTTGATGCTAAGTCTATGAGGTGCACGTTTATAGGCTATGGCTCAGATGATTTTGGTTTCAAATTTTAGAATCTAGGAACTAACAAGGTAATTAGGAGCCGTGATGTTGTTTTCAATGAAAGAGTGATGTACAGTGATCAGATAAGGAAGCTAGATCAATCTGGGCAGAGCAATAATGAGTTGGACGAAGTTATGGTCCAAAATGAGCTCGCGAGAAAAAGAAATAATCACTTACAGGAAAACACAGAGACCGACGTCGGCAGGTTTGGAACCGGCGTCGGCAGTATAGAAACCGATGTCGGTCATACAGAGACCGACGTCGGCAGACCAGGCACCGGCGTCGGCCAGGAAGAACCGGCGTCGGCCAGTAACAGGTCTACAAGTGGCCGAGGTCGGTCACTGTCAGAAAGTTTGGGTGGACAGATTGTTGAGAACGAGTCCAAGACACCAATCAGGAGGTCTGAAAAGGTAAGTAAGCCTCCAATTAGATATTCTCATTCTTTATATTATTTATTGCTAACCGATGGTGGAGAACCAGAAAGTTTTGAAGAAGCATTACAGGTGGAGTCCAGGAGTAAGTGGGAGCGTGGCATGGTTGAGGAGATGGAGTCCTTAAGAGAGAACCAAACATGGGATTTGGTTGAATTGCCAGCTGGTAAGAGAACACTGAAGAACAGGTGGACCTACAGGTTGAAGGAATGTGATGATGGACAGATGAGATATAAGGCCAGATTGGTGGTAAAAGGATTTGCACAAAAGCCAGGTATTGACTTTGGTGAGATTTTTTCTCCTGTTGTTAAGATGACTTCTATAAGGGTTGTATTGTCCTTGGTTGCTTTTGAGGATTTGCATCTTGAGCAGCTAGATGTTAAGACATCGTTTCTTCATGGAGATTTAGATGAAGAAATTTACATGGAACAGCCAGAAGGTTTTGAGGTCAAGGGTAAGGAGAAATTAGTGTGCAGGTTGAAGAAAAGCTTGTATGGCCTCAAGCAAGCTCGTAGGCAATGGTACTTGAAATTTGACAGGTTTATGACTGAGCATGGCTACAGTAGATATCAATATGACCATTGTGTATATTTTAAGAGATTTGATAACGGTAGATATATTATTCTATTGTTGTATGTAGATGATATGCTGGTTGCAGGATCTCACATGCAGGATATCTCTGAGCTTAAGGTGAAATTAGCTCAAACGTTTGCTATGAAGGATTTGGGAGCAGCTAAGAAAATCCTTGGCATGAGCATTAAGAGAGATAGAAAAAATCACAGGTTGATATTGTCTCAAGAAGATTATGTGGACAAGGTGTTGAAATGGTTCAATATGCAGGATGCTAAACCGGTAAGCACACCTTTGGCTGGACATTTCAAGTTGAGTAAAGAACAATATCCCAATTCACATGATGAGGTAGAGTACATGAGTAAGGTTCCATATTCTTCCGCGGTAGGAAGTTTGATGTATGCAATGGTGTGTACTAGACCGGATATTGCCCAAGCAGTGGGAGTAGTAAGCAGGTATATGGCCAATCCAGGAAAGGAACATTGGAAAGCAGTACAATGGATCCTTAGATATCTGAGAGGAACCAGCAGTAGACACTTATGCTATGGAGGTTCAGATACTTCTCTACATGGCTATGTAGATTCAGATATGGCAGGAGATTTGGATGGCAGGAGGAGCACCACAGGTTATGTTTTTACTGTAGGTGGAACGACAGTCAGTTGGATATCTAAGTTGCAGAAGGTTGTAGCCTTGTCAACTACAGAAGCAGAGTACATTGCAGCTACAGAAGCTAGCAAGGAGATGATATGGATGACACGGTTCATGGAAGAGCTTGGAAGGGAGCATGGGAGTTGCAGATTGTATAGTGACAGTCAGAGTGCGATCCATTTGGCTAAGAACTCAGCTTTTCATTCTAGAATCAATCACATACAGCTAAGGTACCACTTCATACGGCAGGTATTGGAAGATGGTGAGTTGAAGCTGGAGAAGATCCATACAGACAAGAACCCTGCTGATATGCTAACAAAGCCAGTTACTAAGGAGAAGTTGAATCTTCATTCAACTTCTATTGGTCTTCATGATTGAGTTGAAGATGGAGGAGCTAGAAGATGTTGTTGTACAGGTACTGGTGCAGCTGGTTTATCTCCAAGTGGGAGATTGTTAGGTGTGTGGAGCTAAAAGCTTCACCAAGGAGCACACAAACAGGTTCGGGTCTACACAGACGCCGGCGTCGGTCAGGAGCGACCGACGTCGGTCAGTTGCAGTTACAGAGGCGCCGACGTCGGCAGTATGGTCGGCCGGCGACGGTCACAGGCGAACAGGCAGGAACCGACGTCGGTTACCTGTGTGTCCAGAAAGCGATTTTCGAGGATAGAAGCGAGTGTTTGCATGATGAGTTTGAGTTGTAGACTCAAGCTCGCGTCTCTATTGTTAGCAATATTATTTTTAGAGCCCTTGTTGAAGAGGCTTAACTGTTTGTTGTAAGAGCATGCTCAAGTTTCCTATTTCTATATGTAGGAGAGATCTTCTAAGCTATTGTGTGTGTATGAGTAGAACATTGTGAATGTTTGAAGGACAGTACTCTTGAGAGAGAGCTCTTGAGGAATAGAGATCTAGTGAGAGATCTTGTGTGCATCTGAGAGAGGTGTGGAAGAACAAAGTTCTTCATTTGTATTCCTATTGTAAAGAGTTTTTAATACAAGTTTTTAGGGTGTTTTCTTGTATATCTTGTTCTGTGCTATTTATCATTTCAGTTACTTATCTATCTGATTTATTTCCGCATTCATTACTTTCACAAGTGTAATCCATTGTTGGTTGATCCCCAACAGATATTGTTTTGGGAGTCTAGTGGCTCACCACTTTGAGCACTATTGAGTTGAATTTTCAAGAATTATTCATGAATTTTTTATTTTTAAGAAAGGACATTTGAGCTAAGAAAATTAAAGGCTAAATCTCCCCAACTTGTTAGCTCCCATAAAATGACAAAGATTCTCTGTAAGGGTGCTGAGGGATTTGTAGCTCACTTGTTTTTTTATAGAAGTATAGCCAACTCAACCGTCTCTACCTCTTGATCTGCAACAAATAATTGATTCTCATTTCGTTGTTTTTAGAGACATGCCAAAAAGACTTCCACCTAGATGCATGCATGATCATGCTATCACACTTATTATTCGTAGTACACCACCCAACATCAGGCCATACAAGTATCCCTATGTGCAAAACAATGAAATTGAAAAGATGGTGCAAGAGATGTTGGATGCAAGAATCATTCACCATAGTCAAAACAAATACTCTTCACTAGTTGTCATGGTGAGAAAGAAAGATGACACTTGGAGGATGTGCCTGATTACATAGATCTCAACAAGTACACTATCAAAGATAAGTTTCCAAATTTTGTCATTAATGATTTGCTAGATGAATTGAATGGTGCTCTTTATTTTACCAAGTTAGATCTGCATTTTGGGTATCATCAAATCAAGATTCGTGATGAAGACATACCCAAAACCACTTTCATGACTCATGAGGGCCATTATGAGTTTTTGGTTATGCCTTTTGGCCTAAAAAATTCACCATCTACTTTTCAGAGTTTGATGAATACTATTTTAAAGTCATTTTTGAGAAAAATTATTTTGGTATTCTTTGATGATATCCTCATTTATAGTAAAAATTGGGCAGACTATTTGCAACATGTGAAAAAGGTACTCTCCATTTTGGAGCAAAATCAATTGTATGCCAAACCTTTCAAATATACTTTAGGGGCTGGTGAGGTTGAATATTTGGGTCATTTGGTGTCTTATGAAAGATTAAAAGTGGATCCTAAAAAAGTCCAAGCAATGGTGGATTGGTCAATTCTTAAGACACTCAAGCAACTTTAGGGATTTTTGGGCCTTACTAGTTACTGTCACAGATTTGTCAAAAATTATGGTAGTATTACAGCTCCACTTACCTCTTTGTTAAAGAAAGACTCCTTTTAGTTGACTGATGCAACTACCTAGGCATTTGAACAATTGAAATTGGCTATGTGCACTACTCTAGTATTGGACGCCCCTGATTTTTATAAGAGTTTTGTGGTTGATTGTGATGCATCTAGGCATGGTATGGGTGCTGTACTCATGCAAGAAGGTAGACCACTGGCATTTAAAAGTCATCAACTTAAGGGTAACAATTAACATAAGCCCATCTATGAGAAGGAAATGATGGCTATTTTGCATGTAGTCAAACAATGGAGACCTTATTTGATGGGTCATCACTTTCAGGTAAAAACTAATCATGATAGTCTTAAATATTTTTTAGAACAAAGGTTGTCATCTGAAGAGCAACATAAATGGGTAACTAAGATGCTAGGCTATGATTTTGAAATAGTCTACAAAAAATGCAAGGATAATGTGGTGGCAGATGCACTATCCAAAAAATATGAATCAGTTGGGGCATTGCTATGTGCCATAACCATTTTGCAAGTAGATTGGCTAGAGGAAGAACAATCAGAATGGGAACATGATAGTATTGCTCATGATTTGATTCAAAATCTTTAGCAAGGTTTAGATGGATTTGAAAAATTAACATGGAAAGGTAATGCATTATGGTACAAAAATAGATTGTACCTATGTAAGAATTCTCTTCTTAAACAAAAAAATCCTTCAAGAACTTCATGCAACTCCAATTGGGGGTCATTTAGGATTTTTGAAAACCTATCACAGGATCAAGCAGGATTTTTTTTGGGAAGGTCTCAAGGGGGATGTCCAAAAATATGTGGCTGAATGTATGATCTATCAACAAAATAAAGACAAAACCATCAAAACTCCAAGTCTTTTACAACCTTTTTCTATCCCTAGCTAGCGTTGGGAAGAGATATCTATGGATTTCATTATAGGGTTACCAAGATTTGATGGTCAAAATGTTATCATGGTTTTTTTAGATCATCTCAATAAGTATGCTCATTTTTGTTTACTATCCCAACCATTTATTGCTAGTACAATAGCTTATGCTTTTCTCAATACAGTTTAGAAACTACATGGGACCCCTAAGATCATTGTCTGTGATAGAGATCCCATTTTTACTAGTAATTTTTGGACTGAGTTATTTACATGTTTAGGAACTTAATTGGCTCATAGTTCATCCTGTCATCCTCAATCTGATGGACAAATTGAAGTAGTCAACAAATGTCTAGAAGGATATTTCCATTGTTTTATTTTTGATAAACATGATAAATGGGTTCATTGGCTGTCACTTGCTAAATGATGGTATAATACTTCTATTCATAGTTCTTCCAAAATGTCTCCTTTTGTGGAACTATATGGATACCACCCTCCATCCATCACTTCAACCTTGAAGGTCCATCTTAAGGTTTGTGTAGTTGAATAACATATTCACCATCAATAGGAGGTCCTTGCAAGTTTACGTGAAAATTTAGCTATGGCCCAGAATCACATGAAGAAACAAACATATCAACATAAAAGTGAGAGGCATTTTGACATTGGTGATTGGGTCTTTGTTTGCTTACAACCATATAAACAGATGTCATTGAAGCAACAAAAAAAGGATAACAAGCTGTACCCTAAGTATTATGGGCCTTATCAGATCTTGCAGAAAATTGACAGTGTGGCCTACGAGTTAGATTTTATTTCATCCACTCACATACATCCTGTATTTCATGTATCGTGCTTGAAGAAAGTCATTGGAAATAGATTTACCGTTTAAATAAAATTAACAAAATTAGATGAAGAAGGTAGAGTTATTCTTGATCCCGAGGTGATCTTTCAACGATGCACCAAGCAACTGCGTTCTAGAGTAATTATAGAATATCTGATCAAATGGAAAAATCTGCCATATGAAGATGGCCACTTAGGAGGATGAAACATTTGTGTAGTAGCATCCAGAGTTGCCACAATGTTGAGGACAACATTGTTTTGAAGGAGAAGGGCTTGTTATGACCTTAACCATTAGTGTGTCTAGGGATATGTGTGTCCGACTTGTGGCTTACATACCTCTTTTATTTACTTGTTACATTTCTCTATGTTATTAGATAGGTAGGCCTATGGAATAACCTTGGCTAGGTATACTATATATAAGTGGTAGTGGTTAGTCTTTAATCATCATGTGAAGTATTCTGCTATTAGTGCATTGTTATAGAGGTTGCCCCCTCGAAGTGGCTTTGCTATATTATCCAATATTTTATTCTGCTGTTAATTATCACTGTGTAGTCTCTCATATCTTCTTATTCTACGTAATATAAAACCATTCTATGAGAATATCTAAGTAATTTCATTAGATCATCCCAAAGAAAAGTGTAATGTATAAAATTAGACATAACCTAAAATACAATAAAGACTATCTCGAGTTCTAGTTTCACATCCAATGATATTGACCCAAGTACTTGATGTGGAATATTATCAAATAATTTAATGCTCTGATCTAATTTTTGGATACTACATATTTGATACCCCGTTGTAAGAAATTTATGTTACAAATATTCATTCCATAACCATTTCATATCAACACATGTTTGACTACTTTAATTTGAACTTGGACATGAATAAAATATCGTAGAATTTTCTCTATTGTGTGTTGTGTAGGTAAGTCTTCATTCTCAAAGGTAATGAATTTTTATGGATCATTTAATGTATTCATGATAGAATAAAAGTATATAGGTTTTATACCATTGTGGATAGTTTTCTCATGCAATGCCTCATATAATATGTCCTTGTAAATAATTGATCTATTTAGTAATTCAAGAATATAAATCTTAGCATGGGTATTCTTTTGTTTATCAATGTTGTCATGCACTTTGGGTTTGTTTATTTGTTTGATTTTTTTTTTCGTTGAGAGGGGGGGGGGGTTGAGGATGAACATGTTTACTAACTCATTTTTGGGGCACCCAACCTCTCTTAGTACTGATAGTATGGATCATTAAATCCAATATAAGCCTTTGGAAAATAATAGGGGTTGGATGGTAGCTAAGATAACCTAGAGGTATATAAGGATGGGGAACAAAAGGAGTTATGCATTTCCTTTGACATCTAGTCGTGACATGAAATAATTTAGATTGAATATTACAACAATATGAATTGAGAAACACTTGAGACTGTTCATTATTTATTTTATCCTTATTAGTGTATAAATATTGGATATGTAGAATTACATATTTATTAAATATTTTTCATATGTAGTCACTAAAATTAACATTTAATGCTAAAACAATGCACTTGTGACTATCACTAATACACACTTAATCTATGCTCAATTCCACGGCTTTAAATTGTTATTCCACTAATCTTATGTGAATGCCTCTATATATTAAGGAAACTTTGATGCTAACTTTACAAGCAACCTAAAATCATTATTTGACTAATTCATACTTCTGACTATCTTGGATCCTTAGATGAAACTGCTCTTTCAAGACAATCTCGTAGACCAATAGTGTTTGAATCCACCAGTTTTGTCTTCCTACCAAATATCGACTAGTTTCTAAAATTCAAACTCATTTTAATGGGTCATTAAATTTTTTTTGTAAGCCCAATTTCAATAAATCCAAAAATAGCCAATATATAAACACTTTCTATTCATTTGTTCACTAGAGTATTCCATTGTTGTAAATACCATAATTATCTAACTACACATTGAGAGTAAAATACCTATTCTTCCCAATTATGAGTTCATACAACCCAATAAGCCTTGAGATAGGTATGATTACACCAAAAAGGTCATAAGTCATTGTTCAAGAACCTCATCAGACAATGATTTCATCAACATATAACATCCACTAGTATTGTATACACACCACTATAGCATGGAATAAATACATGGAGTTTGATCCCTCTTCAACATATTGGTATGCATGGAATGCTAAAAACATAGGGTGTCAAGGTAAAACACAACCCCATCCCCTTGCCCATTACCCCCACTTTACAACATGTGTTCCCTCTTGTCAATGAGTCAGGGCTTGATTAAAGAATAAGGCACATAACATTTTCTATAGTGAAGTGAAAACATCTGCATACACATATAGCACCTATAGGTGAAGGCACACCTATCTGAATTTTCAAAGAGGCCCAAAACCTTAATGAATGTGGTTTCACCCCATAGACACTAACATAGGTCAGTGACATCCAAATAGTGTGCCCTTATCCTAGGATAAATCAAATCCTTGTTCGTGATTCACATCAACCTCACACAGTCAATTCCATAATCATAATTATAGTACTATAGACCTATGTTCTAGTTAAGTTATTTTTCTTTAGTATTTTAACCTTTTAGTACATTATAATAATAGTAATTTTAAAAATTAGTCATGTGTGATAATTATATATTTTATGCATTCTTATTTACTTAGAAGTTTGTATTAATTAGATTGACCCCTCTTAATCTCCAATTTTCAAACATGTTGGTTAACCCATTATTTTTTAATATTAAAAAACCCTAACCATTCATTTTCCTAACATTTCTTTCCTTCTTTTTATTATTTCCAATTGTTATATCAGGGTTTTCAAAAAGGGTTTATTCTTTATTAATAACAATGTACTCAATTTTAATTTTACATTTTATGCAATCTAAGAAAGTTATTTCTACATATCTTAGAAGAAGAGCTAGACCTAGTGATACTCAAGTTGATCATACTTAGATTTTTTTATAGGGAACATAAGATGGATAAGAACAAGGGTATAAAAGGACCTTCAAATATTAACGAAGAATTTAAATATGTAGAAGTGCATAATAATAATTTAGAGGATGAACAATATAATTAAGATAATATTGACTCTCAAGATGAGCATCAATATTTAATTCCACCTAAAAGTACATATAATGGCAACAATGGGAGGAAAATTTAAACTAGGGTGTGGATGAGAAGCTGAAAGCTAGGAGAAAGGAGGTGGAGATGATAAAGAGGGTGAAGGCCAGCACTGTAGGAGACTGATGACAGGAATATGAAGAGGAAATGGGAGGTTGGTGATGGAATAAGAGATCCCTACACAGAGCTAGATGGAGGTTGTGGTCAATGATCCAAATCTGCACCTGGAGGTGAAGCTGGAATATGTTAGTTGTAGTCATTCCTACGTTAAAGGTAGTAACTGGGGGATGGGAAAGTACTTGGGCTCAATTTTGACCCTCCTTTGGACTATAGCACCAAGAGTTGGATGAGCTGGTTGGTGGTTAAGTGAGAATATTAGCAATAATTCAAAGGACATATGATCAGTTAGTCTACCTAGGAGGGTTTACATAGCTCATGGTAAGAACCAAGTGGTATATAGAGCGATTGGTACATATCTACACAACCTTTGGCTTTTGAAACATGGTAAGAACTTGCCCTATAACATTGACCTAGTTTCTAGCTGGTGGTGTGGTCTATGTGCCAAGGTTTGCTACTGGAATAAGTTTGGAGATTCGAATGGATATGGGAATAAACAAAACAAGTGATATCGTAGGTCTTCCCCTTGAATTTTGGCCACCTATGGCATGTTTGCCTTTTTTTGGACATGTTATGGGGCTGATGATGGAAGATCCCACCCTAGGATGTTTTTTCAAGGTAAGATGGGTATTAGAGGAACCCACTCCCATACTTCATTGAGTGGCATGGATTTAGTGGAGTCCATGCTTTAACCCTATTTGATGGCTTAGATATCATAAAAATCCATTTATCTCACCTAAACAAGGGAGGCCATTGGCCTTCGCTTCAAATCTCTACCATCCACAACATGGCCACTTTTCTACAGACCATCTATGAGATGTATGATGGTGGATCTCACCCCCTGCAATCTTATCAAGATAAGATGGGTATTAGAGGAACCCATCCCCTTGGTTATTTGAATGGCATGGATATTAGAGGAGTTCTTGCCATAGTTTTATTTGGTAACTTGAATAATGGATAAACACATTTATTTCACATAAGCATTGTAAGCACATGGTCCAATTTTGAGGTGCTTTTTTAGGGAAGTTGGCTCTTAGGACCATGAGGGCTTTGCTTTGCAGAAGTCACTCTTTATTATACCAGGGAGGATGATAGAAGAGTTCACTCTTGCCTACCACAATCTTCAGGATTCTTTGGTTTCCTCTCAAGATTGAATGGAATTAGATCTGACATGGATGAGGCCTTTTTTGAGGTTGTGATTCCATTTAGATAGGCTTGCACTCCCGACGTACTCAGGGAATGCGGAGGATGGGTGACAACTATGCTTAAGATCTTACCTAAAGAGGTCCATACTTGGTTTAAGGTGTTTTGGTTTGGGGTAGATATAGGAATCCAAACTAAAATTTGTTTTACTGGAGTGGATGATAGAGGAATCCACTTTATAGATCTTAGTGGGGGGAAAAGTCCACTTGATATGATTCAGTTGTGTAGAGATTGTGCAGAATACCTAGGTGGCAAAAGACCTCCTTCTCCAAATGGACTTCTGTTCTAAGGTATTCTCAGGAAAGACATGATGAAGGGTGTTGGCCCTTTGAGATTCTCTATTTTGTAACATCTTTGTATGTTGTAGGTTACAAAACCCTTTAAAACACCCGATTGTGGGAACCCTAAAATCCTCTTGATTCACTAGGTTGTGGGAGCCTACAAACCCTCTAATTATTTCTTATTATGCTTCATTAGGTTGTGGGATCCTTAAAACCCTCATGTTTTGCCAAGGTCATGGGAACCTTTAATCCACTTGTGCTTGTTAAAGGTTGGGGGAGCCTCCAAACCCTCTTTGTTGTACTTGGTTGTTTGAGGGATCTTTCTAACCCTCTTTATTGTACCTAGATGTGGGTCTAGTTATCAAAACCTTCATTTGTCTGGTTCATATCTCCAGTTTCAAAAGCGTTTACCTCATAACATAAAAAAATATTTAATTCCACTTATATGTGATGGACCACTTTTCTTTGAACAATATCTTGATTATCATATGATTTTGAAAACTCTTTTGGAAATTAAAAGTGTAAGCATAGCCAATACATTTGAGACTTCCACTACTATGGATTTCATTGCTTTATTTGCATCACTAGATACAACTTTTATACACACATCTACTGTCGGGGAACCTAAGGGTTTTAGTAGATCAATATGCCAATCTCTTCTTAGTCACCTTTTACATTGCCTTTGGTTAGCACATATTCTATTCTTAATGCATAATACCTTCTACATATTATTTGAGCCATGTAGACTAAGGTGTTACAAATGGAACAAAGTGCTTTGAAACTTAATCAAACACTTGACTCAGAATTTACTACATAATCCATTGGCTTAACATATCCTTTTCCAACTAGTTTTGTGGCATCTAAGCTTCCATTGTATGATGGAAAAGGTGATCTTGAACAACATTTCAAAGCTTTTCATGTAGCATGTTTGGACTATGTATCCAATAATAGGTTGTTGACCAAGTTCTTTCCCAAAATTCTAAACGAGTAGGATCTAATATGGTTTTACAAATTACCATATTAGTCATTTTAGGGATTTAATCCTTTGACAATGTTTCCTTGTAGATTTTTGCATTAACATAAGTTAAAATATTTTATATGCTCAAATTTTTAAGCTCAAACAATAATCCAATGAGGCTATTATATATTATGTATTACGATATAAGAGCATGTTATCCAAGATGATGAATATTATGGAAAATAAGGAATTTTAAATCTATTATGTTTAATAAGTTTCTAGCATATGATGATTTATCTCACATAGTTAAGGAAAGAGAGATCAAATTATTTTCAATGAATAATCTCAAATATGTTATCAAATATATACCTAAGTTGTATATGATGATGGTATCACTTTTTTTATTTGATAAGGTAAAATAAGCAGGTTTTATAAGGATCCTGCAACCTAAGTTTAAATAGTATTAAAAAATAACAAACCCCAAGGGATGAAAACATAATATGGTCGAGCAAAAACAATTAGTTGAAGATTAGTGTAGAAGACAAAACAAAAAAAATAAAAGAGAGAAATTACTTAGAGAGGGTAAATTCCTTTATGAGTGCCTTACTGGCATCCTTGTCCTCTGCCTTATCCATTACCTTGTTTCTTATTATCTTTGCGTGAGTCTTATTACATGAGCCTTCTGTGACATCCTTTGACATAATCAATCTCAGTTTCTTTTGAGGTTACTCCTTCTTCAAGATCTTCTTGAGGGGGTTCACATTGAGGGATTTGGAGGAAGGTTTTCGAGTGAGTTGAACCTCCACCTTCTCAACATCATATCTCCAGGGAGGAACCTATGCCTTGTTATGTTGTGCAAAAGATTGTAGCATTTTAGTGGCTTCCCTATTAATGGAGTTCCAATCCTTCATTAGACTCGTCAGGCCAAGTCCTACTTTGTGAAGTTTACCGTTAAAATCCTCCATTTGTCTCTTATTATTCTTTATTAAATCAAACAAGGGGGCCTTCCCTTTTTCAAAAAAAATTGCAACATCCCCTTCATAAAAAATAATAGGTTTGGGTTTTTTTACTATAAGTCGAAGAGAAAATCCCTTGTGAAGCTCTTAAAATTGGGTATTATAGGGTAAGGGTTGGGAGGAGGCTGAGGAGAGTATGTGGTTGGGTCTTCTTGAAAGGAGTCCTCCTCCATAGAAAACCATCCCAATGAGACATCTTTCTCGCATAGTGTCTCACCATGCTTGACAAGCAAGAAAATAAGTCCTTGGTGGATGATGACATTCTCTTCATTAATTTGAAAAGCAAGGGCTATGTTTTCTAAGGACTTCAATAAGTAATAGGGTAGACTAATTTTATAACCTTGAAAATGGTTAAAAAATAGAAAGTGGTGTGTGAAGATAAGAGTAAATTTACCTTTCAAAGTAAGGTATTTCACGATCTGAAGGCACACCTCCATCTAGTATCTCGATAGATCCATTTGTAGAAAACCCTTTTTATCATTTTTCAAAGTCTCATTTGTCCTAAAAAATCTTTGCATCAACGCCATCTTCTTTGATTGGTCCTTAAATGGTTTAGAACCCTCACATGACATCCCAATTACCTCACCAATCAACTCCTTAATGACACTCATTTTAAGACCTATTATCTCCATAGTTCTTTTATTCTATGCTGAAACAAAATCCTTATCAAGGTTTGCATTGTTCCCTATGATTCATTGCATGTATTCCATTAGACCTCCCTTGCGCAGCTTTTGCCATACCTTTTTAGTAGATCAAACCTCTGAGCATGAAGTCAGCTTGAGCCTGTCTATCTCCCCCCATCCTATGCTTGTCTAAAAGAAGAATGTTTGAATGGTGATAGGGGTCTACCTTTTCCTAGTTAAGCTTGTTTTTCATGGAAACAAAGGGAATTGATGAGATATCTTTCACCCAATTCAAAGCAATAAACTCCCATGTGGAACTATAACGAATTAACATGATATTTGAAACATGGTGAATCGAATGTGATTTTCGTGTGTGTGACCAATACTACTGCACCCTATGACATGATGGATTAACTTTGAATTGCCTTGGTGACATGTAATAGGACATGGTTGCCTTCATGCCAAAAAGATAAAAGGGGTAGGCTAATTCCACAGTTGCTAGTAAATCAACCACCTCGATGCTTATTGTGTTTGCTTTGTTTCCTCATGTTTTGTATTTATTTGAATTATTTATATTGTGGACATTTAAACCTATATTTGATTATGGCTATAATCCCTATTGTGTGTTTCTATGTGTATGAGTGACATTTGAACATTTCCCTTTTATGTGGTCCCTTAGCCTTATTGCATGTTTTGTTTTTTGTGTACTCTTTGTGTGTTCATCATGGTCATGGCTCTTGTTCACTATGTTTTACTCAATTTTAGATGTCATGATGGATATCATGCATCTCTCTATTTTTATGATGAAATGATAGATATCATGCATTTTCTCTGATTAGTTCTATAATTAGTTTAGTGTATTAAGACTACATTCATAATTGCTAACATTTGTCTAGACATGACATCATGTATGCTTGGTTTTACATTTATCATACATCATTATATTACTAAGATTATCACTATCATGTCATAATTCCAATGTTATCATTATGAATCCATATTTCAATCTTTCTATAACATCATTTACATAAATTTTCTTTTGAATTAAGTTATTGCACAAGCTTCACAACTCACCTCAAAATAAGGGGTATACAAAATGGCTTGCATTAGCTAGGCTACAATGGTCCATTACATAGGCATAAAATAACATTATATTTTCAATTGATCACAATTTGTACTCAGTATTTACTCATAAAGTGCATTTAGACAATGTTGCACCCTAAGGACAGGGACATAAGTTGGTATTGTCCAAAGCAGCGTGATTTTGTCCTAGACATCATAAAAAATATTTTCATAATTTTCATAATCAAACTCAGTCTACATAATAGTTTTTAGTAATTACTAAAAAATAGTTTCATGTTCATATGTATGTTTATTACACATTTTTGCTCAAATTGGGGGCATCATGCAAGACATGTGTTCCTAATTTTCACAGGTTTTACTCAGAAATTTAGTTGGTATTACTTAATTATCAAAATAAATATATTTAGACATCATATTGGGGGCATCATGCATGGCATGAGTTCCATATTCTACATATATTTTACTTATAAATTTAGTTTTTATTACTAAGACAACATAATCAATATACTTAAACATCAGATTGGGGGCATGTGCATGACACATTATCACTTTTTTTATTTAGTTTTTGCACTAGTTTCTCTAAAAGGAATGATAATTTATATCATTATCAATGTTATATACACCCAAATTAGTTAATCATTATATTTCACTAGTTTTTGCACTAGGTATTTCACTATTTTTTCACCAGAACGAATCTCATTCCATCAACAATGAGTGATTCAACTTTTTGCACCCATTTTGTAACAAAATGTTCTATTGGGATTCATACAAGGATTCCAAGATATTTTATGACCTTGAGTTATGCAATGCTTAAATAGAATGTGTCCTCATTTATTAATCACAATATTCTATCAATGAGGATTGTGGCATCCACAGTTTAATCCAAGTGTTTCAATGACGAAATCTCCAAGGGTCCTACCCTCTCTAGCCACTAGTTTTACACTAGAAAACATAATGGTTCACATACATAAAAAGGTGTATTTTTATTGTTATTTGATATATAAATTTATAATCTTTACTTTCAAACTATTATCCTAAGGATTGATTTGTACATGTTTCATTACAGGTTTTCATGAAACACAACTTTGCATGTGATATGCATCCAATCTTACTTGATACAAGTAAGATCAGTTATAACTCTCTTCATTTTACTCTAGTAATTTAAATTTAATGCATCACTAAAATAAAAATGGATTAAATTTAGTCACTAAAATTAACATTTAATACTAAAACAATGCAATTGTGACCATCCCCAATGCACACTTAGCCTATGTTCAATTACATGATTTTAAACCATTTTTCCTTTACTTATATGTGACTGACCCTCTATATTAAGGAAAATATGATACTAATTATTCCTATCTATCTTTCCAAGTAGCCTAAACTCATTATTTGACTTATTCATACTTCCATTTTGACTATCTTTGCTCATCAAATGAAACTCCTCATTCAAGACAATTTTGAAGGTTGGTAGTGTCTGAATCTGCTAGTTTCATGCTCCCACCAACTAATGACTAGTTTATTACATTTAAATTCATCCTAATGGGTCATTATTAAAGTATCACAATCCCAATTAAACTAAATCCCAAAATAACAACTATATAAATACATTTTCTATTCATTTTTCACTATAGGCTTCAATTATTACAAATATCATAATTATCTAACTTTACATTGAGAGGAAAATACTTATTCGTCCCAATTTTGAGTTCCTACAACCCAAGAAGACCTTAACTAGGTGTGATTACACTAGTAAAGTCACAATTCATTGTTTAAGCACATAATAACACCAACATTTCACCAACATATAACATTTCACTAGTATTACGCTCACACACACACAACACCATAGCATGGAAGAAATACATGGAGTTTGATTACTCTTCGAAGTAATGATATGTAGATAGGGCTCGACTCATAGGGTGTTGAGGTAAAGTACAACGCCATCCCCTTGCCCATTTACCCAAATTTACAAAATTTGTTCCCTCTTATCATTGAGCTAGGGCTTGAGTGAATAAGAAGGCACACAATGGCTCCTAAAATAAAGTGAAGACATCTACATACACACAAGACCTACAAGTGAAGGCACACCTCTCTGAATTTTCACAGATGGAAAAAACTAGAACATATATGTCTAGACCCCACATATACCTGTAGGTTAGAAACATCCAAATAACATGACCTTGTCATAGAATAATGTAGATCCTTGTTTCTAATTCATATCAACCTCACACATTCTCACACTCAATTCTACAATCACTATTATAATCTTGTAACCTTGAGTTCTAGCTAAGTTTTTTATCTTTAGTATTTTCCCATTTTATAATATTTTAGTAATAGTAATTTTACAAATCAGTCATGTGTGATAATTGTATATTTTATGCATTTTGATTTACTCAGTAGTTTGTCTTATTTAGATTAACCCCTCTTAATTTTCAATTTTGATCAAACATATTGGTGAACCCATTTATTATTGAATATTACAAAACCCTAACCATTTATGTTACTAAGGTTTCTTTCCTTATTTTTATTGTTTCCAGTTGTATTCAGGTTTTTTTATATGGTAAATTATGTATTTACATTAATCTATCAAGTTTATATTTTACATTTTATGCAATTTAAGAAAGTTGTTTCTACCTCTCTTAGAAGAGATGCTAGACTAAGTGGTATTCGAGTTGAATACACTCAGATTTATTTTGATAAGCCACATAAGATGGATAAGAACAAGGGTATATTAGGACCTTTAGATACTTTAGATCATGAATAATAGAATCATGACAATATCGACTCTCAAGATGAGCATCAATATGTAATTCCATCTATAGGTAATGAACAAATAGAGCTTAATAAAGTGAAAATTATTAAGAACTTTCGACAAACAATTTGTGAAAAATCTTATAATTATCATACAATTATACAAAATCTTTTGGAAATTAAAAGTGCAATCACAACTAATACATCTAAGAATTCTATTGTTGAGTTTCATTCCTTTATTTGTGTCACTAGATACAAATTTTATAGCCACATCTACTATGGGGTAAACTTAAGGGTTTTAGTAGATCAATTTTCCAATCTCTAATTAGTACTTTTTACACTATCTTTGGTTAATACATATTATATTCCTAGTGCACAATCCCTTATGTAGATTATTTTAGCTCTATAGACTAAGGTGTTAAAAATGGAACAAAGTGATTTAAAACTTAATCAGACACTTGACTTACAAACTTTAGTACATAATCCATTGCTTCAACATATTGCAACATATCCTTTGCCAACTAGTTTTGTGGCACCTAAGCTTACATTGTATGATGGAGATGGTGACCCCAATAAAAATTTGAGAGTTTCTCACACAACATATTTGGACTATGGGTCCAATTATAGGTTGTTGACTAAGTTGTTTCCCATAAGTTTGAAAGAGTATGCTTTGATATGATTTTACAATTCACCATATTAATCAATTCAGGCATTCAATCCTTCACCAGATTTGTTTCTTGTACATTTTTTCATTAACATAAGTGAAAGATTTTATATGCTTAGATTGATAAGCTCAAACAAGAATCCAATGAGCCCATTTCAAATTATGTATTGTGGTATAAAACCATGTTATCCAATATGATGAATCCTATGGCAGATAATGAATTTCAAGATATATTTATGAAGAGTTTTCTACAACCTCTACATGAATCTATTATGTTTAATAAATTTATATCATATGACGATCTATGTCACGCAAATGAGGAAATAAAGATCAAATTGTTGGAAATCAATAAGCTCAAATATGTGTTTGAATGGATACTTGAGTTATTGTATATGATGATGTTATAAACTACTTATGTTGATTAATTCTCTTATTCATGCATGCTTATCATGATTTATTTGTTGCCTCATCCTTTATGTGTATCTGACTTCTATAGATTATGGACATATGAACATGACCCTTTTACGTGTCCCCTTGGCCTTCTTGTGTGTTTTATGTGATTTTGCATGTAATATTTATGTGTGTCATGGGAATGATTCTTTTTTTTTATGTTTTGCTTAGTTTTATATTCCATGATGGATTTCATGCATATTTTTAGTTTTCCAATGCTATGATAGATATCATGCATTTTATCGAGTAGTTATGCAATCAATTTAATGTATATAATATATGAAATTATGCATTATATGCCTAATTGCTTGCATTTGTCTAGAGATATCAGTATGTATGCCTGGTTTTACATGTATCATACATTACTATATTACTCATATTATCACTATCATGCCATGATTTCCAATTTTATCATTATTACCCCATGTTTTAATCTTTCTATAACATCATTTGCATAATTGTTTTTAGATAAGTTACTAAGCTAGCTTCATAACTCACATCCAAAGAAGGGGCATACACAATGATTTGTATTAGAGACTAAGCTATAACAATCCACTACACAAGAAGAAAATAAAAGTATGTTATCTTTTGATCACAATTTATACTCTTTGTTTATGCAAGAAGTGCATTTAGATAGTGTCACATCCCAAAGACAAGGGTGATGTCTAGTATTGTTCAAAGTAGTACACTTTTATCCCAAACATCAGAAAAAATATTTTTTATAATTCTCATAATCATACACAAACTAAAAAATAATTTTCAATGGTTAACCATAAATAGTTTTATATTTATACATAAGTTTTTGATCAAATTTGGGGCATCATACACGACATGTATTTCATATTTTACACATATTTTACTCAAAATTATAGTCGATATTACTTAGTAAGATAATCAATACACTTAGACTATAAACTGGGGGCATCATGCATGATGTGTTCTAAATTTTACACAATTTTTACTTATAAATTTAATTGGTATTACTTAGTCATCAAAATCAATATGCTTAGACATCGTATAGGGCCATGTGCATTGCACATGATCACTTTTATTGCTTAATTTTTACACTGGTTTATACATAAGGAGTGATAATTAATGTCATTTTTTATGTTTTATACATCATACTCAGTTTATAAGTTTATTTCATTAGTTTTTTCACTAGCTTTGCACTAGAATGAATCTTATTCCATCTGCAATAGTTGATTCAATGTTTTACACCAAATTGTTCTATTGGGATTCATACATGGATTCAAAGCTATTTTACTACCTTGAGTTGTGTGATGATGAAGTAAATGCATGTTTATTTTTAAGGACATTATTCTACCTATGAAGATTGGAGCATGCATAGTCCAATCCAAGCATTTCAATGAATAAATATCCAAGGTTCCTACCATCTCTAGTCATCGTTTTTGCACCAGAAAACACAAAATTTTGCATATATGAAAAGGTGTATTCATTCCTTATTATTTTATCTATAAGTTTCTTGATTTCAAAATTTTATCCTAAGTAAGGAATAATTCATACATGTTTCATTGCATGTTTTCATGGAGCACAATTAATCATGTTATCCACATCTAAGCCTACTCAACACAAGTAAGCTCAGTGTACACACCCTAATATAGTCAAGCAAACATATATACTATGTATTTTATAGATATTTCACAAGAAGGTTTTAATGTTGAATGGGTTTCTTGTTCTCACATGTCACTTGGCCCTTTTGATGTCAATTTGGTCCTTATTATGAATTTTTTTCCTTATTTTACACCCTCAACAATTTCATGTCATCCCTAGTCATAGGGGCCCCTGGCCTATTTATCCCAGTCACAACCTAGGGTTTATACACACAAGACAATAACATGGTCTTGGATAGGAGTGCACCATGCTATTGTCCACCTCAGTGCCAGTGTAAAATGGTCATGTTTTTAACTTCTCTCATGTCCTTACCTTCCTTTGGGTATCCTCTTATGATTATATTGTATTTTTACCTTAATTGCATGTGAACAAGCATCTCAATTTTAAAATAAAGATGCTTCTATATAAAGAGATTCACAAGTAATTATACATCTATCACTTACTACTTTGACCCATAATTACATAAAATCACTCAATAGTATAGCTCAACATTCTTGATGTTTACTCAGCATTACACATAGATCTGCATGCTTGATCAAATAAGAGCCTAAGAAAAAGTCATTATTGCATACCATGTGCATTGATTATGCACGTTCCCTAAGGGAAAACTGTATTCAATCTAAGACCCTTATCATTGGGGTTAATGTAGGCAACATCTAGAACAATAGGGGTTCTAGGTTGTTCGATCGTAACATCCCACAAACCACCTTTTCCCCTTCCTTTTGCATTTAATTCTATTTTTGTTTAATGTGTGCATGTATTCATTAAGTTTTAGAATAAGGATCAATAATAAATCAATATAAAAATATGATTGTAAGTTATTGAAGACACATACAGGACCCAAAAGACCTCCCATAGCCTGCCTAGAAGTTTTAGGGCTCCTGTCCACAAAAGGGCAATAACGCAGTGCCCTTTGATAATAACACACCATGCTATAGTCCACTTGATATCACTATTGACCTAAGACATGTAAAATTCCAATTTTAGAATGAAGATGATCCTGACTATTCCTCTGATATGGTCTAGCATTACCATTAGTCAGTAACATGTATTTCATTCAAGATCTGTTAACTTTCTCCCTTACACTTCCTACTTAGGGTAAATTAATTAAATTAATCATTTTTAATATATTCATACAATGATAAAACATTTTTTAAACCTGACTTACTTCCAACATTACTTAACAACCCTAATTCCCTCCTAGGGTTTGCCTTCTCATTTTTTATGTAATAATTAGGGTTTATTAAATTCTATTTTTTTCTTAATTTTTGCACATCCTAATTGATCCATATCAATCCTATATTAGGGTTTTCATTGATTTAGTATTTTAAATTTTGTCTAAAATCCCTTCAAACCCTGGATCTGCATATTAGATCCTCACACATTCCAATATTAGCCCTTTGGGTTTCAGGTCAACTTATGATTTTCTGTACATTGGGATAAATATTTAGCATATCTTTAAATTTATTTATGTTGGATTGTCTTCTCCCTATTGTTTTCTTATCATGCATTCTTTGTTTTTTCTTTTATGGTAAGTTTAAGATGACCTCTATGGAGCCTCTTCCCCCTCACCTAGTTGATTAATTTTTAAACTCTTTTCATAATTATACAAATCAATGGACCACTTTTTAGAATTGTACACTAGCACATGATAAAGAACATGATTTAATTTATAATGATGATGATTATTATTGTTGTAATGATGGATATGATTATTACTATGAGCATGACAATGCAGGTGATAATGAGGATAGACTAGATGCATCTTCTTCTCTTTCTTAAAATCAACTTAACAACATAAGGCCAAAAGAGCCCCTTATATGTAGTGCTTTGTTTAAATGTGATATTAATTTTTCAACCACTTTTTACACATATTTATTCAAATTAAATCAATATCAGAACAAATATAATCAATCCAAATTTACATGATTCAAGTAATAATATTCCTTCAGATGATTTTCCTAACATAAAAAAGGAAAATGCACTTTCTTCACCTTTCTCAATTCAATTCAAAAAAGTATGTAAAATGATATTGCACCTTTTACAGATTCAAAAACTAAAGTAGATGGTATTGCATTGTTACCTTCTTTCACCTTTCAAGCTCAACACATTGATTCCATGAAAAATATAGACAATTCAAATATCTCTAACACTTCTCCTACATGTCATAATGTGCCAAATGAAAATATGCTTGCTATTTCTTCTACCCTTGACTCTATTATTGAAAATAATGATAACATGTGCATTCCACCCATAGCTAGTGAAGAAACACATTGTATTCCACCTACACATGATGATACGTTGCATAGTAGTAAAAAGTTAAAATCTTTTTTCTACTCTTTCTCTTACTGAGCATGAAAATTATAGTTCTTATTCTCTTAACTGTACAAGTGAAATTAATTCTAATTTTGATGAAACTTGAATAACATGATTACTATGACTTTAGTGAAGAAGAAATTGAGTCTAATCCTTCTAGTCAATTCTCTATTTCACACATCTCTCATGTCAAAATTGATTACTTATTAAATGTTAATTCAAGCAATAATATGTCTTTATATCAAACTGTTCAAACTTATACTCATATTCATAGTTTACATTCACATGATAATAATATGTCTTTTATTCCATTAACATGTGATATTTCTTTACTAGTTAAAAAAATACAAGATACCAATGAATCTACTTCACCTTTCCTTACTACAATAGAACATGTTCCTCATCCTAATCTTTGTGAGGGTGATAACCAATTTCCATTTCACCAAGTCCAAGCTATCACCTCTCCAAAATAGTGAGCCAACCCAATATCTCTAATAATGTTCCATGAAATAGTACACCAATGGATAAAATTAACAATAAGATTCAATGCTTAAATGAACATCTTAATGATGTTAATATACTTTCTCAAGAGGTAATCTCCTTGATGCATGCCATGGGTACTTTACCACAACAAGTAGATCAACTTACCTTGGAAAGTAAAGCATACTAATCTTGTGTTGATTCCAACGCTATCCATGGCAATCCTATTCCACACACAATTGTCAATGCAACACTACCAAAGAAGTTTAAGATACCAACATTACCTAAGTTCAATGCACATGAAGATCCAATTACATCTCAAAGCCTATAGAAAGGCTATAGCACATTCTACTAGCAGTTTGATTCTCCTTCACTTATTTTATAGGAATGTAGAGGATGAGGAATTGAATCGGTTCCATAATTCTCTCCCTAGTGGTTCAAAACGTACATATGATGATGTGGAAGAAGTTTTTTTCATGCATTATATCTAGAATAAGGGACCTCAAGTCACATATGAGAGGCTGCCTTAACTACACCAGGGTAAGTGAGAACTAGTAAGTGATTACATTTTACGATTCAAATCATGTATGCAATAGTTGATCTACCAACCAATAGATTTGGAGATACAACACATATTTGATAAAGGTTTCATTTTTATTATTAAGGAAAATTTGTTATAGGAGACATATATATCATTTTGGCATCTATTCCATTCATATATGACATTAGAAAAGAAGTTGGGACTAGTTGAGACACATTCGGAGACATTCTTTGATTGAGATCTCTCATAGTCATAGTCATCCAATATGGTCCACGCATCTATTCCACCTATGCCTAAGGAAAAAGTGGCTATGAAACCACCAATCAAGGTACTCAACAAAGACAAAGAGCTGCTTCATAGAGCATCTCTCATAGTGATTATAGCATAGGAAACCACTAGAGGGCCTATATAGTTTGATTCAGATAAGCCTCATATATCTTGTTTACATTATTAGATAGGAGGATGATCACACTTCCTCACAATCAACATCATCCAACATATCATTCACACAGAATAAGAAATAAACCATATTTCAATTATCATTGAATCAATAAACATTGGGACAATTATTGTTATGCATTCACATATTGTATCGACTAGTATGTCGATAGAGACACTATAGTTTTCACATAGGAGGCATTAAGATCTCCTTCTCTACATTCCCCTAGATCACATTCCTCTACAATTGAGTTATTCGAGGATGTTAATTTTAAGGAGCTATTGGTTACTCATCGTATGATCCATGTGGTTTCTAAGACACCTACTTATGTAAGATCTCATGCACCACAGAGTCAACAGAGATGGAAACCAGTTTAAAAAGATCAACCTAATTATATCACCGGTGACAAAATGGAAAACAACTCAACCACCAGTTCTAATATGACAACCAACTTAGATATTTATAAGAGATAATGCATACCTGAGTACAGTTTCATTATGATAGTTGATTAATTTATTTTATATAGAGTCTACAAATCTATCCACCACCATTGCACCATGATCAATATCAGTTCTTGAAGCTATTGATACACCTACACAACATGAGTAGTATGGTCACTTAGTTACTTTTCTAACAAGATGCAAATAGTACATGTCATATTCACAGGATCAACACTAACATATAATACGATACTTCCACCTCACCAATACTAACAAACTAACATTTTCAATACAATACCAATATCTACTCAACATCTATAGGAAATTAAACTCAATTATAATTATCTAATCAATTATACATATATCCATCCAAAGAACACATTACCATATCAACATAAAAACAACAAATATAATCAAAACATCGAATCAAATAAATTATGCCACAATGAAAATACCACATAACATAATGCCCATATATCAAAATAGACCATGTGTGTGTGTGTGTGTAACTCAAAAAAAATTTCATGCAATGCTACATAATCACTCAATAATGGGTGCTCAGTCACCATGATCCATCTCATCACCCTCACTCTAATCTCCATACCCACTAGAGCTCGATGCACCTGCATCCCCTTTAGACCTAGATCGAGACCTATGCCTACACTCTTTCTCCCATAACATTGCTAGCTCAACCATCACCTTTGTCTACTCACACTGTAGATGAATATAATCATCTACTATCCTACGACCTTCCCCACCCATACCATCGAGTGGGGGAATAGCTGGCCTATGCAACTCCACATGTGCCTCATCTTTATTTCTTATTACCCACCTATATGTTGTGGTGGTAATGGTTACTCGATTAAATAGTGGGCATGGATACCATCCACCTCTATACCTTTCTCTGCCAATACATCATCCATGACATCATCAGGAATGTGTCATGTAAGATCTCATTGTGCTACCTTAATGATAGTCTCCCAATACTCATCATCTCAAGAACCTACACACACCAACATAGTACATTAGACATCTAATTGATAATCCAATACTAAACAATCCAAATATACCAATCTTTAATGATAACATACCTCCAACTACTCTAATGGGATTTGGATCTAGTACATCCTCCATGATGGCCCCATCTACCAGAAATAGTGACACCCATTTATGCTGTCCCCACCATACTATATAGGCATCTGTAACCCCACATCATCGACATATGGTGCTTGTATCACCTGCATCTCTGTTTGTCACTAGAATCGGGGGCAACTCAACCACTATAGGTATAGTTCTATTATTTGGTCTCACCATAACTAGAGTACTCCTCACCCACACCCATGGTGTGGGGGGAACATCCGAAACCACATCGAACTAATGCATAACCCCTCATACTAGAATATCTCAAACACATTGATATACTGATCATGAAACCAACTCACCCAAATCCATCTCAACTGAGCCCCAACCTCAAGCCATCCCTAAAATCCCCTATATGGTCTCCAAATAATATCCTAAGCTGTAACTTGATCTAGCACTTGTAAATAATGCATCTTACTCCTTGACCACACGTGACCCATTAATTTATATCTCTCTACAAATACTTGGGGTTGTACCCAATCTGTACGTAGAAAACCCTCTAATCTAGCCACCATAATATGCTCGTAAGCCTAACAATATAATAATATTAATGATCCAATCCCATCATTGCATGAATCTTGAGTGAACCAATACAAATATTGATATAGGTGGGCCAACATGGCACACCCCCATGATAATATAGTCCTATGCTCCTTTATATCCTAAAAAATATCATGCATCATGTATGCAATAGACAAACTAATATAATCAACAACAAAATATGAGGCCAATAACACTACCATAAACTTTTGTAGCTATGGAACATTATCTCTAATAATCACAGATAATAACAAATCACTACTAATTCCTTGGTGATGCCTCCCTATAAGAATGGTTACAAAATACCTTGAGGCCTGATCTATGTCTCTCTATCCATTGCATCTTGTAATACCACTCATTGAAAAATAATGGGTATCCTTAATATCCTATACACCTCCTCTAGAATAATAGTCATCTCTCTAGTGGGAAGCCAAACTGTACATGTATCAGAGTCCCACCGCTCACATAGTGTTGTCATCGTATTACAATCCCATGGCATTGGTGCAAGTGATGCCACATACCATAAACTGACCCTATCTACTATTGATCTCTCATCATCTATCATGGGTAGCCCACATAGACACTCCATCATCCAACCCCTACGAAACTCCCTCATGTATACATCTTCCTACAAAAAACCCAAAATACAACATTAACATCTCCAAATATCAAATGTACATATTTAAATAATCATTAAATATAATTTCAATTTAATGATTTCATTGCTGTAGCCTATAGGATGATAGTACTGTATATAGGATGCTGCCACTAGATGTAAGCGCTGACACATGACTATAGTGCTACATAATAGTGCGGTCCTTAGATAGTAGCATGGCAGCCCTAGGACATTAGGATTATCCTTTGGGCGATAACATGGTCCCTCAAAAAACCCTAATCTAGCATGTTTTATGCAAAAAACAATGGCAAAAGTAACAGACATGTTAAAATACATGGAAACTATAAAATGCTTACCTATCTAACCTCCTCGTTATCCTGAATCAGCACCTCCACCTCTTTGTAATGGGTCATGTGAGCACCTTGTCTCCTTGGCTTATTTTCTTGGCCAGAACAACAATTATCTCCAAATATAAAATTTCAAATGACTTTAAAATTAATCAATCCAACCTATTTAAACCATGATATTGCAAATGCCTCCTATCTAAGGTTGGTCCCATGTGCACATTTTGCCAACTATTACCAAAAATTTCCAATTGTGATATCTCACACCCCGTAGCCCCAATTTCTGATCCATTTATTACATATAAAATTTGATGATGATATACCCCACCCCATACCAATTTATTTAACATTCTAGTCAAATTACCTCCATAGAGGCCAAAACTAATATTTTCTTTAATAAAATCACTATATACCACATATCTCTTATAGTCTCAATCTACAAACAATTCTTCTACAATTATCAATACCATCAATCCTGTAATTATATTATAAAATTCTAACTACTCATTCACATACATTCTGGTATAAATTTTGGTTTGATGTCTTTACCCCACTCTCGTCTCTCTCACTAAAAGGGGGCATACATACACCATTCACATTGACACAGATTTACTCAGATACTTAGGCTCAGATATATAATTACATAAATTTATTTAGATACTTGGGCTTAGATATATAGTTACATTGTTTTTTTATTCAGACACTTAAATATATAGTTACATAGATTTACTCAGATACTCAGGCTCAGATATATAATAACATAGATTTATTTAGATACTTAGGCTCAAATATATAGTTACTTGTTTCTTTATTCAGACACTTAGATATAGATTTACACATATTTATTTAGATACTTAAATACTTAGGCTCAGATACATAGTTTCTTTATTCAAACACCCAGATATAAAAATACACAGTTTGATTTAGATTTCTAGGTTTACACAGTTTTTGGTAGATATTGTTTCATATTTTTAGGTTTTACATACGATACTGATATAGTTCTAGACTCAGATAATGACTATGGAGGCACACACAAAGTATAACATCCTTATATATACAATGTTCACATAAGTTACAAAGTTATGTCACTTAGATATCAAGTTTAGGGGCATGTTGTAGGGCACATGTTCTTGATCCTATAGAATTTCACTAGGTTATAGAGATAGAATGGTAAATTATACCATTATCTATGTTTATGTCACCATATTACACTTTTTATGTCACCAATATTTCACCAGATTGTTGAAGATACAATCACTGAGGGGGGGGGGGGGGTGAATCAGTGATGTTAGATAATCCAATTCAATTCCAATCTCTTAAACATTTAGCACATACAATCATGATTTATATAAATTAACCATTGCAATGAACAAGGAAGATACAACAAGATCAAACACATAACACATGATATATGTGGGAAACCCTCTTGGGGAATAACACCCATTGAACCTTGAAAGATGGACTATAGTCCTATAAAGACAAGATTCAACATTTAGACCAGTACCAACTGATCAAGGAACACCCATCACTTAATTTAGTGAGACAACCATCCCACAAGGAGGAACCAACCCCCTAGGCAACCAAGTATCAACCCAACTACCTTGATCTAATTTCCACTTTTGATCTGATGTATTCTACACCTAATGATGGAATTTTCTTACTTGTTCTCTTTCCCATTTACACTATCATAAAATTTCATACACAAGTAATGCATCCAAAACACCTTTTTGGATCACTTTTCACTTCTTAGCACATACACAATCATAAAACCTGTAATAACCCTGTCACAACATCGACAACATAACCTGTAAGTAGTCTTCACTTCTTGGCACATTATAAGAATAATTCTCAACTTAATATTCTCTTCAATCCATCCACTAAACACACTCACTCAATCAACCTCTAGGGTTTACTTGCTCAATCTGCCTCTAGGGCTTACTCGCTCAATCTGCCTCCAGGGCTTACTCGCTCAATCTACTTCTTTTAGGCTCATTAGGTCCAATGACCTATGTGTTCACCTGCATCACCTTGATCAGACAAGAATGACTAATCCTCTTCAATCTATATTGGTACTCAATGACCTATACCTTCTTTTTCAAAGGTTCTCTCATTTTCTTAGCTTCACACACTCAACTCCTCCAAATAGGCCATAATGCCTAATATTTATACCATACACTCATCTAACCCATCTTGATCAGCTAAACTACTTGACATACTTGTTCTACCTTTGAAATAGGTCCCCATACACATTAAATTTAATAACCACACACTTATTAGGTTGACCAATACCTCATTAGCCCCAAACCACCATTAGGTCTTGGTGAGACCTAAAACAATTAGGCCTTCATATTCACATGTTACATGTGAGACTACTTGGACCACCTTCATCATTTACCAATTATTTAAACATAACAAACCTATATCCAATATTCCCTTTCTCACTCCCTCATGGGTCCATGCCACCTATAACATCAACTCAATACTTGAACCTACCAATTAGGTCTCCTTGCTCTTTAGGTCTTCATACACATCAAACACAGTCTCAAGCTTTTGAAGCAAACACTCAAGTCTTTCACATAACCATATGATTAGATCACATGGGTGAACCCTTCAAGACCTCTAATACACCTCCATGTGATTTAGATACTTCAACATAGACTCTAAGCACTTAATTCAACTCTCTCAGAATGACCACTCAGACTGGTCACACATAATCAAAATATAGTCAAGTTATTTTGACTCTCCATATCTGATCAAAGGTAAAATATGACAATAAATGTATTCTCATAAGCCTTAAATACATTTAGAACATCTCCACACTCATTTTTTTCCTTAACTCTACTTAGAACGCCTTCAACTTACCTCTGCAAGATGGTCACTCAATCTACGAGTGCATTCAACAAACACAATCAACTTCTAAACAATTGTTTACACTGAATATGGATTGGTCAAACCTCCAAAATCCATAAAAATAGTCCTCATGGAGTATAGAACAATATCCAATAGTTAGTTCATTTTTAACCATCAAAATACTATCAAGAAAAACTCAATTATCTTTCTCGAGTCACTTGTAGAACATGGTCAAACACATAGTCAACTTTGGAGCTTAATGACTTTGACTTTATGAACATTCAATCCCTCTAACTAGATTCTCTAGATGTGTATTGAATTACTTTACAACTTTTATTTTAACTACATCAAGAAATTCATTTTGGATCAAAATATATAGCTTAAAAACTATAGATTGGTTTTCCCTCATTAATTTGAAAATTCAAATTCCAATGGGCACTGTGGTAATACTAAACATCAGACACTTTGGCATCATCTCATGCTCCTTAGCAATTTTGAATAAACACACTTTGTTGCTCTCCTCAGGAGTACCCTAGTATTTAACATATAAATGCTCACCATTGATCTTAGATCTATGCTTCTACGATAGTGCTACTTGGTAGCTCTACATGCCTTCTGTGCACCCTGTACCATTCAATCAATATACTTGTGCCACTTGGCAGTTGCACGTGAAATATTTATTATTTCACTTAATTCATGCTATTGATATCTAACTACATGATCATATGCTCACCATTGGATCTTCATCTGACAGGTTTCAAGTTCACCATTAGATCTGCTGCTCAAAATTTGTGATTGTGACACATGTCACGAGCATATGCAATCTTGAATTTTTGACTTTGAACCACATCATTAGATCCTTATCTGGTTAGATTAGATACTCACCGTTAGATTTTTGATCTGATTAAATTCTCATCATAGATCTCTTCTTTCAAATTTGGCTAAGTATGGGAACTTAGTAAAACTCTACTTGAAAGGCCAACTTTGCACCTTAATAACTTTTATTATGCTCAACCTCATGATCTAAAATTTAAACCATATGATCTACTCACATGGGGTAATCTATCTATATATCAATATTCTCTTGAAACCTTCACATGTGTGAAATGTGATGTCATCAAACTACTCAGTTAGCTTTATCTATCAAGATGACTACTTGAACCTAGATCTTCATATGACCGCTTTGATGAAATCCGTTCACTTCCATAAGAACTCCAAGTACTCATAACACCCCATAGTATCTCTTAAAGATGTCTATATCATCAATATCATCCATCTATTACCTTACTAAGTCAAACATTGAAAAACCATGTAGGAACACTGAAACACATTGAAGCACACTTTGTCATTATCATCCTAGCACACATGACACATCATCAACATCCTTGATCACCTTGGAGACATCATTGACAAATCTCAAACAATATCCCTCTTTATCACTAATGTCAAACACTAATACAAAGCTTATATTCATACTCTATCTCTCTCTTCAAGTACTTTTTCCCCCTTTGACACAATGATAAAGTGGGCTCATCTCCTAATCATGCTGACCTGAAAAGACTTCAAGTACCAAAAAATAGGAAAGGACTACCTATGAGAGATGATATAGACTCCTCCTAACATTGTGCATACCTATTCTTACCTTGAGCTTCTTAACATGCTCCATGACTACACTATTCTTTTATCATACATAGCTTCTATGAAGATAAAACATACATGAACATCAGAAATTGCATGAACTTATCTTGAAAACATAAATAGGAACTCCCCCTAAGTCACCTGAGCTAAGGCATCCTTTGAGCACCTTAAGACCATCTCCAACCATGATGAAACAACACACTTGCCTTCATACCTTCTCACTTCAGGCTAACTCCATGATTACCAACATATGAACAAAAGCAACTAACATACTCATTCATAAACAACCATACCTTTGTCATTTGGAGAAAATGACCAAAGACCACTCTTCTCTTCACTAGCCTTGCCTAGAGGCCTAGTAACCCTACTTGAACCTTGAAATACCCATATATTTCTATGTATTTTTCTTTAAGACTTGAAATTTCATATCTAAAGTACACTCGTGTGCCCCTTCATTCATGCCAAAAATCATCTTTCAACTCTGCTTTTGCACTATAGCTCCTTCACAAACCTACTAGCTAATTAACCCTCCATTTGCACAAATCCCCATCCATGGAAGACACCACACACTTTCAGAAGATTGTGAAACATTTTTTGATAACCCATTTAGCCATTTTAACTGATTAAGTAGCCTTAGATCTCAAATCATTAGGCAAACCATTTTTTCAACATGAGCAAAAACACTAGGTTTATAAGAGAAAATTGGTCAACACACCTTTCTATCCCACTAAGACACCTTAACAACTTTAAATTCTTAAAATTCTACCTAGAAATATCCATAACCAACCTACATACCTTTCTCATACAACAATAAACATGCCAAAACACCAAAAATTGTCCATGACAACATTCTGAGATCACTAAGCCACTTCATCCACTTTGACAAGCTAAACTCAATTGATCTCAACTCTCTTTTGTCAATCAGATTCTACTACACAATCCTCTGATCCTAGGACCTAACCATTTACAAAGGTCCTTTTTTGTTTATGCATGAGGATTCAATACATTTTCAAAGCACCTGACTTGGTTTGATCAAGTCATCATGTCAACATGCTTGAGTTCACATCTACATCAAACTTCTTCATATCTCAACCATGACTAGAACATCTCACATATGCTCTCCCTCACATCATACACAACTCTTTAAGTTTCTCAAACTATCTAAGTTAGCTCCTCCTAACTCCATGGCATGCACAACTTGTCATTTATATAACTCTAAGACCTTCTTCATGACAAAACATTATCTTCATAATCCATATCAACCTAGTCTTTAGTCTTTCTATGCAAAAGAATATCTTGATAAATCATCATCCTTGATTTCACACCTTTAGCTGAGATTCTCCACTTAAGCTGATGAAGCATACCAAACAACACAAGCTTATTGAATTGAAGCATCACACAAATTCTCCCCCTTAGATCATGACCACATATACAACCAAGACCTACTTCCTGAAACATCTTGCTCACAAGAAACATGTCAAAACATCATACCACACTCAAGACATTTGTAAGGCCCACAAGTCCTCTCTCAAGAGTCACTATACTACTAATCAGAAGAACAAAAACAAACACAATGCAGATTGACTCACCTGAAACCAATCTCCCAAGTACTTTCAAGGCACTTCCCCAGATCAAGCTACCTCAAAAAACCAAATATGGATGAAATTTTATTGAATCCATACCTTTTTTCTACTACAACTCATCTTCACAACCTTAGACCTCAAAGACCTCTCTATTTACACCAAGGACTACCTCTTGCATATCATAACATGAATCCTTATGAACTGAATAAACACAAAGGAACACACAATCATACTTTATTTTTCATACCTCAAATTGATATAACAACTCACCTTCATGAATCTATTATCATGCAACACCAGTCAAGACACAATAAGCATCCACCATGATTTTTTCTGTAAAGTGTCTCTTTAAAGCCTAGAGAGAGATACCCCTTTGACACAGTGAGACTAAAAGTCCCAAAACTCAAGAAACTACCATATCTCCATAATTTCATTCGAATTGCAGTCTTGCCTCATCACCAAATTGACTTTGAATAGATCCTTGACTTCATTCTTTGCTTTAGACTTGTTGACAAATACAGATAATAGAAACTCTTGACTTTCCTTCATGTCTATCATGGCAAGCAAACCATCTTTAGTCTCAGTCTGATCTCTCCTAACATAATTAGGTCTCCAAATCCATGTTTGATCTCTTCCTTGCATTCTAGGAGCTCCATATCCTTTGATAAACCTTGAGAATCTATTAACCCTACTTGGACAACATTTTTCAATGTGATCAATATGATGACAACTGAAAGAAACAACATTATTCATACCTTTTGTTTGATGAACTCTTGTTGACAAGTTACTTTTCCTCTTGCACTCTCTAGCTAGTCTTCCTTTTTTCACTCTAAGAGATTGATTTAACTTATCTTGACTTGATGGTATTTGCTTACACAACCTAGTAATGTGGCCAAATTTTTGACAAGTGTAGAAAATAATGTCTTCCATACCTTTTGCTTGAATATGGTGGTGATCTCCCTTTGACTGATTGCTTCTTATTACACAGTCTTTTGCCCTATGACCAACAATATTACAAAAAAAACAATTCCCCATAAAATATTTGACATACCTTGAAGCATTTGGTTGTCTAATTGGCTTCTTCATTTTTCTCTTGACTTGATATATCTTGTTGATTTTCATGCTACCAACCTCCTTGTCTTGTCCTAATTTTTTTGATCTTCTTCAAGCTTGCTTATCTTGACTATGACCTTTTCATGCTCATCCTTTAGGGAAAAAAGAATAGTCTTTAATTGAAGACATTCATCTTCTTTAGCTCTCATGCTTGAACTTGTAACCTATAATTGAATTATGAGATCTTTGATGGTCTCCTTATCCTCCTTAGCTTCTTTATCCATGTCATCCTTCAATCTACATGCTTGCTCTTCCATAGACTTGATCAGTTCTTGATTCTCCTTTTCCTCTCTCATAGACTTGCCTAATAAAATCCCTTCAAGAGACCTAACTTGTGCTTCAAGACCTTTGATCATATTCCTCATTTTATGATTCTTGTTCTTTTGCTCCTTCAGTTCATCAAGTGCACCCATGAGATCAACTTCTAGATCAACTTCTTCTTCCTTGTTGTCATAGAACACTTCTTTTTCACTGTCATGGCAAACTTCTTCATTATACATGATGTCCTTTTCTTTTGAACAACGTTCCCTTTTATTCATATTGTACCTTAGATCACCTTCAAGTGTTGGAATTAGTGATGCCAGATAATCCAATTCAATTCCCAACTCTTAAACATTTAGCACATATAATCATGATGCATACAAATTAACCATTGCAATGAAAAAGTAAAATATAAAAATATCAAGCACATAACCCATGATATATGTGGGAAACCCTCTTGGGGAATAAAACGCACTGAACCCTGTAATATAGACTATAATCCTATAAAGACAAGATTCAAAATTTAGACCAGTATCAACTGATCAAGAAACACCCATCCCTTAATTTAGTGAGACACCCATCCCACAAGGAGGAACTGACCCCTTAGGCAGCCAAGCATCAACCCAAATACGTTGATCTGATTTCCACTTTTGATCTGATGTCTTCTACACCTGATGATGGACTTCTCTTACTTGATCTCTTTTCCCTTTACACTCTCACAAACTTGCACACACAAGCAATGCATATAAAACACCCTTTGTGATCACTCTTCACTTCTTAGCACATATATAATCACAAAACCTATAACAACTCTATCACAACATTAACAACATGACTTGTAGGAACTCTTCACTTCTTGGCACATGGTAGGAATAATCCTCAACCTAATCTACTCTTCAATCCATCCACTAAGCACACTCAATCAATCAGCCTCTAGGGCTTACTCAGTCAATCAACCTCTTCTAGGATCATTAGGTCCAATGACCTATGTGTTTACCTGCATCACCTTGATCAGACAAACATGACTGATCTTCTTCACTCTCTGTTGGTCATCAATGACATGTAACTTCTCTTTCAAATGTTATCTCCTTCACTTAGATTCATGCATTCAACTCCTCCAAGTAGACTAATAATGCCTAATATTTATACCATACACTCATCTAACCCATCTTGGTAAGCCAAGATGCTTACCATACTTGTTCTACCTTTGAAATATGTCCTCATACATGTTACATGTAATAACCACAGATTTTTTAGGTCGGCCAATACCTCATTAGCCCTAAACCACCATTAGGTCTTGGTGAGACCTAAAACAATTAGGTCTTCATACTCACACATTACATGTGAGACTACTTGGACCACCTTCATCCTTTACCAATGTTGCGAACACAGCAAACTTGTCTTGAATAGATCCTTACTCCCTCATGGGTCCATGCCACTTGGAACATCAACTGAATACTTGACCTTACCAATTAGGTCTCCTTGCTCTATAGGTCTTCATACACGAAAAATAAGTCTAAAACTTTTGAAGCAAACACTCAAGTCTTTCACATAGCCATATGATTAGATCACATGGGTCAACCCTTCAGGACTTTTGATACACCTCCACGTGCTTTAGATACTTCAACATAAGCTCTAAGCACTCAATTCAACTCTCTCAGAATGACCACTCAGACTGGTCACACACAGTCAAAATACAATCAAGCTATATTGACTCTTCATATTTGATCAGGGGCAAACTATGACAACCAATTGTTGGCAAGTGTTGTCATTGATGTTAAAGATTGATGTCATGTGTGTATTGATGTCAAAGGTAATGACAAAGTGGTGATGTCATGATGATGATGAGTTTGAACTTTAATTTGTGCAAGGAAATATTTAGATGCATATGAGCTAAGGTAAGGCTTATCATATTGTATCTAGCATGTTGATGTGGTTTTAGGTCAAGGAGAGAAGATAAGCATGTGATAGTGTGTTGGCATAAGCTTGGTAGCTTAATATGTAAGCATGGATCTTCAGTATATGCTTGGATAGGAAGTTGATAAATGTTATGGATGATTAAATCATGTTGCAGAGGTCCTATGAGGTGTCAAGAGTGCTTAAAATGCTTATGATAATGCATGGTGTTCAACTAGTTCTTCATTATGTTCATCTACACATAGTTGGTTCTATGGCAAAAAAATATGAGTATGCAGTTTGATAACATCACCATTTCCATGTATGGATGAGTCAAGGGGATTTGGTCATATGGGTGTGATCACATTAGTCCCAAGTTGCTATGGTCCAAGTTTCAAGTCATGCAATTGAGTGGAGCAAAAGATATAACCGTGCAAAGTTGGCTTCCCAAGCAGTTTGCAATGTTTTCCCATACTTAGCCAAATTTGCAAAGGAGATCTAATAGTGCATGTTTAATCATATCACAGATCTACGACATGAAATTAATCTAAGCTTAATGTCTAAGTTCAACTAGAGTCAAGTAAGTAGTTTGATGCTATTATATTTCACACACATGAAGGTTTCAGGTGTAGCTTGATATATGGATGTATTCCTTTATGAAAGAAGATCACATGGTTTAAATTTTAGGACATGTGATTAAGCATGACAAAAGTTATTAAGGTTCAAAGTTGGCCTTCTAGGTAGATTGTAGAGGTTCCCATGCTTAGCCAAATTTGTAAAAGGTAAAGATCAGGACTAGAGAAGGCTCTAACGGCAAGTGGGTGTTCATATAGATGCAGATCTATGATGCATATTGAGTCAAAAAGGTCAAAGTGTCTAATGTTTAAGTTGGTTAAAGTATAGGCTACTCTTAAAGAGATTTATGGAGCGTATTTGATCCATATTGTTGAAAAGTAGTGAGATGATGACAAGTGATCGATGTTTAACAATAAGCAAAGGTAAAGATTAAGCTACTTTTGAGGAAATTGACGATGCATATTTAGTCAAAATTACCAAGGAGCACGAGATGAGGTCAAACTGATAGATGTTTAACATAGTTAAAGATCATGATACTTTCAAGGGAGATCAATGATGCATATTTGTTGAGTCTATGAGAGGTCACAAGATGTTGACAAAGTGTTCAATGTTTAATAGTGACTGTTGGAATTTGAATATTCAAATTTATGAAGGAAAACCAATGATTAGTTTTTGAGTTATAACTTTTGATCCAGGACAAATTTATTGATGTAGTAAAAAGTAAAGTTGTAAATGACTCCAAGGTGCATCCAAAAAAATTGGTTAAATTTTTTGACTATTCGTATAGTTATAGATATTGAGCTATAAAGTTGACTGTGTGTTTGACCATGGTCTGTAAGTGACCTGAGAAGGATAATTGAGTTTCTTATAATGGTATTTGGATGTTTCAAGGTGACTTAGCTATTGAAGAGTGTTGTAGAATCCCTAAAAATGATCTATATAGATTTTTGAGGTTTGATCAATCCATATTTAGTATGAACAAATGTTTACAAGTTGATTGTTTGTTTGTTCATGGTGTTCTTATGTAAAAGGCTAATGTTTGAGTAGATTGAGCATACATAGAGACATGTAATGATGACTGCAACCATTTGAGGATGTTTAAGAGGTCATCTGGAATGGACCTATACATTTGGAAGTGGTATTGTGTTTCTAATTTTCTCATTGAAGTGCTAAAGTGGTGAATAGGTCTCTATGAGACTTATAAGGGCTACTAAGGTCTAATTAAAAGGTGTAGCTGCTTAAGGGTGACCCATGGATGCTATGGCTGACCTATGAGGATGGTATTGAGATGTGTCTTAATGTGATAAAATCTTTAAGGGTTAAGGCATGTCTAATGGCTGACCAAGAAGTTGATATCCATGAAGGCTCTATAAATACTGAAATTAAAGATGATAATTTCTAGGGTTGTAAGTGTGGAACGAGAGTATAGAGTTGAAAGGCAAAGGAGAGTAAGGGTGCCAAGTGGATGGATTGAAGAGCAAAGCTAGTTGATGATTGTGTGTATGACTTGTAGTTCATATTTTTGATGTCATAACAGTGTTATTGTAGGTTTAAAGATTGAGGATGAGCAAAGAGATCTAGGTTGATCCAAAATACTATTTTGAATGCTTTGAGTGTGAGTGAAGGAAAGGTGAAGGTTGTGTGTGCTTGGTGGATGGATTAAAGATCGGAGTGTGGAATGTGTGTATGAACATTTGGTCTTGTTGTTGAGGTTGTAAAAGAGTTGTTCTAGGTGTGTTGAAGTAAGTACGAAGAAGTTAGATTGATCTAAAATGAGGTTTTGGGATGCATTAAGAAGGGTGTGAAGGATAGAGAGAGTGTGTAGAGTTGAAGAGAGCTAATATACATTGTATCTCCATCATATTAATAAGCAATCAATGTACAGAAGATGCTCATTTCATAGGCATTATTGTGGGTACTCAACATCTAGGGGGTTGGTTCCTTTTTGCAAGGTGAAGCTTGCAAAAATTCTAGTTGTTGTGGGTGCTCAGTGAGATAGAGGCAAGTGTCTCTTGTGGAATGGGTGTTCCACTAAAGTCTCATGTTTGTAATACTTTATAAAATAAGTAGTCCATGTGTTTTCAGGCTTGAGAGTGGGTTTTATTTCCCAAGAGGGTTTCCCACATAAATCTTGTGTGATCTTGCATTATCTACTTTTCATTATTATAAATGAATTGTATATTCTATAAATACTTGTGGTAATTGATTAAGAGTTTGAAAGGATTGGAATTAAAGTCTAAAATATATGGTTCACTAATTCACCCCCCTCTCAGTGATTGTACCTCTAACAGTTAGTATTAGAGCAGGTCCTTTGGAGGAAGCTTAACATCTTAAAGGAGATCCCAAGTAGCACAAGATGGATAAGCAATTGAAGAAAGAGAATCAACAGTGTAAGGCTATTATCAAGGCACTTAAATAGAAGATATGTACTTTGAAGAAAGTTGCCAAAGAGGATGAAAAAGTTATCAATGATCTCAAGGTTCAGCTAGAAGATGCCAAGGCAAGTTTCAGTTCAAAAGAAGAAAGTTGTTCAAAAGAAAAGGACATCATGTATGATGAAGAAGTTTGCCATGACAGTGGAGAATAAGAAGTGTTCTATGATAGCGAGGAAGAAGAAGTGAATCTAGAAGCTGAGCTCTTAAAGAGGAATCACAAGATGAGGTATGTGATCAAAGGTCTTGAAGCATAAGTCAGTTCTCTTGAGAGAAGTTTGTTAGGCAAGACCAAGAGATATGAGAAGAAGTATCAAGAGCTGATCAAGTCTCTTGAAGAGAAAACATGTAGATTGAAGGATGACATGGCTAAATAAGCCAAGTGAGATGAGAAGAAGTATAAATAGCTGATCAAGTCTCTTGAAGAGAAAACATGTAGATTAAAGGATGGCATGGCTAAAGAAGCCAATGAGGATAAGGAGGTCATCAAAGATCTCAAAAGTCAATTAGAGGTTTCAAATGGTAGCCTAAAATCAATAGAAGAAGAGTGCAGATATCTCAAGACTCAGTTAGAAGAATCCAATACCAAGGTAAGGTCAAAGCAAGGTGAGCATGATGAGTTGAAGACTAATCTTGATTACTTGAGAGTAGAGCATGAACAACTCATAGACAAGTTGGACAAGCTGGAAAAGGAACATGTAAAACCTGAGCAAGCTAAGAAAAATGCAAGCTTTGAAAGCACTACAAGAAGGTTTGTTAGACAGCCAAATTCTTCAAGGTATGCTAGTTTATTCCATGGTAATTGTTATACATGTAATACATATAACATAGAGCTAAGTATTGTAGAAGGACTTCAGTCAAGTATGGACATTCATGGAGCTATGACAGAAGGAGTTTTTGGTTAAAGATTGATCATAGTTCAAATATGTCAAAAGGTATGAATGATGTTATTATTTCATTTGTGATAAGAAATGTCATATGACTTTATCCTAGTAATTTTGATAAGCCCTAAAGTCATCTGAAGAAGGGAGAGACTCCTAGAAAGCATATCAAAAGTCAAAACATGATGTGGAGACCTAAGGTAGTGAAGGCTAGTCTTATTGAGTTCAAAGATTAAACTTCTGATATAGTAGAAAAGTAATCAGTTTTGGAGGTGTCTCAAGAGTGTCAAGGAAGCTTGATATCATTCCAAATGGAGAAGAAGGTGGATGATGCA
The DNA here is from genome assembly GCA_037957365.1 of Torreya grandis. Classification (NCBI taxonomy): domain Eukaryota; kingdom Viridiplantae; phylum Streptophyta; class Pinopsida; order Cupressales; family Taxaceae; genus Torreya; species Torreya grandis. Next base: position 1,029,725 of record JARHVA010002590.1, on the reverse strand, counting down.
AGAATCAAGTCAGTTATACCATTTAAGACCAAGGATAATCTAAAAGAAGGATCTCAATATGACGGTTTATTTGTTGTAGTTCAAGAATTTTCAGATAAGGAGTTTCATGATTGCCAAGAGTTCTTGTTGTCTGATTTCAAAGAGAAGGTGTTAGTTGAAGAGATATGCCAAGAACCTATGTTTTCATCATGCATTTTCAAGGAAGCTAAATAGGACATGGATGCCAAGTAAGTTGTTTTAGTCAATAAAAGGAAGAAGAAGAAGGTTATTCATTCCTGTGGTGAGGACTGGTATGCCCCTCTATTCTAGGTCCTTGTGAAGTAGATATATCTTTATTGTGCTTCATGAAGACATTTCTCAGTTTGAAGAAGCATGTGGTATTGCAAGGGTGTTTTTAGTTGGAACAGGTATGTCCAGGTGGAAGATATGATGTGGTGATGTTAGAGTGATGTAATGGTGTGTTTTTTCCCTTTTGGCATGCTGATAGCTATGTATGCTCGATCTGTAGGGTTAGATTGAAGGTTTCTCGATAGCAAAGGAGGATTTGTGATTTTTCAAAATGATCTTTTTGCATAAAAAGGTATGTTCACCTTATTCTCTCTTTTTGCATAGAGAGAGTGTGTAGATTTGAAGAGAGATGATATATATTGTTTCTCCATTAGATTGGTAGGTAATTAGTGTTTAGGAGATATTTATTTCATAGGTGTTTTTATGGGTGCTCAGCTAGATAGGGGCAGGTGCTCCTTGTAGAATGGGTGTTCCACTAAAGTCTCATGCTTGTAATACCTTATAAGACAAGTAGTCCATGTGTTTGTAGGCTTGAGAGTGGGTTTTATTCCTCAAGAGGGTTTTTGACATAGATCTTGTGTTGTGTGTGTGATATTGCATTATCTATTGTTCATTGTTATGAATGACTTGTATATTCTATAAATGCTTGTGGTAATTGATTAAGAGTTTAAAAGGATTAGAATTAAAGTCTGAAATATCTGGCTCACTGATTCACCTCCCCTCTATGATTGTACCTCTAACACCAATTTCTTCTCATAAGCCTTAGAGACTTATAGAATATCTCCATACTCATTTGTTTCCTTAACTCTGCTCAAAACACCTTCAGCTTACCTTTACAAGATGGTCACTCAATCTGCTAGTGCATTCAACAAACATAGTCAACTTATAAGTAATTATTAACACTGAAGATGAATTGGTAAAACCTCCAAAATACATATAGATAGTTCTCATGGAGTCTAAAACACTCTCCAATAGTTAGTTCATTTTAAAACATTAAAATATTATCAAGAACAACTCAATTATCTTTCTCGGGTCACTTGCAGAACATGGTCAAACACATAGTCAAATTTGGAGCTTAAAATTTTGACTATACAAACATTCAATCCTTATAACTAAATTCTATAGACGTGCCTTAAATTCTTTTACAACTTTTCTTATTACTGTATTAATAAATTTATCTTGGATCAAAAGATATATCTCAAAAACTATAGACTAGTTTTCCCTTATTAATTTGAAAATTCAAATTCCAATGGTCACTATATTAATGCTAAACATAGAAAAATTTGGCATCATCTCATGCTCCCTATAAATTTTGAAAAAACACACTTCATTGATCTCCTCTAGAGTAGCCTGGTCTTCAACCTGTAAATGCTCACCGTTGATCTTTGATCTGTGCTTCCGTGTTCGTGCCACTTGGCATCTCTGTGTGCCTTCTGCACATCTTGTACCATTCAATCAATGCGCTTGCACCAATTGGTAGTTCCATGTGCAATATTGACTATTTGACTTAATGCATTACATTTATCTCTAACTGCATGATCATACACTCACCTTTGGATCTTCATTTGACAGGGTTCACGTTCATCGTTAGATCTGCTGCTCAAACTCCATGATTATGACACATGTCACAGTGCGCGCAATATTAAATTTTTGAATTTCAAACATTAAGTTGTATCCTTATCCATTCAGATTAAATGCTCACTATTAGAGCTATGATTCGATTAAACACTCACTGTAGATTTCTTCTTGCAAATTTGGCCAAGTATGGGAACTTAGTAAAACTCTACCTGGAAGGCCAAATTTGCACCTTAATAACTTTTATTACGCTCAACCTCATGCCTAACATTTGAACCATATGATCTCTTCACATAAGGGAATCTATCTATATATTAAGATGCTCCTGAAACCTTTACACGTGTGAAATATGATGTTATCAAATTGCTTACTCAACTTTATTTGTCAAGATGACTACTTGAACTTAGATCTTCATATGAATACTCATATAAAATCTATTCACTTCCATAAACACTCCAAGCACTCATAACACCCCATATGGTCTCTGAAACATGCACATATCATCAATATCATCCATCAATTACCTCACTAAGTCAAAAACTGAAGAACCATGTAGTAACACTGAAGCACACTTTGTCATTGTCATCTTAGCATACATAACACCTCATCAACATCTTTGGTAACCTTGGAGACATCATTGACAAACCTCCAATATAGATTGGGTCATATAGCCATATGTAGTGGTTGAACCATAATTTTCACCAGACCTAGATTATACTAGTTTGTACAAAGACATAGATCAAGTAGTAGTTTTGACCTACGGACACACCTCTTCGTAGACTCAGTTACATATCAGAGTGGGGGTAAGCATGGCTTGTTTCTCCACATTAATAAATTACTTCTCAAATTCTGTTACATATTAGAGTGGGGGCAAACATGGCTTGTTTTTCCACATTTATAGATTTATTCTCAGACTCAATTACATATCAGAGTGGGGGTGAACATGGCTTTATTTTTCATAATCCATTTGATTACTCAGTTTCAGTACATGAGACACCCACATTATGGATTTAATATTCACATAAATTATTTCAATGCTTGTATACTTATCTGGCCAAGAAGTGGGCCGGGTTAGTGCACATTTATTCTTTGCATGGGTTTTGATCACACAATTATAGGTACACATTTTATTTTTTATTTTACTTTAGTGCTTTAATTTGATTGCACTACTAGATTAAAAGTGGGGAAATGTACACACCCTAATTTTGTCAAGCAAACACAAGTATTATGTCTTTTATAATTCTTTCACATGAAGTTATTAATGTTGAATGGGAGTCTTGTTCGTACATGTCACTTGAGTCTTTTGATGTCAATTTGGTCCTTATTATGACTTATTTTTCCTTATTTTACACACTTAATAGTTTCATGTCATCCATTTTCCAGTTAAAGGGCCCCTGGCCTATTTGTCATAGTCATAACCTACTTTTTGTGCACACAGGACAATAAAATGGTCTTGGACAAGAGCATTATTGTCAACCTTAGTGATGGTGTCCAGTGGTCATGTTTTTAACTTCTCTTGGGTCCTTACCCTCCTTTAGGTCTCCTCTTATGATTTTATTTGTCTTTTTACCTTATCAACTTGTGAACAAGTGTCTCACATTCAGAATAGAGATCCTTCTATATAAATAGCTTCACAAGGCATTTTACATCTAGCACTTACTACTTTGGCACATAATTACATAAAATCACTCAATAATATAGCTCAAAATTTTGCATATTTACTTAGTATCACACATAGATTTGCATGCTTGATCAAATAAGGGCCTAAGTGAAATTCATTATTGCGTATCGTGTACATTGATTATGCACATTCTCTAAGGGAGAAATACATTTGACTTGAGACCCCTATTATTGGAGTTAATGTAGGCAACATCCAGAATAATAAGGTTTATAGGTTGTTCGATCATAACATCCCACAACCCACCTTTTCCTCTTCCCTTATTTGATTTTGTTGTTGTTTCATGTGTGTAGGTGTTCATTAGAGTTTTGAAGAAGGAACAACCATAAAATGACATATAAGGATGATCAAAAGTTCTTGAGGACATATACAAGACATAGAAGATCTCTCACAGCCTCCCTAGAAGTTTCAGGGCTCCTGTCCACAAAATAACAATAACATAATGCCCTTTTTTAATAATGCACTGCTCCATAGTTTATTTGACAACACTATTGACCTAAGACAGGTAAAACTCCAGTTTTAGAATGAAGATAATCTTAACTATTCCTTTGATCTCTTCCAATAGTACCATCACTCAATAACGCATATTTCATTCCAAATAAGTTGAATTTATCACTTATAATTAATACTTAGGGTAAATCAATTAAATTAATCATTTGTAATATTTATCTACATTTATCCTCTATACTCCAACCCTTTGTCACCTTGGGATTTAATCTATTTAATTCCTAAAAGGATAAAACTCTCAAGTATAACTCTCTTCCTTTTAATCTAGTACTTTCTCTTTATTGCATTATTATAATAAAAGAGGAGAAAATTTAGTCACTAAAATTAACATTTAATGATAAAACAATATGCTTTTGACCATCCCTAATTCACACTTAACCTATGTTAAATTCCACAGTTTTAAATTGTTATTCCTTTTCTCCTATGTGGATGATCCTCTCTATTAAGGTGACTTTGATACTAATTCTTCCTATTCCTCTTTCCAAGAATCATAAACTAATTATTTTACTTATTCATACTTATAGTTTCATTTTCTTTACTCCTCAAATGAAACTAATCCATCAGGATAATCTCATAGGTCGATCGTGTCTGAATCTGCTAGTTTCATCCTCCTGCCAAATAACAACTAGTTTTTCAAATTCAAATTCATCCTAACAAGTCATTTCATAATTTTTTAAAGCATAATTCAAATAAATCCCAAAATAACCACTATATAAACACATTTTCTATTCATATTTCACTAGAGGCTTCCATTATTGGAAATATTAGAATTATTAAATCACACATTACGAGGAAAATAGTTATTCTTCCCAATTCTAAATTTCTACATTTTAAGAAGCCTTGAGATATATCTGTTGATTGCACTAAAAAGATCAAAATTCATTTTTCAATCACCTAATCACAATAGAATTGCATCGACATATATCAGTTCACTATTATTATACACACACCACTGTAGTATGGGAAAAATACATGGAGTTTGATCCCTATGTGGAGTATTGGTATGTAGGTAGTGTTCAACACGTGAAGTGTTGAGGTCAAGCATAACATCTTCTTGACCATTTCTTCCACTTTACAAAATTTATTCCATCTTGTCACTAAGGAAGGATTTGAGTGAAGAAGGCACACAATGGCTCTCGAAATGAACCAAAAACATTTGTATATACACAAAAGACCTATAGGAAAAGGCACATCTATATAAATGTTAACATATGGTAAAATGCCTAATAGATGTAGTCACACCCAAGAAACACCAACACAAGCCGATGATGTCCAAATAGTGTGGCCTTGTACTAGGATAAAGTGGAGCCTTGTTCCTGATTCATAAAAACCTCACATAGTCTCATAGTCAATTACACAATCACTATTGTAGTTTTATAGACTTGAGTTTTGGCTAATTTATTTATCTTTAACATTTTCCCCTCTTAGCACATTCCAATAATAATAATTTTGCAAATCAATCATGTGATAATTGTATATTTTATGCATTCTGATTTACTCCACAATTTGTCTTAATTATATTAACCCATCTTAATCTCCAATTTCTATCAAACACATATTACAGGGAAGAAACATATAACAATTACAATCATAGCTTGAGTAAAAAAATAAATTGTGTGCATACATTATAGCCATATGTAATTTTTATTTGAAATAAAATTAGAACTCAAAATTAAAAATTAGAGTTATATGCATAAATATGAAACCCTATAAAGAAGGAAGAAACTCTAAGGGAAACCTAGGGGTTTGACATGTTTAATACAATATATAAGTTTACCAATATGTTTTATCTTATTTTGGATTAGTTAACCCTAACAATATATAACTATGTGTATTATTCAGATTATATGAAATATTAAGTATAGAAGGCAAAAGATAATTTAACACTTGCACTTATTAATATTTGAAAATAATATTAGGGATAAGATATTTATCAACTTATTGAACTTTGTAGGTATGAGATTAAATGCAAGTAGCAAGAAAAGTAAGAAACTAGACTATGAATCACTCAGATTAAGAACTAGAGTTAAGGGCATGTTTGGATAGTAACATCAGCCTCTAGTCGGTACCATATAATGCTAGCAACTACGTTTTAAAATTTAATTTGTGATTATTTCTTCTATATTATGGTATGGAACATTGCACCTACTTCTCTTTCATCTTCATGTACGATCTTGAGGTTTGATAGTGTGAACAATCCCAAAATTCTATCTCCTTCTCTTGAAACCCTAGGTCTACATTTGACACTAAGTTTTGGCTTACAAAAGGGAAAATAATGTGGGTTGAATTAACCCCAACTATTTCTCATTGAATGGAAAAGTGTTTTCTACATATCTAATACTCTTAAGACGGAATTTAAAATACATGTAGTTCTCCCTATTATGTATATGTGTGTAATAATTCTCATTCAATGTCTACAACCTATGATCTATTTTTTGACACTTGGAAAATGATGAGCTTGGCTTGGCTTTGAGATGATTCAAACTTGGCTAAGATCTATTCTTTATGACTAATTAATAAATTAGAAATAATATGGAAATACATTTGAATGTATAGAAGTGCATATATGTTTTCTTAATGAGTGCTAGATATCCTAATAGGCTAAGACATATTTTCTTTTTATATGATACTTTTTGGGTACTTTATTACTCCACGAATAAGTGAAACATATAAGTTGACCCATAGGAATGATTTGAATTTGAAAAGTGACTATTTATTGGCATGGAATAAAACCATAGGGTTTGTATGGTATTAGAATTTTGGTACTATCTCAAGATTACTGATCTTATGATGTGGAGATATCTGAGTATCATAATTGACTAGTTTGCATAGACTATGGAACTCATGTAGGTGACTAATATCAACATGGAAAGATTGGACCCATGAAAATCATGTGGATGTGAGATAATGTCAAATAAGAGTCATATATGTATTCATAAGTCATGTAATGTGAAGGTAATTCAAAAATAACATTGGAAAGTATATAATACCAAATTTGTATCTACATCAATAAAAAGTGGTTGGGGCTATCCAACCCATCTTTCTAACTCTTATTTCAAGTCAATATGGTGTCAAAATAAATGTTAGGGTTTTAAGGCAAGGAGAAAAAAAATTGAGACCTACGTATAGAACTATGTGCAAATAAAGATTAAAAAACTCATATAAATATGCAGGCACATAGATATGTGGTAGAATAGACCAACATAATCAACCTAAATAGTTCTATTAGACATAGGAAAATGCTAGTTTTTGTAAGGGTCTGAGATTTTCTAATAGCATTTGTGGAGTTTTTGATGTCTTATTTCCTAGTCTAAATAGTTACAGAGTTGATATGGACTATTTTCAGGTACTATGACATAGGTTGTGAGTGATATAAACCATAAAATCAACTAAGTTCCTCTCTTCTCTCTTTTCTTTGTCAATTCTATAAATAGTAATATAATATCAATCCCCATTTTAGCATTCAAATCTATATGGTTTATGTCATATATTACATAATATGAATTTTAATATTTTTATGTTATTTAGGTCACTTAAATCTTAAAATAAGTAAAACATTCTTGTGAACCTGATCATTATCTTGAGTGTGGCAAACCTTAAGTCTTTTCTACTTTATGGTTTCATATTTTCTTTTTAATATTTCAAATTTATTTATTAATAGAATTAGAATTTTATGTTTAATTTTTGCTTGTCATATGTATAACTTTAATTTTTTCTGTATCCTAAGGTTTCATGTTTATTCTCCTATTAGGGTTTCTTATTTTTGGGTTATTGTTTGTCTTCATACATTTTTTGTTGATATGTGATTGAAAATTACTGAACTTTTAAAATAACTTGAGGTTTTTTTTAGTCACATTGAGTAGATCAAAAACAAACTTTTTTTCCCTAAAAATCATAGTGTATTTTCCATAATTAGGGTTTTTCTATTTTCACTAAATTTGGTTTAACTTGCGAATGATATATCTATATTTTTTTACAAATATGGGTTTTGTCCAAAAATTCATCATGATTTTTTTAGGGTGTTTGGTTCTTTATCTGGACCTTGTCAAATTGATCTTTTTTCATATATACACCCTTTAGATTTTATTAATTGGGCATTATGTGATTGTAATAATGTATGTTGATAGTTTATATTTTATGATTTGAGCTAGATGATTGTCATTATTGCTTGTTTTTTTCTTAAAATATACAATATTTATACAGTTCAGTCAATGAAATGGGTTAAATTAAGATCCAATAAAACTAATGATGATATTAATAATGATGAATTCTTAACTCTCCTTAGTAACACAAATTCCATGAGTGTTGAATTTGAAATGTGTCCATGTGTGACTCCTTTTATTTCTCCACTGAGACCTCAAGGTAGTGATAAATACCATCCCTCCTATATTATTTACCTAAGGTTTATATTAGATACACATGTCCATGTTATCACAATCTAAAGAGATAAGGTGCATACTCCTATATAATTTTTCATGAATGTTGAATCTGAAGTGTATGGGGTTTGTGATTATAAAGCTACATCTTCCCACTCATAAGAAGTAGTGTGATAGTATGGCCATCCATGAGAAGACTCAACCATTGAATAAATCTATTTAGAGTGTCAGTAATCCTGCACATCAGTTGATTACTATGATGCATTCTATAAAGGTGTTATGAAAACAAATCCAAACTTAATCTCTAAATGTCACATCACTTGAAGATAATCTTGTACATGCCAAAAATCATGAGAATGATACTATAAATTGTATCTCTAGCTCTCCATTCAAAACTCATATGTCTCAAAGGATTTCATATCAAACATGGGTTAAGAAACAAAATACATCTATGATTAATGAATCAATAAATTAACATAAGTTTAATACATATCCAAGAGAAACTCTAAGAAACATGCTTCAAAATAAATTGATCATGTTACCTCCTACGCACCTTGTGACAATATCTAAATGGTATTGTGTTTATCATATAATTCAAGGGCATCTCATGGATAAGTGTTGGGCTTTCAAAAATAGAATACAATATCTAATTTATATTGGTTAACTTACATTCGATACATCTATTAAATTACCACTAGATTCAAGCACACATTGCAATATTTAGTATCCCACTAAAATTGTGGTTGCATCTACCAAGGCCAAAGTATTAAAGAAAGAGTTAACTAAAAAAGATAATTTGCCTAATGTTACAAACATGGTTCCAAGTGTAAACTACAAATACTTCATCATTCCTCAACCCTTTGATGGTTAGCATCACATAGATGGTAAGCAATGCACCAATGTCATGGTTGACAATAGTTATGAAATTAATGTATGTAACATGACACTTTACAAGTATTTTGGATATGACATTAAACATTTGAATAATACTTCTTTGTCTAAATAATTCATAGGATCTATTGAGTGGCCCATAGCTCTTTATCTCAAATTATGTTACACTACATTCTACTTTGACTCAATACAATGCTATACTAGGAGTATCATGGATAAGATCAATAGACGAAACACATGAAAAGAATTAGTATCATATTATATTTGATATTTCATTGTATTACTATTTCCATTTCAAGAGATGAAAAATCTCCAAATCACAAGAAATGAGAGGAAACCATTTCTCCAACTAATTCTCAAATAATGGCATCTAATTATTCTCCACATATGACCATAATTGAGGTGCATGATATTGATGACGAAGAATATGTTGAAGAGGAAAGAGCATCCAATAAATAAATTCCAAGATATGGTGTAGTTGGTTATGCATACCCTACTACAAATATAGAATATGATAGGAATGGCACATCACAATTAGTGGATGCTTGCACATACAATATAAAATCTCTAACCATTCTCATGGATAACAAATCAGTATGTTCATTATCTCAAGTGGGATTAACATTGTTATCTAATGTGAATACAATCACAAGTGTGCCTACAAGTTTAACACTAAATGTATATCTATGTAATACACTTGTGAGCTAGAGATATTAACTAAGTATAAGGTAAAAAGTGAAGAGGGTGTATTTTATATGTATGGTTGGTTAGACGATACATATTATTATGCCATGGATATGTTTACTCTATTTTTTAGATTAATGTGAACCACATTATGATAAATTTAAATGACTAATTTAAATTTTAATGAATGTCAATCAAGCATAAATATGAATGTAATTGATTGAGATTGATTTGATAATACAATTTACTATTTACAAAAATTACTAAGGAGATCAAGATACTCAGTTTCATTTTTTAATTTTTGATTGTGACCATGCTCTGATAGCAAAAATAGATTAGAACATGACCTATGATTTGTTTGGATATGAAATTGTGTCACTATGTGTGCATGGTCACTAATTATAGGTCTAGGGTTATTTTATCAAATGCAAGTGACTTGAGGCTAACTTTATTGTCCTAGAATATTTTACTTCTCTTTCAACATATATTGGGATGAACCTACTTATTATGTATTCGTATATGTGATATTTGATCTTTGACTATGCACACAGTTCCATAAATTAGTTTCTTTCTCCTTGAAACCCTATGTCTACTTGTGAAAGATAAGAACCTATAAAAAGCATGGAAGTGTAATTTGGATAAGCTGAGTCCAATCACACTCATTGATTATCGATTGTTGTCTATATATCCAATACTCTAAAGAGGGAAGTCAAACCACACATATTTCTTCCCCCTAATGTATTTGTGAATTTGTGCTATTTAGTTATATGGATGCACCTAGAAACTTGTCCTTGAACTTGACAATGTTGATTCTTGACCTTGCTTGATATGCTTTAGATTTGGATAACGACTACTCTTAGTGATTGATTTACAATTTGGGAATAATGTGGTAGATTTTATCAATGTCAAATAATGTATTTGATATATACATAAGAATACTAGATGGTCAATATGATTGACTTTTATTGTATTTATATGCATAAATTGGGCAATTTCTCATGGCACTAATACATTAGGCGAATAGGTTGACCTAAAGAATTTATTTTATTTTTGAAAAATAGTCATTGCTAGGCAAAGGTAAGTAATGTCAACCTTAGGATAATAACATCGACGTTACTATATTAGAGACAAGAATGCCAACGTGGTGATCTATAAAAATCTAAGTAGGATATTTAATTGAATTAACACAGGTAGAAAGGTTCATGTAGGTGATTGATAACATCTTAGACTAGACTAGGATCATAACTATCATGCAAGTGTGTGGAAATGTCAAGTAAAAGTTGTTTAGAGATGCACAAGTCATGTAGAATAAGTATATTTCAAAATTGATATTGCCAAGTGTCAAATACCATATTTTAGTGGATACCAATGCAATGAAATATTAAAGTAAAAGGATAAAGATATACTTGAATGCGTGAAACACATTTTATCTTTGAGAGAAGGCTCCAAATTTATAAGCTACTTCAAGAAAAACATACAATGAAATATAATAGTTAATGTCCATAGAAGGAAATATGAGATCTAAACTATACTTGAAACTTGAAATTTAAAAGAGCAAATGAGTACACCTATATATGAATAAATTGTGTTACTCTAAAATTGGGTGGAGCTATTTCCTTGTCGAAGCATTAGAGAATTATGCTTCATTGCTTAATCACATCGATAACATGGAAAAATTGAGGATGATAAAATCTTTAATTTTAAAATTTGACTAAGTCAAGGGCCATGAATTGGAAGTCAAATTCCCAATACCCATATGTACCTAATGTAACAATGATATTTTAACCCCTAGATGATAAGGTGAGAACCAAAAGATGGGTTTTATGGGTAATGCCATGATTTTTGAGCATCACTTAACATAAATGTACATTACCTCAAAAATCATGAATCAACTGTTACATATGGAGTTATATATTCAAGTTTGTTTCACATTTAAAAATAATTGAAAATACTTAATAAATAAAAACAAAGGCGAAATGTGTAAATATTTATGAACCAACATCACACCCCACTTAATCAGTGCCAATTGAAATCTATTATACTGTGCATTAACTAGCTTCATGCCCAACTAAAATATATAATAATGTATATGTACATGAACAAACATCATTCCCAGTTAAATCTACAATAGTGTATATGTGCATGAACCAAAATTATGCACAATTAACATTCATCCTATAAAATAGAGAATGTATACCTTACACACGCCCCCAAATGTGTATGAATATATATCAATATTATCAGAATGGGTTGCAATTAGGATCAACTAGATAGGGTCGAATGCACAGAGATGAATCTATATGGAGTAGTGAAACCTGAAGAAAAACTCAAAAAATGGAAGAAGCTTATTTTCACAACAAGATTTGTATTAATAAGCATTAAACATTAGTCAAATCTTTCATTTGTATTAATAAGCATTAAACATTATCCAAAACTTTCATAGGAAGATATATTATATAATGAGAAGTTAGGTCATCCAAAAAGGTAATTAACTCAACTCACAATTAGAATATGACTTAAAGTGTAACATCCCCATTGGGATCGACTTAGATTTTTTTTTTTTTAAAAACATATTATTTCATTAGATTACACCACGAGAATATAATTAGTGATCCAGATAAAACACTCTAAATATGATCACTATCAACATCTGAAAGACATCATAACCAAATATAATTTTTTTTACAAATATCCAACCATGAATGTTAGAATGATACAACCACTGCTATCAAAGTATAGACAAGTAATTAATTACATCTCATCAAAGATAATGTCTCACTAATAATAAATACAATATAATGTATAAGATACAAGGCTCTACAGAGCAATAATTCTTGAACTCCAGTATCTATGATAATCTCAAGCGTCATCTGCAAAGAAGTACTATTGTGGGGAGGAAGAGCATCATCTAAATGATTTTTCACACTAATCATGGATCATCAATACCCTGCACAATCTCTCATCAAGAAATGACCCTCCCTTTATGGATGAGTAGATAGTGATGGTGTGAGAATCCAAAGAGACAAACTAATACTTGTGTGCTGTATGATTTCTATGAATATGTATTATTCCATAAAAAAATCTATTCTAACATTATTTTGGCCAAAATTTTTAATAATTATCGATCCCTAGGATCAGCCAATTTCAAACACCCCACTTGATCAGATTACCTTCATCTGACATTGATGATATTAGTAAGCTAATGAAGTTTGTCTCACTACTTACTCAGTACCAGTAATGTGAGATTTAGTTAATATATATAACCAATAGATTCATATAGATTACTTCCTACTAGTAGACATAAAGCATGTTAAACACATAGATAATCAACATGCATACATTTAATCTATCAAATATATGAATGAATCTCTACAATATTATTTATCACATACATAATAAATAAATAAGTACAGTTTATACCAACTGGGTATAATCCATGTTTAGACTGCATAATCTAATTTTTGTTAGTAGATTAAATACATAGTATATCTTATCATAGTCCATTTTCATTTATACACTACTCAATTTTTATAGCCAGTCATAATGAATAAATTTATAATGCTCATGACAACATAATCTTTTGTTAAGTAACTTTTTATATTTTTAAGGGGCTGTATTCATGTAATAGATTCCTGATCCTCAAGATTTTATGACTTATTTTTCAGCAGCTAATAATACTACATATATGAGCACACCTCTATATGCTATATATAAGAGTATCTAAATCTTTATTTGATATTTTTCATATATACGAGCACTTGTACATTCATAACATATACCATATATGGGTGCTTAGACAATATATAAATACTATAAGTAAAAGCCATCAGTCATTTTACAATTATAATTAGTGTATAGCCATAAGCTTCAATAGTTCAATGGTTTAGTTTAATATGCCTTTCAAGTTCAATTAGACATTTTATTTCCTTTAAACATATTTTATTCATTATGTTCAAGCTTATTGTTAGTGACAAATAAATAGGTCATATAAGCATAGAGGGTTATATTCATCATCTACATCTTAGAAATTTGTGTGGTTATTTTGACAATCATCCTTTACGATTATTACAGATGCCCTTGTTGGTTGTACAGACTTAGAACTAAGGAGATCCCATTCTCAATGATGATAGCTATATTAAATAAATCCTCTTCTTCATGTGTATTTGGTTATAACCATAAAAACTTCTCATAAAATATTGAATCTCATATCCCACAACCTCTTCCAAATAGAGTTGATGAAATCAATGGGGAATGGATCTTTTACAGTGACAACATTCAAAGTTCAAAAATAGATAAAGATATAGATCTATACAAACTCCTTAAAACTAATAACCATGCGTGAAACCCATTTTATCATGATCGCTTAGATAATGATATATGAACCCAACATCTGTTCAATCTTGAATTATAATTTCTCAGCATACTTGGGACTCATACAATGCATAAATGACTAGTAGGACAAACAATATGATTGTATATGAATATTAGATCTAGATGTGAGACTAATAGCAAAAATATTCACCATGAAATAATAACAGCAAAGTTGAACACATCATAACACATATATATCATGAGAAAACCTCATGAAGTGGTAAAAAATCCATCAAGATTATTCATTATTTGAGAAACAAAATGTACCCAATACAAACTTTTTTTTGTCACTTTTTTATTATATCTTACAATATAAACTCTTTATTATATAGGCAAGGTACTCTGACCATTAAATGTGATATTTTTCAATCACCATATTAATGGGTCCAACCTCTCCAAAGATCATTTAATATATTTTATTATTTATTTACACGAGGATAAACTTATGATAAATAATAAAATATATTATTATTTAATCAATGTAATTTAATGTATTAAGGGTACATAAATAACATCATTTAATCATTAATTGTTCTAATACTCTCCCTTAATATTTGAGGATACATGTCATAATCACTTTTATAGCAATGAAGTTATACTCCATGAACTATCCACATGACGAGTTTGAGGAAGTAACAACATAACAAACTTAAACTCCATGAACCATCCACATGATAAATTTTAGAAGGTAATAATTGAAGAAAACATCCTTCATCATGCCTTAGTCACCTTAAAAAAAATTATGCTATGTAAATATAGTCACCCAAAGGTATTACACTATTTAACTATAGATACCCAAAGGTATTACACTATGTAACTGCAATCACATAGTCACCTTTAAATGAATTACACTATACAACTATAGATACCCAAAGGTATTACACTATATAACCACAATCACATAATCAAATTTAAATTAATTGCACTATACACCCATAGACACCCAATTTTTTTTCTCTGTCCCTGAAGGTACCTCTAAAAGAATTACACAATGTTATCCTAAACCACTTAGAATGAGTTTAGGCTAACATGATCATGAGACTACATCCCATAGTTAGAATACATCTCATAATTTTTTATGAATAATCAATCAAGCATATTGGAGCCTTTTATAACATAGGACCTTTATGTTACTATGTATTGGGTATAATGTAGACTTCTATATGAAGTTTATCAAAATCACATAAAGTGATATTTACAATGCTTGACAATGAAAAAAAGCATAGAGAGATAGAAATAAACATACAACCCACACGATTGTTAAGAAGTGACATTGTCATGCACACTCCCCCTCAATAACATCTTCGATAAGCCCAACATTGAATGAACTTCAATAGTGTTTAGTTTATTGGTGTTGCATTAGATTTTTCACCAAAACTATACAACTTTTACTATCACCAAGAAGGTTGGTACAATGAAGAACTTTCATATAATGTTTTTCTATCATTCTTCATAGCCACAAGGTTTTTTTAGCAACTTCTACATGAAGCGTTGCAAGTGAAATCACCTACACCAAACATAAACACATATACAGAAGTAAACTCATAATAACATTATATGGGTTGCATCATAATAACTAAATAAATTAACATAATCAAAAGAAAACATAATATAAACCAAAATTTATAGTTCTTTTTATATATTAAAGTATTTTCTTTACTAATTTTCAATGATCCATGTATGGATCTGCATGAATCTAAAAACAACAGCCATATCTTATGAAATATCTATCACAGTAATGGTTAGATAAATCAAACTACCAACAATATATTTGTAAATAAGGGTTAGCTTTATTGCACATAGTTTTTGGATCAAGCTTTAACACAACCTTCAATAAGAATATATGTAAACTTGCAATCAAACATATTAAATTTAACAAACAGATTATGTGATGCACATATAATAAATTCACTAATAATTTGATACTAAGTTAATCAAATATTACATATCATAATAATAATAATTCATATTATAATTTGAGTCATGAATATTTTTTTTTCTTTTTAAAGTCAACAATACAAATTTACGTTTTATACTAAACAAAAAAAAAGTTTAAAAAATAAAAAATTTAACATGTTTTATATTTGAGTAAAAAATACTAGCCACTTTAGTTGATTGTAAAATAATTTAAAAACATAAATAATTATAACAAAGATGAAAGTTTCAAGTGTTGCAAAAGTGGTCGTAAGTGTCATAAATAGTGTTGTAAATTGCAATATTTGACCAAATTATTGTAAAATCAATAGTAAAAATTTTCAAATCAAATAAAAGACCGTAATGTGTTTGAAATGTGTTAAAACTTACAAATTGACTAGTTGGATAACTATGGTCGACAAGCAGTTGATAGGGTCAAATGTCGAACAAAGTTGTCAAAAAAAGCACAAATTTTCATTTGAATGAGCACGCAAATTAAAAAAATAATTTATAATAAATACTAATTTTGACCAAACAAAGATGAAAAAATTTGAACACAAGACGTGTCTGCTACAAATATACTAGCAAAATTAAGCTAGCCATCTCACCCACTAAACTTGTTAACAAATTAAATACACTAGTTTATATTTAATCCTTTTAAATTCTGATTTATATTTCTTATATTAAAAAATAAATCAAAATTAAGTATTTTTAAAAATAATTAAATGCAAATAAAATTTGGATTGGAAAAAAAGATTTAAAAAAAAGTGGGATCTACTAGCCTATGTGGATAATAAAGCATTAAATAAATACTTGATTTATTAAATACTTTCAAACAATATTATCACATACTCGTTGAAACTTGTTGGAGATTAATGACACCTCATAAAATTTCAACAGTTGAGTTCTCCATTTACAAATGTCTATTTGCCTTAAAATTTGAACAACCCTCTTATTTTTCACTGATAAATGCAATTAGAACCTCAAAATTTTATTTTTGGCTTAGAAAATGATTTAATTTTTTTTAGTTTGCACAGGTTGCCATAGAGGAGAGAGATAAAATTAGAAATGCTTGAATTTATCTTCTCAAGGTCTAAAAATTTGCAAGCAGCGTTAAAAAACTTAAACTGAGTAGATAAAAAATTAGGATTGATTTTCATGTAAAAAATCACATTTTTTTAAATTTTTTTTAGTGCCATAGGGTCGTACAATGGCACCTCATGTGATTGTGAAAATTTTTAGAACTCAATCTCATTCTCCTCTGGGTCTGAAATGTTTCCAATAGAGTTAGAAATTGCAGAAAATGAGAAATCAACCTTTAAATCTTAGAAAATGACTGAGAATACATAATTTATGATTTTTTCCTTCTTCCATGGTTGCACCAGGGCATACATAGCCATCAATGGAGGATGAAAAAATCCAAAAGCAATTCAAGCAGAAGTTTTTAGGGTCTTGAGAATTCTAAGAAAGCTTAGAACAATTGAAACATTCTTTAAGATCCAAAAATAGAGAGTGGGAGATCTAAAACAAAATTTTCATGAAAATTTGTAAAAAAAAGGTCGTACAAGACAAGCTTAAGAGCATGAAAAACTCAAAAAATAGATAGGAGGGCTACAAAGGCTTTGTGAAGGCTTTAGGTGGCTAGAAAATGGATCAAATCTCCTTAGAATATAGGATCCATTCAACAAAGGCTAGAAATGAAGATTTTGACAAAAAAATTTAAGATAGAAGGTTGTGGAAGGCCATACAAGAATGTAAAAAAATGATTTTCTCGTTTGTTGGTTCTCTTGAAGCTTGCCACTGCCTTTAAGTTGTAGATCTACAAATATAGAGCTTAAAAAAACACTTTCATACAGATCATTAAAAAAAATTAAGATTTTCAATGCTCAAAGAAACATTTTTAGCCCATTTTAGGACACTCAGGTAAATCTGTGTTATGAAAATAAAATTGAAACTTGATAAAATGCTCAGATCTAGAATTTCTTGGCTCTAAGAGGAGAAATAAATGAAAGAACTTACTTTTGCTAAAGAGGAAGCTTCAAATTCTTTCATGAACATACCATGTCTTAAAAAATAAATGAATCTAGGCTTGAACATAAGCTAGAACTCTGATCTATGATCTTGCCACTTGGTCAAACATCAGTCAACTCTGATACCATGACATAATAAACAATATGATTGTATACATCAATAATAAAAATATTCACCATGAAACAATTAGAGCAAACTTGAACATATCATAACACAGATATACCGTGAAAAATCTCATGAAAAAGTAAAAAATCCACCAAAATTATTCATTATTTGAGAAACAAAATGTACCCAATACAAGCTTTCTTTTGTCACTTTTTTATCACATCTTATAATATAAACTTTTTATTATATAGACAAGGTAATCTGACCATTATAATGTGACATTTTTCAACCACCATATTAATGGGTCCAACCTCTTCAAAGGTCATTTAATATATTTTATTATTTATTTACAGGAGGATAAACTCATGATAAATAATAAAATATATTATTATTTAACCAATATAATTTAATATATTAATTGTACATAAATAACACCACTTAACCATTAATTGTTCCAATAATGAACATATTACACTTTTAGAGCAAATGGCATACAATGCACACACAAATCCCTTCCAAAAACTTTATAAATCTTTACAAAAACTTCCTAGTAATCCATAAGGATTCTACAATTAAGTTCCATAGCCAATGAGTGGGAATAGACAATGAAAAGTTGGTTTTATGTTTGTTTTGATTTGTAATTATAATACACAATGTAATTGAAAGCAACTTATGATCTAATCATAATAATAGTTTGCAAATCGCATAGTTCACTGGTATAAATAATCTAGTCAATAGAAATCATGACAATCATACAGTATCCTGTTATAAATGTGTATTTAGTTCATTGGTATAAATGATCTAGTCAATCATACAATTATTTTAACAACCCCACAATCATACAATTATATTATGTGTATTAGTTTGTTGGTATAAATTATCTAGTCAATGGAACATTAACATATTATATCCTAGTTAATAGAAATCATCATTAAATGGGTCGTAGCTTTGAATCAGTTTGTTATTTATAAACAGGTTTGCCATATACCACTACCATAGGACTTAGACAAATATGTTATTTAATTACTCCCATAGACATATAATATAGGGTCCATGAATACATGTATATAATAAATCATTGCTTGAATACTATTATAGTTAACTGCATGTTCCTTTATCAAATCTCTATGCAGAAGTGGGAAGCAATTTATTGAGAGAGGAGCAAGGGAAGGGAAGTGAAAAGAGGGGTGCAATGGTAATGGGAATGGGATAATGCAACGAATGGGAAATCATTGGATACATTCAAGATTGTTGTTCATTCCTACAAACTGATGGCACAATATAATTATATAGATATCACTTATTTCACAAATTAGTACCTTATACAGATATCATTGTAATTTATATTTATATATATACTATTGTGTATGTGTTTTGCTGAACTCCAAACTTAAATAAACTTATGAAATTGGCTAATTATATATGTCACCATTTTTTAATGTGAACAAAACATACAATCCATCCATGATTATCCAATTTTTCTATTGTATAATATATATTTGTAAACTTACCCAGTAAATATCAAAAGCCACGACTTCAGAGATTATCAAATTCCTGTCGTGGTCTGCCTTCTCCTCTCTCTCTCCACTTCCTCCTTTTTGTGTTGCTCTTCCCCCTCCTCTATCCTCTTCCTTCTCTCTTCTAATAAAGCTTATAAGTTGCCAACTTTTTCTTTGCCTGAAAGATTTGTAACATTCTTTGTATGGATGTTACGCTTTCTTTTAAAACCATTATTTTTTTAATTAATTAATTTATTTTATGACTTTTTTTTTTTTTTTTTGTGTCTTTATTCTTTTTTTCTAAAAACTCCATAACCCTTGCTTTATTTGTTTTTCCTAAATATATTCACTATTTTATTCATTTTGTTTATTTTATTTTTAAATTATAATTTAATACAATATATTTACTAATTTAAAAAATTGATTTATTTATTACCAAGTTTAGGTAAACAATCATTTTGACTTAATAATAATGCGATAATTATAAAATCAACTATGTTCTTTTATTGAAATGGCAAGTCACACACTAATACATCAATCCTAATTATAACAACATATTGTTGTGTTATTACTATGTTGTACATATTATCCATGTCTTTTTTTATTTATATCTATTAAGGTGCTTAAGCCAAATAATGATATTCCCAAATATCATAAAGATAACTAGTTAACATTTCAAAAATATGAGAGTTAATATACATATGAATATGAAACTAAAATAACACACACATATACAATTATCTAAATATAGATATCATATGGAATGTACCAATGCTAATAATTCAAACAATGCATATTCATTTACTATCTAACGTGGTATGTGCAGGATTCTAGCTATTCCTCTATCATCCTTCAATAACTTCATCTACGTCACCCTCTCTGATGATGCTCTCCTTCCATCATACTGTAAGGAATGAATCTCTTTTGTGTTGAACTCATGACAAACATTTAGTTAATCCATATCACCATGATATATATCATAAAATACTGCTAGAATAACAAATCAACATGATCACAATGTAAATAATATACACTAATACTAACTCATAGCAATGTCATTATGAAATCAAAATAACACAACTGTCTCATAACAACATATGACTTATAGTTTAACCAAATAGTAATAAAATCAAATCACCAACTATAGAAAATTCATGAATAATCAGATAAATTTTTTAACGAGAAATCATGATGCAACATCCTTTCCCCCTCAAGTTAGTCATCATCTTGATGACACTTATTCGAATATAAGTTTTGCATTAAAACATTATTTAGTAAAAAGATAACATAGTATAAATCATCAAATTAAGTAAATAAATATGAAAATCCCCTGTAAAACTCATCAAAGTTCTCCCAAATGACACTATCTTCAAAGTTTTGGTTCCACAAAACTTTACACTGTGACATCTCTTTATTACACAAATAAAGTTTGTGAGTGTTAATTACTTTAATTGATTCTATCATGACCACCCTGGGATCTATAACCTGCAAAGCATTCCAATCTAACACATGTGAAAGATCTACTTTATACTTTTTAAGATAAGAAATATGGAAGACATTATGTAATAGAGCTAAATATGGTGGCAATGCAAGCCTATACACTATAGAATTGACCATTTCTAACACCTCGAAGGGTCCCACATATCTCGATGATAATTTTACTAACTTCTCAAATTTAATCTTCAACCATAAACACATGAAATCATCATAAAAATCAAAAAATAATGGCCAAAGAGAACTCTACAAAACCTCTCAGTTCCTCTGCACATCTAACCTAGAGATTATTTTTCTCATTTTTGATTAAAGTATTTAAAGAACTTGGCAAGAACGATATGTATAAGTCAATACCATCGCTACTCCATATTGCATCTGATAAGTATGACATGCCAATATTGTCACTACTCCACGTAGCTCCTGACAAATATGTTGATGAATAGGAATTAGAAATAATATATTTTCAATGTATAAAACATTAAACAATAATCATTCTTTAGTATACATACGTATGACCACATGATTGAATTTGACAAGTTTCGCTTGCCAAATATTGGATTTGACAAGTTCCCCTTGTCGAATCCAAACTCAGTAACCACCCCATTTATTAATACTCACGTTCTTAATTCACCACTCATCTCTTAGGTCTCCACAACCTAATGATCTCCAAAATATGCACATGATTTAATGAATCATAAATCCATACAAACATTCCATAATTGCACTAAGTTGTCATTAGCCAAACATAACTAATATCCAATTTTATAGCTTAACCCATCTTTGTTATATTCAAAGCTAGGAGAAAATAATGTTAAAATTAACATAACATAAAAAGGTCAAAGATCACACCATCCTTACCGTCTCATAAAGGAAACAAGAGAGACAATGCCTCCCCACTTGATCGACTAGTTACACAAGTTAAAAGTTTATTTCAACCCTTTGGACTAACAAGATGTTCCACACATCTTATTCCATACTCACTCTAAGTGAAAGGTACATAAAATGATTCATCAAAACATATTTTTTTTAGAAAGATGAGAATAATACCACTCTAATCAAGGGTGATTCATAACATAATGATTATAATCATCTTATAAATCTTCATCTATAACTAATAAAAATTCAAGGTTCGCCACTTCACATGGTCAAAGTTCACAAGTTTAGATAAAGTAGCAGTAAAAAGTGTGACTCTAAAAAGCCACAAGTGGAAAGCAGTGAACTAATATCGCAACAACAAAAAATTTATATACCCTCACATGGTATGAATAAAACACCACAACTTAAGTTGCCAAAATCACTACACACTGACCAAACTTGTAAGTGTAGTATCACAACATGTTT
This sequence comes from Torreya grandis, assembly GCA_037957365.1. Taxonomy (NCBI): domain Eukaryota; kingdom Viridiplantae; phylum Streptophyta; class Pinopsida; order Cupressales; family Taxaceae; genus Torreya; species Torreya grandis. The sequence continues at coordinate 1,006,971 of JARHVA010002590.1, read as the reverse complement.
CCATAATCAAAATGAAAAATATTAACCGCATAGATGCATCAATCCATTCCATTCCTATATATTCTCTATCAATAATAAGTAGAAGATACTATCCCATGAACTCCAGAGAATATTGTCAAAACATCATTTTAAAAACAAGTTTTTGATTCAAGGGACACTTAATCAATATCATGGAAATATGAATACACTCAATGGGCTTATAATAATATCAAAAGAGGGTAAGAGTGTAAAAACTCACCTCTATGATAGCTATGTGAGATGAAAACTTTTCCCAATCCACATAAACATATAGGGTGTCAATCCATAAGCAAACTCATAACACATAGGAATCCTTAATAAAGATAAATATACTCCATTACAAGGAGAATTCCCACCACACTAGGTGGTGCCAATCTATAAGCGATCTTCTAGGATTCCATACCTTAGGGTTAATGTACGTAATACACAAAAATCTATCTAAATGCACATATTCTTAAGTGAAAAACATCTCATGTCTTTTGAACTCTCAAAATACAAAGCATAAATGGCGGAGGTGACTTGATTACCAAATAAAAATGTAATCACTCTTAGGTGTTCGATCTAAGTGATCAAAGATATTGTAGGGATCTCTTATTCATGACTCATGAAATATGATATGCACTCACCTATCCAAACATTGTACATAACCATCACCATCGAGACACTAGATAAACCAGTCCTTTAACAACTCTAAGAGGGTACAAGTGTTCCTAAAGGACACACTCAATGTACCACACAACATTTCATGGATGTCCATTACCTACAATAGTCATCAAGTCATACATGATGATCTACTAAATCTCATAATTTTAATCATGGTGTAGCATGATTTTACACTGAGGCATTACAAGTCGAAAATACACTTCACTTAACCAATACAATACTATATGTCACTAGGTTCTCCATATATAGGCACAACATGTCCTATCCAATGAGGTAACAATCAACACGAAGGAAAAATTTTAAGTTTTAAGGGAATGTCTTGTTTAAGTTAAACAAAATTAATACATGTTATTGCAATTTTAAATAACAAAATTTTTAGTGAACATTAACACATCTACTACCCTATTGTTACACTTTTTCTATATCTCTAGCTAGCTCCGTAGCTACCTGAGATCTCACATCATAAGAGTTTTCCTACTCAGTGGGATGTTCTTCAGGTTCATCCTAGTGTACTTCCTCTTCATGGATATGAACCTCCTATTCTAGGGTTGAATTTTTGTTCCTGATTTCATTCATGGCTGGGAGAATTTGAACTAACTTTACTGCTTACTCAACGGCAAATCGATTAGTATCAGATGAAGGGTTACTGTGTTTGACATTCAAAAGACCCTCTCTAAACACTCTAACTTTCACCATTCTCCTTTTCAATAAACATAACGATACAAAATGTTAGTGGACTTATTAGGTCCTAGAATTCGAGATGGAGCTCTAATACTACATGTAACATCCCCACTGTGATCAACTTAAAATACGTGATTTAAAAAAAAATGTATTCTTTCATTATATTACATTACATAATCTAATTAGTGATCCAGATAAAACACTCTAAGTATGATAACTATAAAATAAGCATGTTACATCTATACATCACTTATCACTATCAACATATAAAACACATCATAACCAAATATGGAAAGAATTTACAAATATCTAGCCATGGCTGGTACAATGATACAACCACTACTACCAAAGTACAGATAAGTAACTAATAACATCTCATCAAGGATAATGTCTCAATAATAATAAATACAATATAATGTACAAGATACAAGGTTCCACGGAGCAAGAGTTCTCATAATCCAATATATATGACAATCTCAAGTGTCATCTCCAAAGAAGTACTATTGTGGGGAGAGAGAGTATCATTTAAGTGCTTTTCCACACCAACCATGGATCATCGATTCCCACACAATCCTCTATCAGGAAATGACCCTCCCTTCACAGATGAGTAGATAGTGATGGTGCAGGAATCTAGAGAGACAAGTTAGTACTCGTGTGTTGCATGATTTCTAAGAACATGCAGTGTACCATAAAGAAATCCATTTTAATATGATATCACACAAACATTTAAATCATACATATGAAATGATAATATCTAAATAACATTAATTTGGTCAAAATTTTCAATGGTTATTAATCTCTAGGATTAGTCGATTTCATACACACTACTTTATCAGATTACTTTCATCTGGCATTGGTGATGCTAATATGCTAGTAAAGTCTATCTCACTACTTACTCAGTACCAATAATGCAAGATTTGATTAATACATATAACCAACAGATTCATATAGATTACTTCCTACTAACAGACATAAAACATGCTAAACACAAAAATAATCAACATGCATATATTTAGTCCATCAAACGTATAAATGAATCTCCACAATATTATTTATCACATAAATAATAAGTAAATAAGTACAATTTATACCAACTAGGTATAATCTATGTTTAGACTACATAATCTAATTTTTGTAAGTAGATTAAGTACATAGTATATTCTATCACAGTCCATTTTTATTTCTACAACCAGTCATAATAAACAAAGTTATAATGTTCATGACAACATAATCTTTTATTAAGCAACTTGTTATATTTTTAGGAGGCTGTATTCATGTAATAGATTCCCAAACCTCATGATTTTAAGGCTTATTTTTTATCAGTTAATAGTATTACAAATATGAGCACATCTCTACATGCTATATATAAGAGTACCTGAATCTTTATATTGATATTTTTCATATGTACGAGAACCTGTACATTCATAACACGTACCATATATGGGTACTTAGAAAATATATAAATACTATAAGTAAAAGCCATTAGTCATTTTACAATTCTAATCAGTGTATAGCCATGAGCTTCAATAGTTCAATGGTTTAGTCTAATATGCCTTTCAAGTTCAATTAGGCATTCTATTTCTTTTATACATTTGCTTTCTTATGTTCAAGCTCATTGTTAGTGACAAATAAATCGGTCATGTAAGCATATAGGGTTATATTTATCATCTGCATATTAAAAAGATGTGTGGTTATTTTAATAATTATCCTTTATGATTGTTACAGATGCCCCTATTGGTTATACATACTCAGAACTAAGGAGATCCCATTCTCAATGATGATAGCTATCTTCAATCAATCCTCTTCTTCATGTGTATTTGGTTGTAGCCATCAAATCTTCTCATAAAAGAATGAATCTCATATCCTACCAGCTCCTCCAAATAAAGTTGATGAAATCAATGGGGAATGGATCCTTTATAGTGACAACACTCAAAGTTGAAAAATAGATAAAGATAAAGATCTATAAAAACTCCTTCAAACTAATAGCCATGTGTGAAACCCATTTTCTCATTATTGCTTAGATAATGATATATGAACCCAACATTTGTTCAATCTCGACTTGTACTTCCTAAACATACTTGGGACTCATACGATGTAATAGATGACAAACAAGCTATGCTTTCAGAGCAAATCACATATAATGCACACGCAAATCCCTTCCAAAGCCTTATCAAAACTTCCTAGTAATCCCTTAGTAATCCATAAGGATTTTACAATTAAATTCCATACCCAACGAGTGGGAATACACAACGAAAGGTTGGTTTTAAGTTTGTTTTGATTTGTAATCATAATACATAATGTAATTGAAATACAATTATGATGTAATCATAATACATAGTTTGCAAATCACATAGTTCATTGGTATAAATGATCTAGTCAATGAAAATTGCCACAATCATCTAATTTCCTAGTATAAATGTGTATTTGGTTCACTTTTATAAATGATCTACTCAATCATAAAATTATTTTAATAACCCCACAATCATACATTTATACTAATATGTGTATTTAGTTTGCTAGTATAAATGATCTAGTCAATGGAATGTTAACAGGTTATAACCTAATTAATGGAAATCACCATTAAACAGGTCATAGCTCTTAATCAATTCTTTATTTATAAATAGGTCTGCCATATACCATTACCATAGGACTTAGACATATATGTTATTTAATTACTCCCATAGACATAATATAAGATCCGTGAATACATGTATATAGTAAATCGTTACTTGAATACTATTATAGTTAATTGCATGTTCCTCTATCAAACCTCTATGCAAAAGTGGGAAGAAATTTATCAAGAGAGGAGCAAGGGAAGGGAAGAGAAAAGAGGGACACAATGGCAATGGAAATGGGAGAATGCAATGGCTGGGAAATCACTGGATATATTCAAGATTGTTGTTCATCCTTGCAAAGTGATGGCACAATATAATTATACAAATATCGCTTATTTCACAAATCAGTACCTTATACAAATATCTTTGTAATTTTTATTTATATATACTACTATGTATTTGTTTTGCTGAACTCCAAACTTAAGTCACCCAATGAAATTGGATAATTATATATGTCATTGTTTTTAAATGTGAACAAAACATACAATCCATCCATGATTATCCAATTTTCCTATGGTATAATATATATTTGTAGAATAAACTTACCGGTAAAGACCAAGAGCCGTGACTTCTGATATTGTCAAACTCTTTTCGATTCTTCCTTCTCTTTCTCTCCACTTCCTCCCTTTTGTGCTGCTCTTCCCCCTCTTCCTTCTTTCTTCTAATAAAAATTCTAAGTTTCCAGCGTTTTCTTTGCCTTACAGCTCTCTAACATTCTTTGTAGGGATGTTGCACTTTCTTTTAAAGCCATTCTCTCTCTCTCTCTCTCTTAATTTATTTTATGACTTTCCTTTTTTTGTGTCTTTCTTCTTTTTTTAAAAAAACTCCATAACCCTTGATTTATTCACTTTTCTTAAATATATTCATTATTTTATTCATTTTATTTGTTTTATTTATTTTATTTTCAAATTATAATTTAATACAATATATTTACTAATTATAACAAAATAAATTTATTTATTACCAACTTAGTTTATGTAAACAATCATTTTGACTTAATAATAATGTGACAATTATAAAGTCAATTATGTTCCTTTAGTGAAATGGCAAGTTGCACACTAATACACCAATCCTAATTATAACAACATATTATTGTGTTATTACTACATTGTACAAATTATCCATATTTTTTGTCATCTATACCTATTAAGGTGTTTAAGCTAAATAATGATATCCCTGAATATCATAAAGATAACTAGTTAATATTTTAGAGATATGAGGGTTAGTCCACTTATGAATATTAAACTTAACTAACACACACATGTATATAGTTGTCTAAATGTAGATATCACATGGAACGTACTAATGCAATACTTATGAGAAAGAAAGAAATATGTCATCTACCAAATTATGATAAATACATATAAAAAATAATTTAATCTAGAAAGTCATGTCATGCTCATGTCTTAATTTTTTATTCTCAGTGGGATTAAGTACCTATACATGCATTTGTGTGGAGATTGACTTGAGTAAAGGGTTACCCAATAAAATAATCCTTAGAAATGGTCAATCACATCAATTTCAAGTTCTTGATTTTGAAAATACAGCTTTTAGATGCCATATTTGTACACTTCTAGGGCATCGCCATACTTCTTGTCCTCAAGGTCACTTGCAAATGCAAAAGAAAAAAGGGTTAAAACCTAAATCGAATAGTTGGAACTATCCAAACCCTGAGTTGGTGGCGGAGGATATCTTTCAGGATTCAAAAAATGAGGTTGAAATAGAAGTAAAGGCGAAGGAGAATGGAAGACATGCAAGTTTTGTTGATAAAATGATGTCTCCTATTGGGCAAACAATAAAAATTCATAAGTCTCAGCTGAACAACCTAGTGGGGGGATTAAAAAGAGGGCACAAATCAGATCATTTAGAATCTGAGAAAGAGGTGTTGAACACAACAATATTGGAATCTCAAAATTTAGATAAACAGATGGTCATGGTGGATTCAGATCAAGGTTTGTGGTGGAGGTAAAAAATAAGAAAGGTAAGAAAGGAAGGACAAAAATCTTTTGGATTATTTCCATTCAAATTGACGGTTTGCTAAAATTTTAGTAGTTGTTTTGTGTTTGTTTGGTGGTCTGGCTTGATAATTGTTGCACGGTAATGTGTAATCTGATCTAATTGCTGACCATGGTGGTTTCTACCTGGTTGCTCTTTGTAAACCTTTTTTATTGATGGGCTAGGGTCCCAATAAACCCAATATCTATCTAAAAAAATGATAGCTATAGAAACTTTTATTTTTGGAAAGTACTAAGAAAAGATATACTTAACTTACACATATTTTTGTTGATTGTTTTGATTGTTGATGATGGTCATTATGTCCTCTTCATTTAGATAAATGAGTCATGTCAATTTGCTGATGTCCAATGGAAATCAATAGTAATGTATGCCAAATGATAAATAACATTTGTTTGTTTGGGGTATTTTGTTGATCATCTACTTCTAAATTCTAATCTACTTGCTTAAATTAAAACCTAAGCTATAACTTGTGAAAGTAAACATGCTTACTAAATTAAAAGTAATCAAAAGGGGAACACTCTTGTTGTAATTAAATTACATAAAATGAATGTATTATATTTTGTTATATTAATAAAAGTGTGATTTTCAATCAAAGACATACTTTTAGTATACTTTGCAAAAATGTAAATTGCATGAAATGAAAACTCACAACTAATCTATTTGCTGCAAAAAGAAATGATTTGAAAGGGAAATGATTTGAAATGAAAATGTTGAAATTAATATTTCTTGAAACACACACATTAACACACAATCATGCAGGTGTAAACACGGATCACAATAATTTTCATAAGAGAATGGATGACAACTTTAAGACACAACAGTATGAAATAAACATATAAATACCAAAAATAGATTCTACGTATTTAGTTGAATGGGACCTCGCTCTCCCTCAGAATAGGATTAAAACACTCTTATATTTGTAAAAAATTCATGAAATTAATCTCTCATTTCTTCTGAAAAATGTTTACAATGATGAAAAATAATAATACTCAAACTATTTAGTCCTTAATAATCTATTCATCTACCACCTCTATCATAAAAAGAACATGTTTATTTATTACCATGTCTTAAAATAAATGCATTAAGATAGATAAAAAAAAATAGCAAGATTATATCCTAACTAAGATCTTGTCTTATTCCAAAACAATAACATAACATCATTTCCTCGTTGAAGGAAAACCGATGGAAAACATTGGATTCAATTCTTTGCATGATTCATGATTTTTTATTGTTTTCAAATTATCTATCAATCATAACGATATGATCTTAGGCAAATTATCAAATAAAAACATAGTATTTATGGTTGGTTATAATAAAATTCTAATAAAACCATGGCTAAAAAAGTATATTACTATTTTTGTAAATTTTATATATGAGTGTTAGAATTGATCCCAAAAATACACTAAGGTATTTCTTATTAAGCATGTATGTTTTGCATCAATGCAAAATATGCAGGTATTCTTTTCCAATATTTCTAGAATTATTAGGAATCAGTATGGGCATCTTTGGAGCCAGACTAGGCATCTTTGGAACCAGACTAGTGATCTTTGGAGCTGGTCTTCAAGAGTCTTCTACTGTAAAAAAATAGTATCTCTGATTATAGTACGTTCTTATGACCTTTATGTACAAAACCAATGTTTTTCCCATGTAAATTTTATAACATGATTTTAATAGGTAGCAATAACTTACACATAATAACTAAGCTAAAATACTCATTTTCTACTTTGAATTAGCAATGAGTTATATTATGCACATCTAAATCCACTTAAAGGGAATACTTTTAGGTGAATAATGAGGTAATTACTTGGATATAATGATCTATTTTATAGGCTCATCATTTGACCCACACTTAAGTTATTTCAATTTCTCTAGCAAGCTAAGGTCTCCTTTGTTCCATGCTAGACACAATATGTCCTAATTTCTTGTTGAGATCATAAATATCATAATATGTATCCTAGTGTAGTTTTGTTGGGTTGATGTAACCTTTATATGCCCTAAACTAGGTCTTCCATATTTCAAAAATTTCTTCTCACTACATTGTTTTACTTTGACATGAGAGTATAGGGTTGAGAATCAAAGGTGGCCTATGTCGCATGTCAATCTATTCTTACCCATACATTTTTCCAAATTATTATATCAGTTCTATGAGAGCTTTGGATCTTCTGAAACCCCATTTGAGATTGTTGGGAGAAATTACCTTCCTTCTCTTTACAGGAATACTCAATGTATTCCGCCTCTGATCATAGGCATCAAGGGCTACTAAAATAGTTTTGAGCATACTCCTCAAAATTAGAGATGCATTTCCTTAGGATAGTTGGACATTGTACTCTAATCGTAGGATTATATAAAATATTTTGGAAAGCTTTGGTTAGCTTATCCAAATTAGGGAATTCATGCCTCATGTAGATTCCAATAGTTTTGACTTGCATAAAATATTCCTTTGTCCTATCCCTCCATGAAATCTGATTTTAAAATGCAGAAGTGAAAGTATTAAGCTGAACTTCACCTACAAATAAATTAATCAGAATAGAGGACATGTGTCATAAGAAAAATTTACACAAATAAAATTCACACAAAATATTTTATTGCTTATGAGTGCTAGTCTGATAAGCATCCATAAATTCTTTTTCATTTTGTAAGTCATCTTGTAGAAATATGTCATCCCTAAAGGCAAGTCTTCTAAAACCAAGAAGTTTATCACCTAGTTTACATGTTGTCTATGGTATGGATTCTAATTTTTCCTTTTCTTTCCTCTCTTCCTCAAGATCACTCCATAGCTTTTTATTTTCTGCCCTAACCTCTCTTAGGGTTTGACATATTTTTTCCCAAAGAGCCATGATGTCATCATAATACAACTAGGTCTACACACCATGGTCTACTTGGTCTATAAGTGCTGGTATCTTTTATTTTAACTGAGTTATTTTGCAATCTTTACTAAGGTACTATGATGTAGATATTCTCTTTGTAAACTTTCAACTTGTGTCTCTTTAGCAAATACACTATGTTCTCAACCCTTCTTCTAGCCCTATTTTGACTGTTTTCTAAATAATACGGAAAAAGACAATGAATTTTGAGAAACCAATTTCTATTCTGAGCACCCTTTATGAAAATGTACATGTGGTTCAAATTTCACGACTCAATTCATTCAATAGGTCCACTTTCTTGTTCTAGGCCTAACCAATTAGCCCTCTCTAGGCCTAATTCCTCCTTTGTCCTTGAAATTCCATACTACACAACCTGTACGGTCCTGGTAACTTGAAAATAAGTTAGAGCCCATGAAAATTGATTAGACTAAAAAAATTTGTTCAATTTCAATAGTTCAACCCGTGAGCATTCAATATTCCATTGAGTGCATTTTAGGAGGTTTCAAGCTTTCAAATCTGCTCTGTAAGGTCTACCTAGACCTAGACTACCTTTTCCAATTGAATGCAAGTCTTACCCAATCCTCTATCACTAATTTTCAACTCAAAATAGAGTTGACTGTGTAGGAAAACTAGTCACTACAAGTCTATATTCTCACAATGGGTGAACAAGACATATGACAAGGCAACATATAATTCAATCAAACCTCTGACAACTTTCAAAGTATGTCCTTCAAAATTTTCCACCATGTGATCACCAATTCAAACCCTCTTCTTTGTTTTAGAACTCAAAATGCACATAGTTCAGTCTAAACTTGACTACTACAGGAAATTGAGTTTGTTTGGTGCAAATTTAGGCATAACAAAGATCACTTTTAGTATTTATTGTTTAATCACAATAAAGACATTAATATTAACCTAGAGAAACTTTAAAGAATATGATTACACAGTCTGATCTTGTAGTAATAACAACATACAGTCTGGGTACAACAAAAAACTCACAAAAGGCAGGGATTCTATGCACATTCAAGCTTGATCAACAGGAAAAACACTTTCATTCCTCATTGTTTTATCTTCAAAATACATTCAATATCTCTCTACAACATTTAAATCAATTATGACATTCCATTTGTTCCAACAATAATAAAAATACAGTCTAGAATCAACAATCTTGATCAAAAATATGTTCAAAATAGGATTTGTCTCTTTACTTCTTCAACAGGGCTTGTCTTCTTTGTATTCCTCGAAGTCTTGGAACCTTCAAACATGCAAGTAACTATCTCCCATTCAAAAAAAATACATTTTATATCAATGCAACCATTTTGCAACTGATTTTGAGGTAGTTATCAACGTTGCATGTCACTTAGAAAAGGTGACAACACCCAAAAGTTGAGTTACTACGCAAAGACCACTTTAGACCATAGAATATGGTTTAAGAGGTCTTTTAATAGAATTTTAACCTTGTTCAAGAACTTGGTTGATCCTTTCCATACCATAAAAATCCTAAGAACACACTACAAAATTCAAAATTTTACATTACAAGTTTTGGCGGGAAACCTATATTTGAAAATTTAAACTAGCTAATGCATTTCTAAACTATCAAAGTGATTCCTAAACTTTTTTGGGACCATCTAAGGTCATCCAAAGCATTATTATAACTACATGAATGCATCAAACCAAAAAATTTGCAAAATTTGTTCCCTAAGAGTGATGCTCCTGCATTATACTAGGTTTCCTTTTCTTCTAACTTTTTTTGTAAAGATAATATAACTTCTTCCTTACCTTTTAGTTTTTATTTGAGGAATGCTAGTTCCTCCTCTTTTTGTCTCATGGTTGCTTCTGCTCTTGACAAATTCTGGCCTATTGCATCTACTCTTCCTCATCTTGAATGGAAGGCTTCTCCTCTTCTATGATTGGAGCTTTCCCTTTGTCCAATAGTGGCTTGGATGAAGAAGGTTGAGAGGGCTTTGCTACTGTTTCTCTAGTTGTAATATCCTCCACCATAGATGTAAGCTCCTCTATGTCTGTGGATGGCTCCTCTATAACCCCTTCTACGATTTCTTCCAAGTCCTCTGGAGGTTCAATAGATGAATCCTAAATGAGGCTTCCAAGGATTTATGCAGTACATTATCTTTTGTGAAAAACATCCTCTTTAGAGATGATATGTCTTATTCTTCTCAGAGGTAGAGTTTCTAATGGTGAATCCTCAATTGGAGTCGTTTTCCTTCTTACACTCCTTCTCGAGACCTAGGTTGAGATATCTCTAGAGTTTATTCTTCATCATCTGATTTTTCCATAAGAGGCATTTCTACAGTAGTAGACGCCAGATCTTCCTCAAAGATGGATTTGGAAGTCCTTGTCCTCTACTTCTTCTTTGTTGGTTTTAGAGATGGTTCCTAATGAAAAATTTATTCTCTCAAGCCAGATCTAGGTGTAAGGGAAGAATACAATGGCCTTAAATTTCCCTGAGTTTTTATCCTCAATTTTTCTTGTAAGAATGCCTCCTATGTGGCTTCTCCATTTGCCTTCAAGAAATTGCATTGGCTTATTAACTATATCAACTCATGGTGTTTAATGGATGCTACACCTTGAACATATGTATATGTCATAACCCAGATGGTACCATACATAAAATAAGGCATAAGTACCCTCCATTTAATTTTTTCTCATTCGTGTCTAATATGATTCACAATCTACATGTCATCTCCTAATGAGCCATATTGTCCACCACATGTGAAAAACTTGATGACCCAGTAGGCTATAGTCTTTCAAGGTTATTGAAGTATCTGTCTCTTAATCCCCTTAATGACCCCTTGTGGATTGATGAATAACTCAGGCATGAGTTCGCCTTCCTCATGAAATATTTGAATAGGTCTTTAAAGGTGGATTTACCTGATATCGTCATCCTTATCTGAGGAATCCTAGATAATTCACTAATGATAGAGTTGTTGACTAGAGCATTGATTCCTTTCACCTTGGAATGTTCCCCTTTCAGGTTTGTGACAAACTCCTCTACTAGTTATTCCTCATATCCATGATTTTTTTATATAAATTATAACCATCTTGCTTATTCAAATGCCCTAGACACAACTTCATTTTGTAGTAAGAACTCTACTAATTTAGGTTCAAACTTCTTCTTTTGCCCCATCTATAAAGTGTGTTAAGAATCCTCAAGGCTTGCGAGAAATTCTTAGCAAACCATTGACAGTGTGTTTAGCATGGTTTTTGTAAAAGGTGAAAGAGTAATTATCAATTAGGAGAGATGCAATTAGTTTGAGAAAATGGAGCAAGGTGTAAATTTGGAAAGTTTGCAATGATTCCTCTAGCTCTTGAAATATCTTGTCATTGAATTGAGTGTGAGATTGGACATATTTCGACAAATGAAATGATGATTGTAGCATGTGGAAATACTTGAGATGACTCACAATTGTCATTTCACTTCCTCCTCATGTCAATTATATCATCAGTATTTCTCCTTTTCATCATTATGACCCATCCTTTTTGTCATAATCAGTCCTTGTCATGATGATCCTTGTAGGTGCCTTTTCTATGAATATCTTTAAGTATGTCATCATGATGACATCATGAACTTCTAATGATGCATTAGATTTTTGAAAGGACATTTTAATAGTATAACATATTATCCCATTTTTTAAATTAAAAAAATATATATATCCTTTTTTAGAAGACCCCTATTTTTGAATATCCCTTTTTGGAAGAATCCTTTTTGAAAGTGAATTTTAAATGACACTTTTAAACTAAAAATTAATCTTAATCATAGAAAAATAAAATATAAATACTTTGAATTACCTATAGTTGTCCTTGTTCCTATATTTTTCACATGTCCTGGGATGAGAAACACACACAAGTCAATTGGGAGTACTATCCTTATTGCTTTGTACCCTAAAAAAGTTATCATTTGTTAGTTTTCAAAAATTTCACCCTTTTTCTCTTTTTTTTTTATTATTATTATTTTTACCTTATTTTTAGGAAGAAGATTTTTATTTACTGGTTTTCAATTATTTTCCTTTATTATACTCAAAATATCATCCTTCGGTTATGATGGAAGAACAAGGTTCTTCCATATAACTAAATTATTCTTGAGATTGAAGTTGTTTGTAAAACTCCTTGCTAGGAGGTTGATGTTATAGCCTCAATATGTGACTATTCATCAAAAGTGTCTTCCTATTTCCATTAATTGGTAGCAACTAAATAGATCTATTGTTAAAAATATTTTTAATTTGGTAAGGTCATAACCATATAGTGCAGAGTTTACCTTTGAAATATTGGTATTTTAAATCAAATAATAAGGCCCAATCTCCTTAGTTATATGGAAGAACAAGGTTCTTCCATATAACTAAATTATTCTTGAGATTGAAGTTGTTTGTAAAACTCCCTTGCTGGGAGGTTGATGTTATAGCCTCAATATGTGACTATTCATCAAAAGTGTCTTCCTATTTCCATTAATTGGTAGCAACTAAATAGATCTATTGTTAAAAATATTTTTAATTTGGTAAGGTCATAACCATATAGTGCAGAGTTTACCTTTGAAATATTGGTATTTTAAATCAAATAATAAGGCCCAATCTCCTTAGTTGAATTTCCTTTCTTTGATGTGCATGGTCATGCCATGCCTTCCTTTGATATTGAAGAAGCTTTTTCTGATGCAATGCCCTAAGTCTCATATCATCTAATTCATTCACTTGAAGAATTCTTTCTTTTTGTGTTATTTTTAGGTTTATGCCTACATCCATTGTTGTTCTTTATAGCTGAAACTTAAATTCAAATGGAAGTAATGGTTTTTTTTAATATACAAGATCATATGAGAAAAAGCCATTGGTGGACTTCCATATTGTGTTGTAGGCCAAAACTTCATCAAGTAACTTCTTTGCTCAATCTTTTCTACTGATATTTACTATATTGATCAAGATATTTTCTAATTCTTTATTGGTGACTTCCACTTGACCATTGGCTTGAGGATGGTATGGTGATGACTTCTTGTGGGTGACATGGTAATGTCAAATGAAGGACTTGATCATGTTGGATTTAAATTGAGGGCCTTGGTCTAAAACTGTTGCTCTTAGTTCTCCAAAATGTTTGTGGATCTTATAGTATAAAAAATCAGCAACATTTTCTTCACGAGAAAATGATAAGGCCTCAACTTATTTCTATTATTAACATAATTAGTACATACTAGGATGTATTCCTTTCCTTGAGATGGTGGATCAAAGGGACTAATAAAATATAACTCCCATTTATCAAAGGGCCCTAAAACCACTTGAATTTGGAGGGGAATTGCATTAGACAGTGTGGGTTTGCCCATCTTTTGGCAAGGATTGCATTGGCAAATATATTTTTCACATAATGTCTAGCCCTAAGGATCTTGTGAACAGTCCTTTTGGTTAATAAATTACCTCCTCTTGGCTTGTCATGGCATGCTCTTAGGATGTCATATATCTCATATTCTCAAGTACCAAAGTGGGTCCACATTTGAATAGTACATCATTAAACCATTTATAGTTAACATTATTTCTGATCAAATGTTTCGTTTATTTGGGATTGAAATCACAAAGAAACTTCCCTATAGCTAGATAATTATCCATATCGACAAACCATGGAGAGTGTGCTAAAACTGTGAACAATTGTTCATTTGTAAAATTATCTTTCATTGGCTCATCTTCACCTTAAACATTTAATCTTGACAAGAATTCAACAATTGCATTAACTTTTCCTTGTTTATCAATCACTGTTATATCAATTTCCTATAATAGTAGTAGCCATCTCATGATTCTATCCCCTACCACTAGTTTTTTCATCGAATGTATTATGGCTAAATAATCCATATAAATGAATATTTTGTATCCAATGATGTAGTGATGCAACTTGTTCACAACATAAATTACAACAAAGAACTCTTTTTCAATAGTTGTGTAGCTTCTTTTAGTAAGAGTTAAATTTTTAATTATGTAATATATAGCGTATATCATATACATTTTAAATTATTCATATTTATATCCAAGAACTGCCCCCATAGCATTGTTAGAGGCATATGTGTGTATGTGAAAGGGTTACTTCTATTTGGGACCTCTCAAGATAGGAGCAATTTTTTTCTTTGATTGTCTCAAAATCCTCTTAACATTTGATAGTCCATATAAATTCATTATCCTTGGTGACTAAAGAAATAATAGGTGCATCAATCTTACTGAAATCCTTAATAAAATGCATCTAATACCATGAATGACTTATAAATATTTTAATATATGTTGGTTTTTTTAGTGCAGACAACTGTGAAATGACTTCGATGTTCTTAGGATCAACCTATTTTCCTTGGGATGAGATATGATTACCTAAAATAATTTCATACTATGCCATCATCAAACACTTCTCATAATTTAAAGACAACTAATGTTGTTCACACCTAATTAGTACTTTATCTAAATTGTTTAAATTTTCATCAAAAGAGTCCCCATGTATTGTAAAATCATCCATGTTTTCCTCAACACACTCATTGGTAAGATCATAAAATATAACAATGATTGTTCTTTGAAAGGTGGTTGGTGCATTACTAAGCCAAAAGGTAAAACTCTATGTGCAAATGTCCCCTAGGGACATGTGAAAGTGGTTTTATCATATTCTTCAAGAGCTACTCTTATTTGATTATACTCACTAAATCCATCCAAGAAGCAAAAATACTTATTTTCAGCTAGATTGTCTAAGAATTGGTCTATGAAGGGCAAGGAAAAATAGTATTTCATAGTGGCTTTGTTAAGTTCCCTATAATCCATTCATATTCTCTATTTTCCTATGAGACACATTGACTATCTGAGATTGGATATATGAATCCTACTTGCAATAGTTTTTCTATTTTAGTTTTGACCATGTCTCTTAGTGTTGGATTTATCTTTATTTGGAGTTGTCTGACTTGTTTAACATTATCAATGTAGATGTGATGGGTGCATACACTTGGATGTGTCTTTCATGTCAATATATTCATAATAAAAAGCTTTAGTATGACTATTAAGTATATCAAGTTCCTTGATCTCATGTTCATAAGTTAGCCAACTATTTATGTTTAGCATTTTATGTGATTGTATTTCAATTTGTTTTGTCCCTAGATAAATTGAATTAACTTGTCTAAATTCACTCATGAGAGAGTTCAAAGGACAAGGATGAGATTGAAACATGTGGAAAGTAGTTGTCTCTGAATAAGGACTCTTCTTTTGAAATCACACTTGCTAATGAGAAACATAAAGCTAAAAGAAAATATTCCTAACTATTTTGTGCCCATATAACAACACTCTATTTGATATGTGTGTGATTGTATATTTTATCATGAGTGTCCCCAAGGAGGCTTTGATAACTTTATACATATTTTTTGACACTTTCTAGATCCAGTTTGGTGATCTCTAGAGCTAGACTAAGCATCTCCGGGGCTAAGATGTCTTCTTCTATATACCCTGTTGACTATTCATCTAACTCATTTACATATTTTTTAACTACCACCATTGGCAAAGAGCAAATACTATTGTCATTTTGATCTGGTTCATCTCCCATAAGTGAAATATGGAATATGGAGATGGTTTTGCAAGTGGATATAGAGATATTTTATTTTATTTTAATCCATTAGAGATTGTCATATATCCAAACCTGCAATCTATGCATGTTGCAACTGTGGTCATCCATGGCCTTCCTAGGATCAATATATAGCCCAATTTTTAACTTTTAGTTGGAGTATCATGAAATTTATAAGGTATTCCCAAGACACTACCATTAATGAGACATATTCTATAACCTCCTCTAGTTTGACAATGGATTAGTCAATCATCTATAGGATTGTAGTAGCTGGTTATACCCCAATTAAGGAGAGTGATGTCAATGTCTTTGATGTTATAACATTGATAGAAAATCCTAAATACAATAATATTTTGGGTATTTCTTTATTTCCTATATCCACGATGATGAATGGAATTCCATGGTCTTCATACTTTGATAGAAGCAACTTTCATGTTAAGAGGTGAATAAGCTTACCATATACTTGTATGGTTTTGGGATATTGTCTTCTTCTATAATGTAGACCTAAATTCCTACACTCTCCTCATACCTTTTTCTAGCTCTGAAATCTACCTTAATCATTTCTCTATCCTCTGATTTACTTTGTCTTGGAGGTACTTTGCTTATCTTATCAACCTTGATCGATCTTACTTTCACTAGGCACCTAAGCCTCTTTACATGCATCTAGTCCTCCTTTCCATCTTGAATACATGTCACTCGTCATCTACCTCTACACTCTTGTGCTTCTCAGTACATCATCATCCTCTTCATATAAATCTTTCATCTCTTCTCTCTATAGAGTTCAAACTTGTAATTCTTCCGTAGGCTCATAGACCTAAGGCATAGTTCCAAGGTTATTTTGTCCAATAATATGATCATTTATATCTCCCTATACACATCCAACCAAATAACCCAATCACCAAGTTTTCACTCTCAACCAATCCACTTTTTCCTTCTACAAGCCTAGTTTTTTGTAGCCCTATTTAGGCACAACTCTAGAAATTTTAAACATTATACAAATCTTATAGATAAAATAAGACCTATTTTGGATACCCATTATCCCCTTTCAGCTTCACATAAATTTTTTAGAACCAACTCTCAAGGTAGACCAACTAACTCAACTCACCTCTTTACCAATTAGGTCTCTTTAGGCCTAGTTTAAACACATAGACCTGGTAACCGTATTATACGACACTATGCTGACTTGAAACCTCACTAATCTTATATATCATGTATAATAACATAAGAATTCAAATTTTCATAAATTTTGGTATGTTAGAATGAAATTTATTCAAGTTGAAAATTGAAACCTGAGGTCTAGTATTGAAAGGGTTATGCAAGGCCGAGAGCCAATAAAAAAAGTTAAAATGAGTTTTTGATCACTTCCAACAGTTCCAAGACCTATATGAGGCTACCCCAACTTTTATCAACTTATAAAATAGCTAATTGGTCTTGAACAATCCTCAAAAGGTTCCAACATGCAATGTTACAATTTTTTGATTGCTTTTCATAGGACTGTGTTAATGAAATGGAAGGTTTGGAGGTAAATATTGCACTACTCAATGGACTGAAGATTGTTTAGGGTTTGTAGCTCATTCTTAAAACCTCTCAAATTGATATTAATTCATGATCAATCCTCAGAAGGCTCCAACAAATAATTATATAAAATTTTGAGTGCCTTTCTTGACTGTGTTAGTTGACAAAGTTTTCCCAGATGGTATAGAGTAACCTCAAGCTATAATTTAACCACCATAATCCTTATAAAGCAAGAAAATAAAATTTTAATAATTATCCCATACCAAATAACTCATAAATATTCATGAAAACACTTAAAACTATCTCAAGAGGCCTTGCCAACTTCACTGTGCAAAAAAGGGTTCTTGAAGCTTGTACAAAGCAACTTGTATTCTGAAGTTAAGTGCAAATATTCAACTCAAATAAAAATAAAATAAGAGTGTGAGATTTAATACATACCCCAAAACCTCTATAGGTTCCCAGAACACACTCTTAATACATTCTTTTATTCATTGATGACAATGTTCTTACAACACTCGAACACAATTTTTTTTTACAAAGGTAGAGTTTTCTTCAATCTTGATTAATTCTTGTCTTTCTTGAAGCTCCACCTCTATCTTCTCAAATTTATCTTATCCTACTACTCTCCTACCACACTCTCTCTCCATATACATGCACTTTCAACCTTTTATGATGCCAAAACATGCAACAAAACTCCTCACAAGGCCATTTCCCAGGTAGGGTGGCGGTTACAACTTCTTGTTTCTTGACTTGCATTGTTCATTACCATGACTTGTACATTTAAACACCCTCAAATGCATTCCTAGTAAATTATATGACCTTTCATAACATTCAACAACATTTGCATTTCTCACAAGATCCAAAATATCCCTCTAAGACTGGCTTTCAAATTCTGCATTTTGGCTGGAAAATCTAAATGAGCTCAAACATACATCCTAAAGACTCTCAAAGACTCCTAAACATTCTAGAGGACCCTATAAGACCTCTCCTACCCATATCAAACTAAAAATGGCCACTCTTGAAATTTAAAACATACTAACACCTTATGCATTCTTGTGATGTTCTGCATCAAGCTCCCTAGGTGGGAAAATTTGAGCTCCTGCTCAAATATACTTTATCCAAATTATTCCTTGTTTTCCAATACTCTCTCCTCTAATGTTCTAATCTCCTCTTGTTGTTTATCCTCTTATCTTTCTCATTTATTCTCAGTTGGTTTTTGTGTATTTGTCTTCTTGCCTTGTCTTACCTATTTGCCAACTCATCCTCTATCTCCATGAAGTACATGATCTACTGCAACTCTTTATCCACTTCATCTTCTATCTCCTCCATATTATATTTATCTTCCTCATACTCTACATCAAATGGTTGATTATTATTCTTCATTTTTACTTCTACTCCATAGCTTCCTTCAACCTTTGCCATGGCTTGTTCATGCACTCATTACTGGTCTATCTTCTCAACAATGTTTTCTCCTTTGTTCTCATGCACTAATGGATTTTTATCCACCTTTTCTTTCTCCACCCTTGACATATTCTCATTTTTATCCTCTTTGGATGCCTCTTCATGATACTCCACCTTCTCATGGTGAGTCTTCTCATAGCCTCCTAGCTTGTCTTGCATTGGCATCTCTTTGACCAATTCGGTTTCATCATAATACACCACTACTTGGCAACCTCTTATCTTAATATTATCATGCATAACAACCACCAACTCAGCTATAACATTACCCATTGAATATGTCAACTTCTTACCTTGCTCTATCTTCATTTTCTTGTTCTCTTGCTCTCTTGTTTGTAGATCTACTTCCATGAGTCTTGGCTTTTTAACTCTTGACATACTATTTAAACTGGTTATTAGGCTAAGACTACCCTTTCTTTGCTCTCTCAATGTTGTCATGCTCTTACTCCTTCCTTGAATCATCTTTGGACTGATCTTTTCCTTCTCTAAACAAGCATTCTTCATCCTATCACCTCCTTTGTGAGGAACATGGTTGTCCTCCTCTTTCCTTTGATCTATCATGAGCTCTTGTGCCTCATTTCTTCTTTTCTCCATGTGATCATGGAGTGACTCCCTCTCTTGCATATCCATACCTGCACCCTCATGCTTAGTACATGCCAAATTACATTCATGAGACTTGATAGTCTCTTCAAAGATATCATGGTCCTTTCCATCCTCTCTTACTCGTCTTCCAAGCCTCTCTAGGCCTCCATTTCATCTTCTTGAGTTCCTTATCTTGTCCTCTTAACCTCTACTCTTTACTTGCATCATTAGTTACCAATACTTGTTCCTTGATTGACTCACATGATTCTATACTTAGCTTACCCTAGCTTGCAACTTGGTTTAATTCACCTTGTACAAATCCTTGCCCACCTTCTTGCCTGCAACTCATTGCTTTTTTTTTCTGATTTTCTGCCCTTGTATAACTTGCAATTTCATCTTCTTAAAGTGTGCATATGGGCAACATGCTCATTGTCCTTGATATCATATTATTTTCATCTTGAAATTTTGCCTCTAAATCATTTGTGACATCTCCCATTTTATTTTCACCTTGACTTATGGACACTAATAGATCAACTTCAGCTACTAGAATGGCTTCTTCATCTCCTATGAGGTCTAAGCAATCTGATTCTTGCATAATCTGCTACTAAATCCTATCTTCTTCCTTTGTATACTTTGTCATATGTTATTTTATAGCTTCACCTTTTTCTGCGTCTTGTACAATAACTTGTTTTTGAGCTTCATCCTTCATAAGTGTCAAATTAGACTCCTATTGTATATCAAGTTCTACAAGCACTTTATGAGGTGTTTCAACTACATTCTTGTTTTTCATGAGCCTATTCAACAATTTAATTATTTCCTTATACAAAACATCTTCATTAACTATTATGTCAATACATTCATCATCAAAAATAGTACTGAAAACAAGACTTTGAGACCCTTTAACCTCTTCAAATTCTCCTTGATTCACCTTTGTTTCTTTTATGTCTTCAATGAGACATCCTTCTTATTTATAATAACAATTCACTATACCTCTATACATGGGTACCCAATCAAATTCTTCTTAAACATAAGCATGTTGTTCATGCTTGCTCTCCTTCATGCTTTCATGTTTTATGTCCTCAACATGGACTTATTTATTCACTTTTGTACCTGCATGTATACATGATAAAAAATCATAAGATTTAAAAACTTGAAGCTTGTTTGCCTCCATTTTATCCTTCTTAGGTTGCTTTGCTTCCATGACTATCTCATTCTTCTCAATGTGTTGCTCACCTTCCTCTTGTCTATCAACTTGTTCATCCCTCATGAACTTCTTCATCTCCTCCCTAAACTTCCTACATAGCAACTTATTTTACTTCTTATTGTCTCTCATGATAATCTTTGTTATTCTCTCTATGAGTAGCCTTATAGGCCACTTAACTCTCTTCTTCCTCATTACCCAGCCATACCATTGGCTTTCCTCTTCTTACATGATCTCCACCAAGAGCTTTATCTCTCTAAGCTTTGATTTATCTCACTCATCTCCTCGTCAACAACCAACCCTTATCTATTTGGGTCTTCTTTCTCTCATTGTGGTACTTTAACACAGCTAAGCCCTTCCTCTCCTTTGCCTTCTCTATCTTCATCTTCTCTTAAGCAAGACTTTTTCACCTTGTTTTGGTGTCTCAACCTAGGTTCTCTTTTCTACCTGATCTATTGACACTCTTGTCCAAGTCTTTTTCGCCTTGGAACTACTACTCTTCTTGGAGTATTTATTCTCTCTTCTTAAGGCTGCTCTTCTACCACAAACTCTTACCTTGTAGGATTCCATAACGTTTCTTTACCACGCTTACTCATTCCTATAACCTTAATTAGCAACATTCAACAACCTCAAATAATAACCCATAATACTCAAAATCATAAATTATTCCAAGAGCTTACCTGCTCTAATACCACCTGATGTAGAGCTGAATGCCTACACTCTCCTCATACCTTTTCCTGGATCTGAAATTTACCTTAATCATTTCTCTATCCTCTAATTTTCTTTGTTATGTAAGTACTTTGCTTGTCTTAACATCCTTAATTAATCTTGCTTTCACTAGGTACCTAACTAAGCCTCGTTGCATCCATCTAGTCCTCCTTCCTCTCTTGAATACATGTCACCCTTCATTTACCTCTACACTCTTGTCCTTCTCAGTACATCACCATCCTCTTCATATAAATATTTCATCTCTTCTCTCTACATAGTTCAACCTTATCATTCTTCAATAGGCTTATAGACCTAAGGCATGGTTCCAAGGTTATTTTTTCTATACTAGGGATCATATGGCCATCAATATGATAATTTATATCTCCCTATACACATCCAAGAAAATAATCCAAACTCCAAGTTAGCACTCTCAACCAATCCACTCTTTCCTTCTACAAGCCTAGTTCTTTGTAGCTCTACTGAAGCACAAATCTAGAAGCTGAGAACATTCTACAAACCTTCCAGACAAACTAATACCTGGTTTAGATACCCATTATCCCCTTTTAACTTCATATAAAATTTCAAGACCTAACTCTCAAGGTAGACCAACTAACTCAACTCACCTTTTTACCAATTAGGTCTCTTTAGGCCTAGTTTAAACACACAAACTTGGTAACCGTATTGTATGTCACTATACTAACTTGAAACCTCATTAATCATCTATAGCATGTCTAATAACATAGGAATCCAGAGTTTCAGCAATTCTGGTTGGTTGTAATGAAAGTTATTCAAGTTGCAAATTTGAAACCCAAGGTCTAGTATTGACAAGCCTATGGAAATCCAAGAGACTATAAAAAGGGTTAAACTGAGTTTTAGATCACTTCCAACACTTACAAGACCTGTATGAAGTCTTCCCAACTTGTTCCAACTCATCCAATAGCTAATTGGTCTTGAACAATCCTCAAAAGGTTCCAACATGCAATGTTACATTTTTCTAATTATTTTTCATAGGAATGTGTTAATGAAATGAAAGGTTTGGAGATAAATCTTGCACTCATCAATGGACTGAAGACTGTTTAGGGTATGTACCCCCTTCTTAAAACCTATCCAATTTCTATTAGTTCATGATCAATCCTCTAAAGTCTCTAACAAGTAATTATACAAAATTTTGAGTGTCTTTATTGCCTATGTTAGTTGACAGAATTTTCCAAGTTGGTATAGAGTAACCTAGAGCTATAATTTAACCACCATAATCCTTCTTAAGCAATAAAGCAACAATTCAATAAATATCACATACTAAATAACTCATGAACATTTATTTAAAAACTAAAAACTATCTCAAGAGGCCTTTCCAACTTAACTATGCAAAATAGGGTTCTTGAAGCTTGTACAAAGCAACTTGTATTATGAACTTAAGTGCCAAGATTCCACTCAAATCAAAATAAAAAAATAGTGTGATATTGATTCCATACCCAAAAACCTCTGGAGGCTCCCATGACACACTCTTAATAAATTATTGTATTCTTTGATGGCATTGTTCTTACAACATTCAAACACATAATTTTTACGAAGGCAAAGTTATCTTCCATATTGATTAATTTTTGTATTTCTTGAAGCTCCACCTCTGTCTCCTCAAATTTTTATTCTCATAATACTCTCCTAACACACTCTTTCTCCCTCTATATGCATTTTCAACCTTTTATGATGCCAAAACATACAAGAAAACTTCTCACAAGGTCATTTCCCATGTAGGGTGGCAGTTACAACTTTTTACTTCTTGAATTGCATTGTTCATGGCCATGACTTGTATGTTGAAACACTAAAAAACAAATTCCTAGGACCTTCTAGGACATTTCATAACATTCAACAACATTTGCATTCCTCACAAGATCCAAAATACCACTATAAGCCTATTTTTCAAATTCAAATTTTGCATTTTGGCGAGAAAATTTAAATGAGCTCAAACACACATCCTAAAGACTCTCAAAGACTCATAAAAATCCTATAGGACCCTATAAAACCTCTCCTACCCATATCAAACTAAAAATGGCCAATCATGAACTTTAAAACATACCAACACTTTATGTATTCTTGTGATGCTCTGCATCATTCTCCCTGGAGTTTTGGCACATAATCCTTCAATGATTCTATTAAGTTTAGGGATGTCTCTGATGGCCTAAAATAGTGGTATCTCTATGCTTAGTTTTCTTAGTTATTGGACTAATTCAGATTCACTTCTATTTATTATTTCCTCGAGTCTTTCTTGAAATGGAATTGGTGATGGAGTAGTAGGAGAAGAAGTTTCGTGATGTATTTTTCTCTCTCAAGTGACATCTTTTTCCTTAAATTTCTCATTGGGAAGGTTCGAAATTTTCTTTTCATTAGGAATTTATGTGATGGTGAGTGGAGAAGGACTAGTCAACATTTTCCTGAGAATAACTAAACATTAATACAATATATGGAATTTACTCACATTGTTCCTTCTTGTTCTATTCCATAAACATGGATTATTTATTTATTCTTAAGATTCTATACTAACTATGCAGTTAATTGAGGTTGATTTACTTTTTCATTTTGTTGGGTTGGCTAGTAAGAGTAGGAATCAACACCTGTTGGGGGGGGGGGGTGGAAAGATCTTTTGATGATTAAACGCTTGTTGGGGTACCCATTGTTGATTTTTTTATGAAATCCATGGTTTCTGGTTTTACTATGCTACCCATGGCTATGATGATATTTATTATTTGGGAGACCAAGTTGGTGGTCCCCATGTTTGTGGAGGTGTTGGTCCAGATCATGGCATCATTCATGGACCGGAAGGAGCTATGAGAATAAAATAATTCGGGTTTTGATTATAAGAGAAATTGTTCTCTTGTCTTTTTATATAGTTGAGTTATTCCATTTGTTGGGTAATATGTTTCAATTTATTCTAAAGGATAGCAAGGAGAGCAAGGAGGATGAAATTCTTTGTGGTATGGGTATTTGCATCACAAATGCCCCACATATTTGTCATGTCAAGAGGGTAATCTTGGAGCGCATGTTTCAACCTACATTTTAGATAGTACATGGCTAAAGTCTTAGTGGTAGCATTATATTTTTCTTACAATTCATCCAATGTGGTATTCAATTGAATTAAAATGTTTGTTTTAAGATTTGAAAACTCCTCCACGAGTTTTCATAAATCATTGTTTCATTTCTCTATTTTTAGCATCTTAATATTAGCCTTTATTCTTGAGTAATTCCTACATAATTCAACAATGTCTATGATAGCAAGTTTGTTTATATCTCCTCTCCCCATCAGGTTTAAGGATCCATGAACATCATCTTCAAATCCTTTCAAGAAAATTATTTTTCTCAGTTCCTCTTCTAACTCATATCCACACCTCCTAAAGACAAAAAAGGAAATGGGCAAGATACTCTTCCATGTTTTCATCTTCTTTTTGTTTTCTACAGAAGAATTCTTCTTTCTTATATCATATCCTATAATACTCTCGATATTTTTTCAAGAATCCATTTTCCATTTCATCCCATGTATGAATGGATTTTAGTTGTAATCCCATGACCAACCTCATAAATGAATCTTTGAGTGTTGAAAGAAATCATTTCAACTTTATAGTCATAGATCTGACATAACACCTTGAATTCAAACAATAATTAGTCAGGATCTTCTATTTACATTCCCTTCAAAGTAGGCAATATCTATGGGGATATGTTTTTATTGGAGCATTTTCATCTAGATCTAAGACAATAGGATAGGTAAAGGTTCTACTAGTTGGTGGAACTCTACCTGCTTCAACGTTATTTTTGAGATTTATTATGTTTTCAATGTTGTCTCCCATTTCTTCGCAATATATATTTTCAAGAGTTATCCTAGGAAGTGGTGAACCATTAGAAGTGTCTAGAAAGCTCTTTGACTGAGATTCAATACTTTTGTTTACAATAATTTTAAGCCTAAATTGCATCTTTTGGAAGGATGCATCTATCTTTGAGGAATGTTCTCAAATTTTAGGTGAGGCAAATAGTGGTTCCTCCTCAATAGTCTGAAATTATTTTTGTAGAAGATATTCTAATACACTTTATTCTTGTGACCTACTAGTAATTGTGCTTTGTTGAGGATTCTTAGGAATATATTTTCCCTTTGAATCTATTTGTCTATTCATAAATTGATTTGATTTATGGGAAGTGTTTCCAAAGAAATTGTTAGTTTAAGATTTTATACCTTAATGTCATCTAGAAAATCCATGGCAATGGCACCAAAAATTATGAGGGTCATTTTGTCCTCTTAATTTACATAAATGCTTTATGTCAATCTGCGCAGTTTCCAATAACAATCGGCAATAAGGTATGGCAAACACTAATTAACAACTATCTATTTGAGGTGTTTTATTGATCATCAAGTTCTAATCTATTTTCTTGAATTAAAACCTATGCTATAACTTGTGAAATCAAACACACTGAATTGAAAGTACTTAAAATGAGAACACTCTTGCTAGTTTTGAATTGCATAAAAGTAAAACACACTTTTAGTCTACTTTGCAGAAATGTAAATTTCGTAAAATGAAAAAAAACACAACTAATATATTTATTAGAAAAAAGAAATGCTTTGAAAGGTAAATGCTTTGGAAGGGAAATATTGAAATTAATCTTGCTTGAAACACACGCATTAATACACAATCCTATAGGTGAAAATAAGGAGCACATACTTTGCATAAGAAAATGGATAACAACTTTAAGATGCACAACAATATTAAATAAACATATAAATATCAAAAATAGATCCTTCTTTGGTTGAATGGGCTGTTGATCTCCCTCAGAATAGGATTAGAACACTTAGATTTATAAAAAATTCATGAAATCAATCTCTCATTACTTTTGAAAAATGCTTACAATGTTGAAAAATAGTAATACTCAAACTATTCAGTCCTTAATATTCTAATCATATACTACCCCTATCATCAAAAGGATGTGTTTATATATCACCACGTCTTACAACATATGTCTTAAGATAGACAAATAAACTAACAAGATCATATCCTTATTAAGATCTTGTCTTATTCCAAAACCATAACAAGACAACATCATTTACATGTTTGAAGGAAACCTGGTGGAAAGCATTGGATTTAGTTCCTTGTATGATTCTTGGTCTGATGTTGTTTTCGACTTCTCTATTAATTATATCCATATGACCTCCAGAAACTTATCAAATCAAAACATACTACTTAAAATTGCTCATAAGAAACTTCTATAAATACCATGGATAAAAATAGATATTATTTGTATAAAGTTTATATATGACTGTTAGAATTGTTCCAAAAAATACACTAGGTTGTTTCTTATCAATTTCTCTGTCACTTATAGCCATATGATATCAGGAAATTTAATAGATCAAAACATAGTACTTATAATTGTTCATAAGAAACTTTTATAAATACCATGGCTAAAAATAGATATTACTATTTTTGAAAAGTCTATATATGACTGTTAGAATTGTTCCCAAAAAAATGCTAAACAACTTCTTTTCAAGCATGTATGTCTTGCATCAATGCACAATCCTCAGGTGTTCTTTGCCAAGCTTTCTCGAATTCTTTAGAATGGATATGGGCATCTTCAAAGCCAGACTAGGCATCTTTAGAACGAGAACGAACATCTTTAGAGCTAGGTTGGGCATCTTCAAAACCATACTGGTGATCTTTAGAGCCGGTATTCAAGAGTCTTCTACTGTCAAAAAACACTATCTTCAACTACAATACTTTCTTATGACCTGTACATAAAAAACTAGTATCTTTCTCATATAAATATTATAACAAAGTGGTTTTAACAAGTAAAAATAAATTACACAGAATAACTAAGGTAAAATACTCATTTTATAATTTGAATTAGTAATGAGTTGTATTATGCACCTCTAAATCCACTTAAAAACAAGACTTTTATGAGAATAATGAGGTAATTACTTGGATATGATGAACTACTTTACGGGCTCATCAATTGTCTGATAGTGAAAATTAATGAAATATATGATTGTATAGGTTTAAGAAGAGGCACAATATTAGAAATAGAATCTGGATAGGTCTATTGTAAGTGGACATCAACATAGCACACTAGAGCCCATTAACTATTGACTATGATAGCTGACTGACAGGAAATGATGGAGAAAGTAAAACTCTAGAAATGACATATCAATAACTAGATTAAAAAATATCTATGGACATGATCGACACCACTATAGGAGGACTGGAATGTAGTGTGCTCGATTATATTGACTGTTGGCTTGTCGTAGTTAACTGTGCTGAAAAACTAGTTGTTGCCCCTGCAAATATTGAGTAATATGAGATATCGCACTTAGAGTTTTATCATTTCTAAAAATTGTTGTTTATCTTCTCTCATCTTTGAACCCCTAAGGGAACTTTGGTAGCTTTAAAACATAAAATAAAAGAGAGGAGTGCAATGATCTAAATTGAATTCAATCACCCACTTGATGATTGACTATTGCCTATGTATATAATACTCAAATGAGGGAAATCAAACCCACATTGTTCTCCACCTAGATTTAATATGTAATTATGCTCCATTGACTCTATGTATGTATCTAAAAGATGGATTTGATGCATAACAATGCTAGATCTTAAATTTTTTTAAAGGCTCTCAACTTGGCTTATGACTACTCCTTGTCAGTGATCTTGAATTTGAAAAGAATATGGTAGATTTACTCAATGTGCAAAAGTGTAAAAGCTTGAACCAAATGAATAGAAAGTGGGGATAATGAGTGACTCTTGACATGAATTTATAGGCAAATATTTTGATTTTTTTTTTATCTGACCATGTGAAACATGTTGTAAGACCCAAAAGGATGTTTTGAATAATAACAACTAGTCGATAATTAGCACAGGACATCATTGGTCTAAGTAGATAGGAACACGATGTGCTTCTATATGCTTAGCACAAACTTGTCCATAAAAATTAAGGACATTTGTCCTAAACCAAAGATAATATAAATGTGATTTTAGACAACTTTAGCATTTGACATTGAAAGTTATGTGTAATAATAATAATAAACAAATGGTCAAACTTGCATATAGATAAATGACTTAGAGGAAAAGAAAATAAGAGTTGTGTATTTTTAAATAAGTCAAGTGGTTTAGGATGTGTCAAAAATTAACCTTATCAACTATCTATGACCAAATTTATGTGTCTACATTTATGCCACTCCTTCCTCCCATGCCCAGCCCTCCGCCCCCACACTTTATTATAGTAATGAAATTACTAGATTAAAGGAGAAAGAATTTGAACATAAGTGTGTTTAACACACATTGTCTTTGAGTAAACACTTCAGTTGTACAAGGCAATCAAATTTATCAAACCCTAAAACAAGCCATGAAGTAGTCATTTGGATATTTTAAAATTTGTAAAATTTAACTTTAATTTTTTTAAAATTTAAAATAAAACAAGGGAGGAGTACACTTGTATATAAGTGAAACCAAATTGCCATATAACTTGTAATTGATGATGAATAACTATACCCCTTTGTTGAATCACTTGTTAAATTTGAGTTATGGTGAATTGAGAATTATTAAGTCTCAATTTTGAATAATTAACCAAGTTCTTGAGTTGGAAAAATGTATTATTCCAACCCTCATGAATAGGAAAAGATATCTAGTGTACTAATCTAAAAATGTGGAATCATGATAGACTTATCAGAAGTAATGTCAAGACCATTGAGTGTCATTAGACTCGAACATACATCACCCACATAGACTCGAATCACCACTACATCCAGATCTAGATTATATTTACATAATTGACAGAGAATGAATAATATTCATGCCTTTATCATGACTACATTTCTAAAATATTTTTCTTTAAACTGAATATTCTTCTTTTGAAATTGCCACTTTGAACTTTGATTTTTTGAAAAATGTTCATGAACAAGTATCATGCATTTTTTAGACTTTGAAATTTTGACTTTTTTAGCTTTGAAATTTTGAATAAACATGAACATAAATGAGTATCATACCCATAAATTATGCCAATTGATATAGAATGTTATGCACCTATATGCTCAATTGAAACTGTATTTGCAACTTATAACCTTGATCTTGTAACTATTTGCATAATTCTATACTTTGAGTCTTTGAAAAGTGAGTCCATATGCATACCATATGCCCTGTGTGATTTCTGAATTACTTTGAATCTTTGAAAAACATGTTTTTTGTTATAGCATTTGATCTTTGAATTTGTTTTGAATATTTTAAGCCTTGTATTCTCTATTTTTGAAACATATACTTTGATATAAAATCTAATTTTGCATTACTTTAAATCTTTGAAATTTGTACTCTATCCCAAATCTAAAATATGTCTATTCATGGAGGCTTAGATCTCTAAGGCAAACCCACTTTGATTTTTCATTTTGAGATGAGTGATGTATCATCTAAGTCACTCATCTTAAAATAAGAGTTAACTATATGATGTGATCAAGATAGAATCATATAGTATAATGTCAACATGTAGAAAGTATGTTATCATAAAATTGTAATTGTCATTGAAACATGTAACATATTGAATTTAAGACACACAAGTGTCATATATAGATACATTTAAAAATGAAGGATGTAGTATAATAATAATATCAAAGTAAATTATGCCATAAAATATATGATATGTATCATGGCACCACTAATCAAGCTCAACAAATACACAAACACAACAAATAATAATGTCACACAATGTCTTACAAATAAGGTCAAGGGCCTCATACAAAGAACATGTTTAAATTTTACACACAAATTAAGGTCAAAGGCCACAAGCAATGGACATGTTCACATGTCTCACATACCAAGCAATAATTTCATATATATTTTTAAACAATTTTCACACAAAAGCCAAAGGCCATACACAATAAGCAATCATTATTTAATTTATCATGCAAGAAAGTAAACAACATAGAAAAAATGAAGACTAGTATATTCCATCCATATGTATCAATTTCATATTGTTAGTAAAGTATCATATCCATGTAGCACAATGAAAAATATAAGTGATTAACAATACACATGTAAAAGACGTAGCTCAATATTGAATTTGAAGTCATAGATATATGTATCATGTTATAGTGTAACTTGTAGAAGAAGATGCCTCCAACATAAATATGGCCATTGGATAGAAAAGAGTCCAACATCTAAAAATGCATATTCAATGTAGGTCATGCATCATATTCACATACAACATGAATTACATGTGCATATAGAAAAATAATATGTTATCTACCAATAATGTGATGAATAACATATGTAAATAAATAAATAGTGTCTCTTATCATGCTCAGGTTCTAAATTTATTTTTTCAAAAATATTTTGACTATTTTTGTTTTTTTGAAATATTTGATTTTATTCAATTTTTTGGAATATTTGATTTTATTTTAGTTTTTTCAAAAAATGAAAGGGAAATTAGCCTATGATCCCATCAATAGGAGGACCATAGTGCATGCTTGGATCATAGAGGTTGAGAGTGAATTTCCATGGATGAAAAGTGCTACATGTAGATGTATCTGAATCGAAAAAGGCATCAAGTATTGTAGTGTAATTGTCTTGATCACTGCGTATAGAAATTATTGCCATTTGTGTAACTTGAGAAGGTGCAAGATTTGGTGGTGTCTATTGTATAATAGGAGAAGAATGCATTACTTTTGTTGGCTTTGGAACATGCTAAAATATCTAAGGTACTACCTTAAGATACATTGTAGAAGATTTATATTTCTTTTAACTTTGAGTAATTTTCTAATATGAAGCTTGTTGCATTGGAATGTATACCATTTTCCTTTGAACTGATTGTGAAGAAATATTATGTATAAGTGCCACAACTAATTTTTTCTATGCCCTTGATTGGGTGTATTGATTATCTTTATAATGTGTTTTTTTATTAGGTGCCATAACTATATTTTTATGGTGGTATTGAATAGGTGTTGTAGTTTTTGTATTTTTCTCTTGAGTAGGTCTCATACTAGCTATGGTGGTGGTAAGGGAGGATGAGGAGTTACCACTAATTGTAAACAATACTTATATGGAAGGTGTTGAACTTTGACCACTTGATTATAATGTATGTACTTGAGCCATCTATCCAATGTATATGGTACTGCTTGAAACTTTTATATCCAAGTGTGTCCTCATAAGATATAAAAAACACACGTGCTTGGTAAGACTATAAATTGAGTTCTCGCTTTCATCAAACTGATTTGGAGAGATAGCACTATGTCTTAATGTATCATGTGTATGATCATCAAATGCTTTAACTACTTTTAATTTAGCTTGTAGATATTTTTCTATGTATCTGAGACTATAAAAGAGTGTCATTGTACATGCATTTTCACTTGACCCATTGTCAATCAAGACATTATGGATATGTTGTTTGTTGATGTATGCACGACTAAAAAGATCATATCCATATAAATCATCATCATTGATTTCACTGTCATCCAATGTGATCATCAGACCTTATGTTGATGTGCATGTAAATGTACCAATAATATTATCTATTGGATGCCCATATACCTTGGGAATATCATGCTTATTGTTTATCTGATGTACTTATTAATTATTTGTATTATTTGTTGAACCATAGTCGAGAAAATGACTAATAAAATTTTCCAACTTTGCATTGTCATTTTTTAGTGGTCTAGCTTCCTTTGTGGGTGTGTTTACCTCAATAGAATTATTGTCAATAATATCTTGTATCTTATGCCTTGTAATATTTATTCATAGAATATTCAATGCATCTGTGGTAGTCACAATATGCATTATTGTCAAAGCCCTTAGGTTGAGGCTTTGTCAAATTAAGATCAATTGGTCGAGGTAGAGATATGAGATTACAATCAATTAGATTTTGTAACAAGCTATGAGGAGGTTATGGTAACCTTGTAAATTTCTTCCTTGGTGGAGCTATCAATTGAAGATTGTTTGATAGTTGTGATATTATATTAACTATTAATTTTGCTTCCTTTTTTAATTTTGTTAGAATTGACCTTGTAATTTGGTTTGTTTTGAACCTTGACATTTGAAGTAGATGGAACACTTGGTGCATATATTATATTATTCAAAGCTACGAATTTGAATTTCCTTTCTTTGACTGTATGACATAGCTCATCAAAGGATTTTAATTTATCCAACATGATTGATTCATGGAGTGGTGCTAGCAACCTTTGAGTGAAGATATCATGTATTTAATTATTTACTATTTTAAACACTTTGGCAACATCAACTTTGACACACGTTAATATACTTCGACATTGCATACACATTTGACTCTTATGCACAATTTCTATCTGTCTACCCACCTATTGTCTTGACCAACCCTATTCATCAAATACACCTATTCAAGATCAACCTTGTCTATACATGAATCTTCCAGAATCCAAGACAAACTCTCTCAATGTTTCAAATAATTAATTCACTCACAGGGCATTATTGGTAACAACTGGACAATTGTGATTACCTTAGGTGTTTTTCTCTTTCAATAGTGTCCAAGAACATCCAATGACTAATTTCACATTGGGAAGTCTCCATTAAGTTAGCCTAAACACGTTTCATAGATCGGTCATAATAGAAAATATCAAATAGTCAGCCATAAATACAAATCAATTTTAAGGTTATACTCACCTAACAATCTCTTGAAAAGTCATAACAAACTCAAGAAATCCACTAACACTCTCTTGCGACAATATCAAAAGACATAAATATAAAAACCCTTCAAATAATCAACCCTAAAAACAACCATGAATACACACGCAAGTCAAAGTTACATGGTGCCAAGAGTTGAAAGCCAAACATTGCATTGCATTCTAGATTGATCATGATGTTCTACACACACATAGGTGGGAGAACTATGTGTGGTTGGAACACTCTACAGACTATTAGATTGTAGGCAATGCTCAATCACTTAACAAGGAATAGTTGAGGTTGTTCACCTGAACATACTAACCCCTTTTTCAAACAACGTTTTGTGGTCGAAAGTGAGATTAGTGTTTTAAAGGAAGAAGGAAAACATAAATCAATGCACATGACCGAAGATGACCACTCGGATGCCTCGCACAGGTGCATCAATCTAAGCTGTTATAGCCCTGCACAGTCTACAAGGTCAATGCCAACATAGAGATGATATCACCGATCACTACAAAGGTCTCATTGTTACCGACAACATCTAGGAAGTGTTGAGCTACAATTTTCAAATCTGAGTTGTGACAGAGCATATACAAGATATTTTCAAAACAAGTGACT
The DNA here is from genome assembly GCA_037957365.1 of Torreya grandis. Taxonomy (NCBI): domain Eukaryota; kingdom Viridiplantae; phylum Streptophyta; class Pinopsida; order Cupressales; family Taxaceae; genus Torreya; species Torreya grandis. Next base: position 972,821 of record JARHVA010002590.1, on the reverse strand, counting down.
ACCATTATGAGGAACAAAATACAATAATACTATAAGTTCATCTCTCTAATTTTTTTTCAATTTCAAATTGTCTAAGTGCAATATCTATCTATCCATATCTGAATTCACATTATGATATTATTGTTGTGTTTTACACAATTTGAACTAGCCCTAGTTTTACATTATATAGATAATAGTTTACATACTCGATGAGTACTTGTTGAGCGAGACCACAGATGAGTAACGGCAAGAAATAATTATAGGTTTTTTTGTTTTGGACCTATGGTGAGTATTGTGTTAGTACTTGCCATAGGGTGTGAGTACTATGTCCTGTGGCCAAAGCACGTCCAAAACATAGAAAATGCGCACAAGACCCTACAAATGCATCCAAATTGAAAAAAATGTGCATAAAACCTTGCAAATGTGTCTACAAAATTGAAAAAATATAGGATATAGATAATTTTGTCTTTTATAAGCATACATGCCCCCACAATCAAATCACACAACATTTGGAGCGAATTGGAAGGAACAAATTTGAGCAAACTCAATTTTCAGGGTAGTTTATTTATTTATTTTTTTCTAAGCATGTAAATTTTTTGTAATTTATTTTAACATGTTTGACAAAGTTACATGCATTCCATTCAATTTCATGATTGTCATTAATGATTTATGCATATTTTTCATTTTTTTTGAATAAAATTGAAATTGTTGTTTTTTTACTGTTAACGTAAAAAAATTATGGTTTACATTAATTTTAGATGTTGTTTTAGATATTTTTCACATTTTATAGTATGTATAAGCCCTAGGGTTTAGTGTTTACATATAAAATTTTATAGTATAAGTTTGATTTTTAAATGTTATATTTTAAATATTTTTAACTATTTTTTTTATTTTATTTTTTTAACTCTTTTGAACATGTTGCAGGTTTAACATTAGCATACAATGGCTTCAGGTACTACATCAAGGTCAAAATTAGTCAATGATAGCCATTCAACTCCCCCTATTGCTTGCACTGTTGCTTGGAAGTATGCCATACGGGTTGGAATGTCCCAATTGACTGTGATTTGTACATTTTGCTCGAACAAGATTTATAGAGACATCGATCACTTCAAGTACCATCTTGCGTGCATTGCTTGCCACAATGTCACGTCTTGTCTCAATGTAACAAAAGAGGCAAAATGAGAGATAGTTATAAAGCTTGCATTGCTAGATGAAAATAAATTAAAGAGGGCAATGATACAAGTAGCCTCAACAACACCCATTGCTCCCACATGGATAGAGGAAACTGAGTTAGTTATGACAAAAAATGTGGATTCTAGTTGTAGTCCATGCATGCAAGACACATCTACCTCATACAATTCTGGCAAAACCCAAATACAGAGTTTTTTTGTGCCTAGAAACATAATTGAGGCACAACCTTCACTGCAAGATACAACATGGAATAAGGAGACATGTAAAAGTAGAAAACACGTTCAAATTTATAGTACTTCAATAACCTTTCATTCAACGTGGCGAGGAGCTTGTACTAGGAATATTTGGTGACAGAATTGAAAGTTGTAAAGAAAGGGTACAAGACACCCTCTCCAAGAGACTTAAGTGGGACGTTGCTCTAAGATGCAATTTAACATGCAAAGTTAATTTTGGAAGATCAAAAGAGATTGTAGAGAAAGTTCAGATGCACCATTTTTTCTGATGGGTGGAAAAATGAAAAGAATTGCACCCTCATCAATTTTTGGTAGCTTCTAATGGTGAGATGTTTTTTTTGAAGTCAATTGATGCTTCTAACAAAATAAAAAAAATAGAAACTTTGACCCTGATGATTGAGGAGGTTGTTTTAGAGGTGGGCATCGAGAATGTTGTGCAAATTATCACTAACGATGCAACAACATATGTGGCAGCTGAGAGATTTTTCAAAGAGAGGCATCCATCACTCTTTTGGATCCATTGCGCAACCCATTGCCTTGACCTTATTTTGAAGAACTTAGACAAAATTGATTGGGTGAGACCAGTTGTAGAAGAAGCTAAAAACATCACCAAATATATTTATAATCACTCTTGGGTTCTCAACTTGATGATAGATCACACCAAGGAGAAAGAGATTGTGTGAGCAAGATGTCACAAGGTTTACAAGAAAATTTCTTATATTACAAAGTATTTGTAGTTTGTTAACATTTTTGAAGCAGATGTTTGTGAGTCAACATTAACATAGCCCTCACATAGTTACAAAGGATGTCAATTGTTTATATTTTAAAATTCAAGCTATGATTGTAGTAGTTGCATGTTTCTTTCATGGATTATTCATATCTCATGTAATGAAATGGGTTAAATTTAGCTGCAATAAAACTAAGGATGATATTACACATGATGAAATCTTAGCCCTCTTTAGTAACACATATTGCATGAATGTTGAATCTAATATGCTTCCAATTACTACTTGAAAGGATATGGCATGTATTATTCCTTTCATTCCTCCTCCCTCAAAACCTCTTGGTGGTAATAGCCAAAATCCCTCCCCTTATATTTTCCCTGGGCTTATATTGGATATGAAGGGCCATACTATCACTATACAAAGAGGTAGGGAACTTAAATGTTGGAGACTGTGTTGTCATTGATGTCAAAGGATGGCGTCATGTGTGCATTGATGTCAAAGGTAATGATAAAGTGATGTCATGATGATGATGAGTTTGAGCTTGAAGTTGTGCAAGGCAGGTTTGGATGCATATAAGCTAAGGTGAGATTTGTTTGAGGCATGTCATTACATCTCGTATGAACATGTTATTTAAATTCAAGGGAGAGAAGGCAAGTATAAGAACAGTGTGTTGGCATAGGCTTGGTAGCCTTGTGTAGTGGCATAGGCTTGGTAACCATGTGTAGTGGCATAAGTTTGGTAGCCTAGTGTGTTGAGCAGGATGAGACTAGGGAGAAGAAGGTTGGCAATTGTGGAGCATAGCATGAAGTTATATGACATATCTCAGAGGTGGTGAGAGCATTTGAAGAGGTTTCAAGGTGGTTGATTGATCAAGGTATAGTCTGCAGTCCTAGACCTAGTGTGCATAGAGAACTAGTGAGGTCCATATGAAATACCAAAGTGAGTTATCAAGGTGGCAAAGCCCATGTAAGCATGGACTAATGTTTCACAAGGTGGGCCAAAGGTGTTGACCAAGATTCAGGTTCTGAGAATAAAGAGAAAGCAAGATAGTACGTTGGAAAGTATTTTGTGCATGCAAATTGGAGGTTTCCAAGCCCAAGAAGAAGTTTGTGATGCTCATTGGCACGTGTAGAGTTTACATGGTGACCTGAGCCTTTTGAAGTAGTTGGGGAAGCGTCCTAAGAAGCTTCCAAAATCATTTTATAGATAAACCAAGTCCTCAGCTTTATGAACGAATGTTAAGAAGGTAAGGAAGTTTTTGGTGCTTGCAAACCCTTTTAGTGGACTTATTGAAAATAACTTGCTAGAAAGGACCCAAAATGGATTGGTTGACCAAGTTTGACTATTGGATCATGTAGAGTACTCCTCTAGGTTACCCCAGGCATTTTTAGTTTGTCAGGGTAGCAAGTAGAAGGTACAAAAACATGATTGTTTCTAAAAATTTTGGTACTATAGACAGGGTTGACTGAGTCAACGCTTGCAAGTGGATGGAGTTAAAAGATAGAGACTTATTCTACAAGTTCATGAAGTCATTTGAGCATGATTTAGCCTCTGTGTCAATCATTTTGATGATCCAAGTCTGCTAGTTTCTAGAAGCCAAATGGTGGAAATAGTGACGAAAAACCAGTCAGAGTGAATATGAGTTTAGGGAAGAGTTCCAGGTGAGTAGGGATGAATCTAATGAATTAAGGTCTTTATTTGATACCTATGCCTCATAATCCCTTGGTTGGGAAGTGGTGATAATGCTCATACACAAGTGAAATAATGTTGTCAAAGTGGTTTGTCTGAATAGTGAAGACTGTGAGATAGTGACCTGAGGAATTGGTTTGTTAGACCAATGAAAGATGCTTGAACAAGAGAACTATCTACTTGAGAGTGATCCAGAGATCACATAGAAGATATGGATGTGTATTATATGTTATGAAAGTGTTCCTTCAGGGGTTAGACAAGAACATATACATGACTGTACTGTTGGAAGCTACAGATAGTCTGCGTGATCTTTTCGAAGGAGTGAGTTGGAGCTTGTTTGAGAAGGGTTGAAGAATCCTATGAGTTTGAAGTTGTTCTATAAGTCTCAGAGATTGATGAGAAGGTATTGGATGTCATGATTTGTCCCTAATCAGATGTGAAGAGTCAAAATGCTTTGACTATATTTTGATTGTGTGTGACCAGTCTGAGTGGTCCTGTTGCAGGTGTGATTTGGATGTGATTTACCTTGTGTGATTGTTTCCAAAGCACATGATGAGGTTGGTGAAGTCTAAGAGCATCTCCGTGATCAGATGTGGAGATTCAAAATGCTTTGACTATATTTTGACTGTGTGATAAGTCCAAGTGGTCCTGTTGAAGGTGTGATTTGGATGTGCTTTACCTTGTGTGATTGTTTCCAAAGCACATGATGAGGTTGGTGAAGTCTGGGAGCATCTCCTTGAGTGGTTGGGTAATATTATTTGAGTTGATATGACATGTTTCTATCTCAGTTATCAAGACAATTTTTTGAGTGCACTAGCAGATCTGAGTAGTCTTTTAACAAAGATGTTCTTGAAGCTTTTTGGCATGTGTTTGAGTGTCTACAGTACATGGAGGTGTTGAAAAGGTCTTGGAGGTTCCATCCATATGATCTAATCATATGGTTATAAGAGAAAAGTGATAGTATGCTTCAGTTCCAGAAGACAGTGTTTTATGTGTTTCTAAGCTTAATGAGCGAGGAGACCTAATGGTTTGGTTCAAGGTATGAAATGGAGTTCCAGGTGGCATGGACTCAAGGTGAGCTTTGAATGTGTCTATTCAATGCATGTTTGATGTGTTTGAAGCGTTGGTGGAAGGTAAAGATGGACCAAGGAGTTAAGTGATAATGTGTGCTTGTGTAGGCCTAAATTGCTTTAGGTCTCATTAAGGCCTAATGGAGGTTTTGGGCTAATGAGGTAATGTCCGACCTATGAAGTGTGTGGTTCTCATATTTTACAAATGTATGAACCTATTTTTAGTGTGATCCAAGTGGGTGAAGCATCTTCACTAACCAAGATGGGTTAGAGGAAGAGTATGGTATAAGTACAAGGCCTAATTGGCCTATTTGTGATAGTTGAGCGTGTGTGGAGCCAAGCGAAGGAGAGAAATTTTATAAGAGAAGGTATAGGGCATTGAGGACCATCAGAGGGTGAAGAATATTAGTCATGCATATCTGATCAAATTGGTTAAAGGGGATGCACAGGTCATTAGACCTACTAAGCCTAGAAGAGGCTAGTTGAGCGAGTAAGCCCTAGAGGTTGTTTGAGAGAGATTGAAGGGTGAAGAGTGCAAACAAAGGAGGTCATTATGAGTTGAAGAGTAGAAATAGGTGTTCAAGGTAATCTAAGTTTCAAGGTAGCTGAGTGGGTGCTTGGTTGCCTAGGGGGTTGGTTCCTCCTTGCAAGGTGAAACTTACAAAAGGCTAGTTGTGTGGGTGCTCAGCTAGATAGGGGTTATAGCTCCTTGTGGGATGGGTGTCTCACTAAATACGAATCTTGTTACTATAAGACTATAGTCCATTTTGTAGGGTTTAGTGGGTTTTATACCTCTTGAGGGTTTCCCACATAGATGATGTGTTCATATGATGTATGCTCTTGTTCATGCTTTGGATGTATGTGCTTTCATGATTATGTTGCTAGATCAAGATTGATGTATGATGGAATGGTTTTAGAATTAAATGTGCATTTTTATCTACTGATTCACCCCTCCCCCCTCTCAGTAGCTACTTCCAACAATTGGTATCAGAGCCACACCTTTGGAGAAGGCTTAACAGCCTATAGGTGATCCTAAGTAGCTTGAGGTGTGATGAGGACAATGTTCTTGTTTGCAGCGATGGAGAAGTTTGTGAAGATCATAGTTGATGGTTGCATAGTAGTCTGCATATTGGCACTAGCAAGGTTGAAGAAGGACTATTTTGAAACCAAATCCAAGATCAAACCTGCGCTGAATGATAGAGCTTATTGAAGTTGGTCTCTTGATCAACTAACATGAAAGAAGAAAGATAGGCAATGGTTTGATTAAAAGACTGGAGTATGAGACCTAATTGAGGTCTATTTGAATCTTCATGAAGTATCAAAGGTATGAGCATGTTTTCATGTTTGTTGTTTAAATTAACAAGATCCAATGGAAGAGTTATGAATGTCACATGAGGTCATGGAGTGTTGATGTCTTGTTTGCATAGACAAAGAAGTCAAGAGGATGTTTTGTGAGTGTATGACAGTAGTACAAGTCTTGGAGGGCATGGAAGATGATTTGAGAGGTCATATGAGGTGTCAAGAATGTTTGGTGTACTTTGGAGGTAATAGGAAGACTTTGGAGTGTTTTTGTGGTTGCCTAGTCCATCCTTGTTCTCTTGTAAAATCAGGTTGAGTAGATAGATTGACGATGTCAACATTTGCACGTGTGAAAGTCTCATAAGAAAATGGTCACACGGATTTGTTAAGGTTTGTGCCTAGTTAATATGTTTCAAATTTCAGGTCTTGACATGAATCCTATAAAAAATTTATGGTGGTTCAAAGCTGGCCTTCCAGGCATATTTCTCTGTTTTCCATACTTCAGTTTTGTGTGAAAATATGACCGTTGGAATTTGAAAATTCAAGTTTATCAAAGGAAACCAGTTTGTAAAGAATAGCTTGTAGTAGCCATGGATGAAATCAAATCAAGATGAGGTAAGAAGCAAAGTTGAAGGACTCTATGTAGAAGACCCCCCAAGTGGTGGTTTGATTCAGATGTCCATATAGGTGCAATAAATGCATATCAAAGTTCATTATAGTGGATTGGATTTTCTCCTAGTGAACTCGAGAAGGCAGAATGAGATTAGAACTTGTCTAAAACATTTGAATAGTTGTTCTAATTATTGAAAGAGGTTGATAACTCTTTGTTGCCCTGCTCTATGCGTTGGAGAAGGTTTGAAACATGTGACTGGGCAAGAAAATCTTAATGGAAGGTGACTGTGTGTAAAGGACTTTGTTGTTGGCAGATTTGTGTGGCACGATGAGTTGTTTGTTGTTCCTATAAACTCATGAAGATCATCCTATATGTTTGGAGAGGTTCTCAAGGTCTTGTTGCATCTATAGATGCACATTGTTTGATCAGTTTGCTCTCAGTTTTGAAGAGCTAGCTCAAAACGTGAAGGGAAGTGACTTGGGGGTTTGATGTCTACAAACCCTAAGGTGTATGTTCATGATGTTAATGACTCAGTTTTGATATATGGAGCTAAGTGAACATCAGGTGGAGAATATGCAATGATTCGATCAATAGGTGGCATGCTTGTAATGCATGTTTGAGCTCAGTTTAGTGTCTTTGAAGCAAGTTCAGAACATGCGTGTGCTAAGTTGGTGTAGAGTGCTCTTGATGGTATGTCAATATTGTCAAATGCCTCAAGTGATGTCTTGATGACCTCATATGGTCATAAGAAGTCTTGTTGCCATACTGAAGAAACCATGAAGGAATTCACAGTATTCTAAAGGTGACAAGTTTCCTATAGCATCATGTTTTTATGTATACTTGCATGAAGGAGGTTGTTATAGTACTCCATCAGAGTTGTTTCATTGTGTTGAGTGTTCCTTGATGTCATGGTGACCTCATAATGTCATTAGGGGATGCATTGACATGTTGAGATTACCATGGAGATGTTGTCAAGTAGTCTGAAGGTGATATCAAGTTTTGAGTGTCTCATTCTGAGTTTGCATGAAGACAGAGTTGGAGTTGAAAGAATTGTTTATGTTCTTTGTCATGAAAATGAAGATGTCTTGGTGAGAGGTTGAATGAACCAAAGGTCATGTTTTGCATGAGTTCATGTTGTTCTTTTCATAGTTGTAATCTCATGTAGGAAACAAAAGTGTGATCAGAGGTTTTGTCACAGTATATGAGGTCTCTCAGACCTAGCCTGACTGTGTGTTGGCTGAGAAGATGTCTTGTAGTGGTTTGAGCCTTAATGGCTTGTGTTGTTTGATGGATGCTTGTTGATGCTATGAGGAGTTACTTTGCAAGGTTGTGAAGTTGTTCCATGCATGCTTCAAATGTTCATGTTGTTCCAAAAAGACAAAATGTTTGAAAGAGTTGATTTGTAGACCTAAAGGAGATCCATTGAAGATGCCATGAACTATGACTTGAGGAGTCTAATTGAGGACTGTAGAGTATGGAGTTAGGGGAATCTAACTCAGATAGCTTGTGTGGCTTGGAGAGATGTGCATGATGTGAGGGGGAGCATATATGAGATGCTCCAATCATAATGAAGATGTGGAGATGTTTGCTATAGTTGTGAATTCAAGGAGTTTGTATGATGACTTGATTAAACCTAGTCATAATTGTGAAAATGTATTAAATCTTCATGCATGAGCAAAGGGAGCTTGTGGGTTCTGTAGGCAAACAGGTCCAAGGATCAGATAAGCCCATGTTTAGATTAGTGTATGTCAAAGGGGGAGCAATTGATTCATATGCATGAAAGGTAAGTGAGTATCCTGAGCACCTAAAAGAGCATTTGAATGCATACATGATGTTAAGGAGAGTTTGGTGCTTGTTTAGTCCACTTTGTCATTAATCGGAAAGGAGGAGAAGGAGAAGAAGAGGTTTCCATCAATGACAAAGGGGGAGATTATTGGAGAGTGTGTTATCATTGATGTCAAAGAATGATGTCATGTGGGCATTGATGTCAAAGGTAATGACAAAGTGGTGATGTCATGATGATGATGATGAGTTTGAGCTTGAAGTTGTGCAAGGCAGGTTTGGATGCATATGAGCTAAGGTGAGCTTTGTTTGAGGCCTGCCATGTTACATCTAGCATGAAAGTGTTGTTTAAGGTCAAGGGAGAGAAGGCAAGTATGAGAATAGTGTGTTGGCATAGGCTTGGTAACCTTGTGTAATGGCATAGGCTTGGTAGCCTAGTGTGTTGAGCAGGATGAGACTAGGGAGAAGAAGGTTGGTAGCTGTGGAGCATGGCATGAAGTTGTATGACATGTCTCTGAGGTGGTGAGATCATTTGAAGAGGTTTCAAGGTGGTTGCTTGATCAAGGTATAGTCTACAGTCCTAGACCTAATGTGCATTGAGACCTAGTGAGGTCCAAATGAAGTACCAAAGTGAGTTATCAAGGTGGTAGAGCCCATGTAAGCATGAAATTATGTTTGACAAGGTGGGTCAAAGGTGTTGACCAAGATTTAGGTTCTGAGAATAAAGAGAAAGCAAGATAGTACGTTATAAAGTATTTTGTGCATGCAAATTGGAGGTTTCCAAGCTCAAGAAGAAGTTTGTGATGCTCATTGGAATGTGTAGAGTTTGAATGGTGACTTGAACCTTTTGGAGTAGTTGGGGAAGGGTCTTAAGAAGCTTCCAAAATCATTTTACAGAGAAACCAAGTCCTCAGCGTTATGAACGAATGTTAAGAAGATAAGGAAGTTTTTGGTGCTTGCGAACCCTTTTAGTGGAGCGATTGGAAATAACTTACTAGAAAGGACCCAAAATGGATTTTTTTACCAAGTTTGACTATTGGATCATGTAGAGGACTCCTCCAGGCAACCACAGGTGGTTTTGGTTTGTCAGGGTAGTATGTAGAAGGTACATAAATATGTTTGTTTTTGAATATTTTGGTACTACAGGGAGAATTGTTTGAGTCAACATTTGCAAGTGGATGGAGGTAAAAGCTAGAGACTTGTTCTACAAGTACATGAAGTCATTTGAGTATGATTGAGCCTCTGTGTCAATCATTTTGATTATCCAAGTTTGCGAGTCGCTAGAAGCCAAATGGTGGAAACAATGACAAAAAGCCAATCAGAGTGAATTAGAGTTTAGGGAAGATTTCCAGGTGAGTAGGAATGGATCTAATTAATTAAGGTCTTTGTTTGATACCTATGCCTCATAATCCTTTGGTTGGGAAGTGGTGATAATGCTCATACATAGGTGAAATAGTGCTTTCAAAGTGGTTTGTCTGAATAGTGAAGACTATGAGATAGTGCCCTGAGGAATTGGTCTGTTAGACCAATAAAATATGCTTGAACAAGAGAACTATCTACTTGAGAGTGATCCAAAAATTACATAGAAGTTATGGATGTGTATTATATGTTATGAAAGTGTTCCTTTGAGTGTTAGAAAAGAACATCTACATGACTGTATTGTTGTCTAAGTGATATTTTTGAAGGAGTGAGTTGGAGGTTGTTTGAGTAGAGTTGAAGAATCCTATGAGTTTGACGTTGTTCTATAAGTCTCAAAGATTGATGAGAAGGTATTGGATGTCATGATTTGTCCCTGATTAGATGTGGAGAGTTAAAATGCTTTGACTAAATTTTGACTATGTGTGACCAGTCTGAGTGGTCCTATTGCAGGTGTGATTTGGAGGTGCTTTACCTTGTGTGATTGTTTCCAAAGCACATGATGAGGTTGGTGAAGTCTTGGAACATCTCCCTGAGTGGTTGGGTAATCTTAGTTGAGTTGATATGACATGCTTCTATTTCAGTTTATCAGGGCAATTTTTTGAGTGCACTAGCAGCTCTGAGTAGTCTTTTAGCAAAGATGTTCTTGAAGCTTATTGCCCTATGTTGGAGTGTCTAAGGTACATGGAGGTGTTGCAGTGGTCTTGGAGGTTCCACCCATGTGATCTAATCATATGGTTATGAGAGAAAAGTGATAGTTTGCTTCAGTTCTAGAAGATAGTGTTTTTTGTGTTTCTAGGCCTAATGAACAAGGAAAACTAATGGCTTGGTTCAAGGTATGAAATGGAGTTCTCGGTGGCATGGACTCAAGGTGAGATTTGAATGTGTCTATTCAAGGCATGTTTGATGTGTTTGAAGTGTTGGTGGAAGGTAAAGATGGACCAAGGAATTAAAGTGATAATGTGTGCTTGTGTAGGCCTAAATTGCTTTAGGTCTCATTAAGGCCTAATGGAGGTTTTGGGCTAATGACATAACGGTTGACCTATGAAGTGTGTGTTTCTCATATGTAACGTATGTATGAACCTATTTTGAGTGTGATCCAAGTAGGTGAATCATCTTGGTTGACCAATATGGGTTAGAGGAAGAGTATGGTATAAGTACAAGGCCTAATTGGCCTATTTGTGCTAGTTGAGCGTGTGGAGCTAAGCGAAGGAGAGAACCTTTGAAAGAGAAGTTATAGGTCATTGAAGACCATCAAAGGGTGAAGAAGATCAATCATGCATATATGATCAAGTTGGTAAAGGAGGATGCACAGGTCATTAGACCTACTAAGCCTAGAAGAGGCTAGTTAAGTAAGCCCTAGAGGTTGTTTGAGAGAGATTGAAGGGTGAAGAGTGCAAACAAAGGAGGTCATCATCAATTGAAGAGTGGAAACAGGGTTTCAAGGTGATCTGAGTTTCAAGGTAGCTGAGTAGGTGCTTGGTTGCCTATGGGGTTGGTTCCTCCTTGCAAGGTGAAGCTTGCAAAAGTCTAGTTGTGTGGGTGCTCAGCTAGATAGGGCTTATAGCTCCTTGTGGGATAGGTGTCTCACTAAATTTGGATCTTATTATTATAGGACTGTAGTCCATCTTGCAGGGTTCAGTGGGTTTTATCCCTCATGAGGGTTTCCCACATAGATGATGTGTTCATATGACATATGCTTTTCTTCATGCTTTGGATGTATGTGCTTTCATGATTATGTTGCTAGATCAAGATTGATGTATGATGGAATGGTTTTGGAATTGAATGTGCATTGTTGTATGTTGATTCACCCCCGCCCCGCCCCCTCTCCCACTCTCAGTGGCTACTTCCAACATTAACCCTATAAGACAAAGTGGAGGTAACCAAAGTATCCATCTTAATCTTTGATCCCTCCCTCCTTCCCCCCCCCCAACCTAAGATACCAACCAATGCAACTAGAGATTATGATGTCATAGATCAACTTAAGAATACTTGAACAAAAATCTCAACATTAGAATTGATTCAAAGATCCACTATCTTTAAGGACATTCTTTTATCCATACTATCACTATACAAAGAGGTAGGGCTCTTAATCCTGTAAGACAAAGTGGAGGTAACCAAAGCATCCATCCTAATCTTTGCCCCCCAACCGCACCCTGACTATCCCCTTCTCTCCCCCTACCCCCAACAAAACCTAAGATACTAGCGAATGTAACTAGAGATTATGATGGCATAGATCAACTTCAAAAAACTCAAACAAAAATCTCTACATTAGTATTGCTTCAAAGATCCACTATATTTAAGGACATTCTTTATGTAGAATTGTGTGATACGAACCAACTTCTTTGGCATCTATTGTAGTCCATTCTTTATGCAACATTGTGTGATAGAACCTTGCCAAACAAAATAGAACCAACTTATTTGGCATCTATTGTTAATACATTACGGTGGAGTCAAGTTAGTATTTCATTTGAGAAAGAAGACTTGCCTCCTAAACATATTATTAACCAACACATTTGATTATATATACAAGTACAAATTTTAGGCAAGCAGGTTAAACATGTTTTGGTAGATAATAGATCGGGACTCAACATTTGCAATATATCCTTTCTTCATATACTTGGTATAGGAGCAAAAGACCTCACTCTGATATGACCATTTGAGGCTTCGATAACATAACATGGAAAGTGCTATGACAAATTACATTGAATATCACTGTAGGTCCAAGAATAATAGCAATGATATGCCAAGTTATGCCTAATGACCTTAAGTATAATCTTTTATTGGCCAAACCTTGGATTAATGATAAGAATGTGGTTCCTTCTACCTTGTATACATGTATCAAATTTAGCCATGAAAGATATATATACACTTGTCCTATGGGTCATTGACCCTTCCAACATTGTGCAATGACCTACCCTAGTAATAATTGCATACCTCATATACATACAACACAACCCTCGATGGCTTTTCCTGCACCACATATGCCATTAGATTGCATACCGTAAGGTAACAACAATGAGGATCATGAATCTTCTCATGTTACAAATGAGTCTACACAACGTAAGCCAAGAGATTGTGATTCAACACGATTGCTTTCTTCTCCTTAAGAATATGGGTGTCCCATTATGAGAATAGATACAAAAGCACTAGTATCTACCAAGGTTACCCCTCCTCCAACACAAACAATAGACTTAATGAAATATGGTTTTGGAATAAAACATATGCAAAAGTTACGATCACTAGACAAGGACTAGGAATGCAAGCACAAGGCATTATTTACCTAGTGTCTCCATATGATCATATAGGTAAACAAGGCCTAGGATGTAATAACAATTCATATGTTTCTTTTAAAGTAGATCATCAATGCGCTAATAAGGAAAGTGAGCCATCCAGTTCACCCAGCCTTCCCCTTCCTCTAAGCCTATATATCTATGGGGGGGCACCCCATCGTGCATCTGCCATATATATGGGGGTCCATTGGTGGTTATATACATATAGATGTGGCCATATATAGATTAGGTTCAATCATCATAATGGCACGTTCATCCAGCACTAGATGTCATATCATGTGTATCAGGATGATACTCAGATAGGTATATATACCCATGACTATCTTATATGTGGATTAGACTAGTAACCCCCATCCCCCATTACCTATATATAGGCAGGGTTCTGGTCGAGCATAAGGTCTCTCCCTACCCTATGGTAGAGGGGAGGGTGGGATTCTTGGCACTGGGTTCCTTGGGTTACTCTTAGAGCATCAATTTCGCATCCATTTACATATGGATAATAGTAGAGCGAGTGCCTAGTTCCTAGCAACAAGTTTCGATCGAGCACGGGCTTTCTCCCTACCCTTGGGGGGGGGGGGGGGGCGCGAAGGGGCAGTGTCAGGTTCCCAGTGCCCCATTCTAATAGAGGCTCTCTCCCTATATCCCTAGAGTCTAGGGGGAGGGTTAGGGTTCTGATACTGGGTTTCTCCCTACCCTAGTGCAGAGGGGGAGGGGCACTCGTCGGTCCCCCTAATGAGAGACCTAGAAACTCCCTAAATCCCTACACGCCCTTCCCAAGTAAGGTCTTATCTATTCACAGATGGAACATCACCTTATGCCCTCCCTGCTTTTTTTGAACCCACCCACAGAGCTCATAGGCCTAAACTCTATTATAATCCCATAGATAGGGAAGGAAATTATGCTAGAATATAAGGGACACACTTCCTTAGGTCAAATCCTAACACTGCGCAAGAAAATAATAATGTAGCAACACTAGAGTAAGTATATCCCGAGCTCATTGATGATACAGTCACGTCGGAAATTTGGGCATTAGATGAATTCGTGACGAGGAGGATCTTCCTTGCATCTTTCATAAGAAAAGGTTTTCTTCTACAAGAAATGCCCATGTGTGTTTGGGGGCATATGAGGATCTTTCATAAGAAAAGATTTTCTTCTACAAGAAATGTCCATGTATATTTCAGAGAGACTGAATTCTCGCACGACTATGTCCAATTAGAAGGCCTTGATACGATCCACCATGTTATATGTAAAAGATCACTCAACACCGTTAAATGAAAAACAATTGAATTTAATTATGGAACCGATACAGTGCCACAACCAATCCTTCTTGTAGCAATGCTCAAGGCCGAGGAGGTCAAATGCTTTAGAGAGAGAGATTACATGATTTCGTTGATTTATTCACTTGGACTTATTTGGATATGCCAAGCATAGATCTTTTGATAGCATTACATAATATCATTCTCAACCCTGATGTGAAACTAGTCATGCAGAATATTAGGAAGATGCATCTACAAGTAGCCTTATTGGTTAGAGATGAGATTCAAAAGTTACTTGATGCAGGGTTTATCAAACCCGTAGATTACTCACATTGGATTTCTAATTTTGTGTCGGTCGCCATGCCTAATGGACAAATTAGGATTTGTAAGGACTTTCGGGATTTGAATAAGGTTTGTCATATGGATGACTTTTTGTTACCTAATATTGATATGATTGTCAACTCCACACCAAGTTATGAAATGTTTTCATTTATAGATGGTTTTGTGGGGTAAAATCAAATAAAGATTAAGCCATAGGACCAATCCAAATTGGCCTTTGCAATGCCATGGGGAACATTTTGTTTTGTGGTCATGCCCTTTGAATTGAAGAATGTTGGGATTACCTATCAAAGGGCCATGACACATCTTTCATGACCTTACCTGTAAGATTATTTTGATGACTTAGTTGCAAAATCAAAACATCGACAAGATCATACTATAGATTTCTGACAAATATTTGAACGCTTACGCAAATACAACATGCGCTTAAACCCAAAGAGGTGTATTTGGGGTATCTTTAGGGAAATTTTTAGGTTATATCATATCCCAATGAGGTATAGAAGTCGATCCAAAACAAGTCAAGGCTATTGTTGAAATGCCCCCACCCCAAGGATTAAAGCAATTACGATGTTTACAAGCAAGAATTCAAGCAATAAGATTATTTATGGCTCAATTAGTTGATAAGACGCAACCATTTATGCGATTACTAAAGAAAGATACGAAGTTTGAATGGGATGAATATTGTTAAAAGAGTTTTGATGAAATCAAAGAATATATTTGTCAATCATGATGCCTCCAATTCCGCATAAGCATATATTGCTATACATTTATGCTATGAAACATGCATTAGGAGACTTATTGGCACAATACAATGATAATCACAAAGAACACAAAATTTATTACATTAGTTGTATTCTTTTAGATTACAAAAAAGAATAACCAATCATGATGCCTCCAATTATGCATGTCTTTTTGCCTATACATTTATGCTACAAAACATAGATTAGAAGACTTATTGGCATAATATGATGATGATCATGGAGAACGCACAATTTATTACATAAGCCATCCACTTGTAGATTACCAAAAAATATATAATGCAATGGAAAAGTTGTGCCTAGCCATTGTCTTGAAAACACAAAAGCTTCGACACCACATGCTTAACAATGAGACACATGTCATTGCAAAAGTAGACCCACTCAAGTATCTCATGATGAAACCATATTTATCGAGTCACATAACTAAATGGGTAATGTTACTTATGGAATTTGACTTAAAGTCTCTATTACAAAAATCCATAAAAGGATAAATAATTGCAGAGCAATTAGTGACAACCCCTCTACATGACACAGTTCCTATCAAGTATAATTTTTGAGATGATTTTACAGTCTACAATGTTGACAATGATATTTGGACTATGTATTTTGATGGATCCAAATGCACCTCAGGCCCCCGGGCAGGGATAGTTCTAGTCACTCCTCAAGGGCAGACCATACCATTTTCTACCTGATTAGGTTTCTCATACACAAATAACATTGCAAAATAAGAAGCATTAATTTTGGAGTTGTACGTTGCTCGCACTTTAAAAATAAAATTTATTCAAGCATATGGTGACTCTCAACTTATAGTTAACCATGTCTTATATTATTATCAGAGCAAGGAGGAGAGGTTAATTTGATATAAAGATATAGTGCATCGTTTCATAACATATTTTGACAAAATTACAATTGAAAGCATATCTCGTAGGAATAATTTTCATGCGGATGCTATGGCCAATGCAACATCCTATAGATATTACCGATGATCAAGCCATATTAACAATACAACGTTTACAACAACCTTCCATTACAGAGGTGGATGTGGACAACTTCGTAGTGTTTGTTGTTGCATGTAGTACACGTACTTAAAAATGGTACAACAACATTTATAACTTCCTATACAAAATGATTACACTGGATAATTTTTCACAAAATGACAAGTGCAAATTGAATAGGGATGCAATTTGGTAGGTTATCATCAAAGGGGCTTTGTTTAAATGATCATTTGATGGTCAATTACTTTGATGCCTTAACTATGAAGAAGCCAAACTAGCTTTACAAGTACACAACAGTGTAAGTTGTGGGCAAGTGTAAGTTGTGGGCAATTTAACGGAAAATCAATGTCATATGAGTTTACAACAAATGGCTTACTACTAGCCTAAAATGGACCAAGAATGTCAAGAACATGCAAAAATATATGTACAATGCTAGCAACATAGCAATTTAAACCATGCACCTTCACAAAAGTTACAGTATTGTATCACCTTGGCCTTTTTCCCTTTGGAGATTTTATTTAGTCAACAAAATAAACCCAGTATCATCAGAGGGTCACAAGTTCATCATCATAGTTACTAAATATTTTAAAAAGTTAGTTGAGGCAATTCCTTTGGAATCCACTACAGGGTAAGACATATGCCATTTTTTTATTACTAACATCATCTCACAATTCGGGCTTACCTCGACTATCTCGATTATCATTATGGACAATGGGTCATCATTCAAGAATAAGACAGTTAAGAAGTTTTACACTAAACATAAAAGTCATCACACCATTTTCCACCCCTTATTATCCACAAGGAAATAGGCAAAGCAGAAGCAACAAATAAAACAATTGCTAAAAGTATTTATAAAACCATTGCAAAATAGGGTGAAGATTGACATAATCATATTTTCTAAGCCTTATGGGCCTATTGCACGAGTGTTCTCACACCCACATGAACTTATGCCATATTCCCTCACCTATGGTACTGAAGCGGTGTTACCTTTAAAGTTGGAGATACCATCCCTATGAGTTTCTCTTAGAAATATCATCAAAGTAAATGAATATCACAAAAAGCGGCTACATTAATTAGAAATATTGGATGAAACACAATCCATGCTCTAGAACATCTACGATTTTACCAAAATCAAATTAAGAAAGTATATAACAAAAAGATTCAAACTCAAGAGTTTAAAATTGGTGACTTGCTACTAAAAGAAAATTAAAAGAATATTGATACAAATAAAGACAACAAGGGTAAATTCAAGCCACATTGCAACAAAGACATGACAATATTGGTTGTCGCCATGGTTACTATGTTTGAAAAATTTTAAATCATTCAAAAAGGGTAAAAAGTTCCGTTGTTCAAAATTTTGCAAAAGGTTCAGTTTGGTTCGAAAACATTACAAAGTTAAAAAACATATAAAAAATAAATATAAAAAATATATATAATAATTATAAAGTTATACCTATAATATTATACCTATAACTTTATACCTAGAATATATTTTAACCTAGAATATTACAAGTATTACTTTATTATTATTTTATATATTTTTTATATGTTTTTAAAATATTTAAATTTTACAAACAAAACATAACCTTTTGCAAAATTTTGAGCAAGCAAACTTTTTACCCCTTCCGAACAACCCATCATTTTCAAACATGGTAACTATGTCGACAACCAATATTGTTATGTCTCTGCGGCAATGTAGCTTGAATTTGTCCTTCTTGTCTTTCTTTGTATCAATGTTCTTTTGATTTTATTTTAGTACCAAGTCACCAATTTTATCATAGCTTTATATATATAAAGCTATGATAAAATTGGTGACTTGGTACTAAAATAAAATCAAAAGAACATTGATACAAAGAAAGACAAGGACAAATTCAAGCTATATATATATATGATAAAATTGGTGACTTGGTACTAAAATAAAATCAAAAGAACATTGATACAAAAAAAGACAAGGACAAATTCAAGCTACATTGCCGCAGAGACATGACTATATATATATATATATATATATATATATATATAGTCAAAAAAAAACACTATAAACACTATTTCTAAATTATATAGCACCTTAGTCTTGTACATTTAGAAAATACATATCATGGATGTACCTCCAATTTTTAGACATTCTTGTTGTCAAAAGGTTCGCATACACTATTTATTTGTGCCTCATTGTTTATCTCTTAGTTCGATCAATGTTATTCTGATGACCCAAGCCTTCTATCATGCCCAAAATGTTATAAACCTTCTTATCTTCCATATCTGCAAGTTATGGACCTATGCATGTTTTTTAACTCCCCGAACACTTGTGTCCCAATCAAACACTTACGTCAATGCAAGTGTCATATTCCAACGCAAATGTCCAGTGCCCTAAAGTCATCCAATTTGCAAATAAAACGTATTCCTATGGTCGGCCCAAGTGCTTTAATGTGAGATATTCTCCAAAGGCGTTGGTATAAATACAAGATCAACCCTTATTCATTTTTCACCTAAAAGAGACCTGGAAACACCTAACAACTCACAAGGCAACCTATCAAAAGCATTCTATCAAGCACTCAAGTGAGCAAAACTTCTGTATTTCCTCATATTTTCATATCAGTCATAGAGATATCTTAGCTATAAGTCTAAAGTACTAAAAGAGCACTCCATGACCCAAATTTGTCAAGTTACAAGCTAAGTCATTGTTGTACTCGTTTATCACATATTGCATGATTCACACACAAGTCAGCACGTAGGAGAGAATTACATAAAAATAAAGCCCTCTTTGGAGTGTTGGCTATGTAGGCAACATTCATTTGATAGAGGGGTCTTTGGAGCAGCGCAATGTCGAGTGCCCACTAACCCATTTTTCTCATAGCCACTTTGAAGATGAAAAACTAAAATTTTGTTATTTGACAAGGAGTGACAGTCCATGACCCAAATCTAAATGCACTAAAAAGAAAACACAGAACCCAAAAGCATCCAAGGGGTTGCATCCAGTTTCAACAAGTATTTCTATACTAGACACCTACATCCAAGTTAGACAATAACATCAACACAACCGTTCCAAGTTGATGCAAGTGTCCGCGACTATAGAGGTACAAATTTCCAGCATCAGGGGATTGATCCAAAATCTAGATCTAGCCTACTTTCTGCCTATTCTAGATCCATATCTATATTAGCAGCAGAACCAACTTAGTATTTTGTTTACTTTATCATTGCAATATTTAGCATAACTACACTTTTTATCTTTAATATCTCAGCATAATAAATTCAGTATATGTTTTATCTGAGTTTCGCAAATAATTGTCTTACTTTATAGATAATCTACCATCCTTGTGCCCTAGGCTATCTCTATCCCTTTAACCCTAGATGCCCCACATCTAGATTTTAGAGTTAAACATGTGAACACAATGTTTCATCTGCAAAACCCTAGATATTGATCTAGGGTTCCCTGAATTTATGTTTCTAATTTTTGATTTAATATGATTTTACAAGTTAAAAAATCAGAGTTCCTTTTCTATCGATATGTTCAATATGGATGTATGTGTAGCTCATTTTTTGTTCCAATTTGTAATTGTAGTGACAGTTTATTATTAAACCAAGGTATCATCCAAAGAAATAAACAACTCCGTCAATATAATGAGAGAGTTTTAAAACAAAAAACAATACTTAATCTCTCTTCAAAATTCATTTTGTAATATTATAGTGCCAATAACTAGATGCCACCATGCCATAAACTTTTCCAATAATGTTATAGCTAAAACTTCACTTTGGGTCTTGCTACATCGTTCCTCTTATTACAAGGATGTTCTTTTGGATGCATTATGCATGACCTTTTTACCAAGTAATGTGGAGCCTCCATATGTGTCTTTTGTGTTAAATTCTATCAAACGGGCTGAAAATAATATATTATTTGAAAAGAAGGATATACCACCTCAAGACCTCATAAAATGTTGTTTACCATTATACATTCAAGTTGGTGTGCGATAAAATTATAAAAACAGTCCTTGTGGACAATGGTTCAAGGCTCAACATTTGCAACATAATTTTTTTCCTTGGCATTGGGCCTAATGATTTGGAACCTTCAAGTATGAGCATCAAAGGATTTGATAATATTTCACAAAAAGTATTGGGGCAAATAACATAGAACGTTACTGTGGGACCCCGTATATTACCTACTTTGTGCCATGTTATGCTAAATGATTCAAACTATAATATACAATTAGGACGGCCTTGGATACATGAAATGTATGTGGTTCTATCTACTTTGAACGCATGCTTACAATTCAATCATCAGGGATTTATTTACACATGTTCAATGGATATTAATCCCTTCAAACATCATGCAATGGTCCAACAAACAAATGATCCTAAATCGCAATCCTATAAACCTTATTTTGGCCTTCGATATTTGTTAAAATATGGATACAAAGGGCAAGGGTTGGGCAAACATGAGCAAGGTATAACTCAACCGATCTCTCCTACAAATAACACAACATCAGCTAATATACTATTACATAAACTTAAGCAGCATGTACTAACCAATGCACCAAAGAGACAATTTACATGTTTCCCTGAGTCTCTCGCTTCATTACACCTGCAACTTGTAGAGTGTCATCTTATATCTCTCCCTCATCCTATAGAGATTGATATGAGTATACCTCTACTCAAAGGGTATGATGCAAATGCTTATTGAGACTATCACCAAAGCCCCATGTATTCTATGAATAGATGTTTTACCTTGAAACATAAAATTCGAGACCTCATCAATGACCAAAATGTTACATTTGATGATCCTCCAAAAGAATTGGGTTCACAACCTGGTGATCACCAAAAATAAAAAAAATCTAATGATCCTTTGCATGATCATCCTAAGAAGGAACTGAAAGTGCAAACGGCATACAATGCAAAACAAAAATTTCAAATTAAATAAATCAAACATCATCAATGCCAACAAGATTTAACAATCACTTTATTCATGGGTGGTGCTTATTTTTGGCATAACCATATTGATCCTACACAAACAAAAACTACTTGCAATGTAAGACGTTTTCAATAGCTTGGTTTTGATCTAAAAAACTTGCAAAGAAAAGTTAGTTGGAAAGACTCTTTGGGCAACATAAAACTACCGATTGCTTGTGGTCCTAAAGTGATTCAACATGGGTTTGAGTTATGCCACAAACCTCTCCATATGCATTTACACTGGGCACTCTTTGGTTATATCAAATGGAAGAAAAAAATGACAAAAATCAGCAAGATATTTATTTTTCTCATGGAGGAAAATGGATCCATATCCCAAATGATAGCATTGGTTCTTCTACTACATGTAAAACGTGAAGAGGAACATGCCATGTACCATTTCCACTTATCCAACCATGATTAAAACAATGTAAAGGATCCAACTTAAAGTTGTAGGGATTCACACATTCTAAAAATACAAAAAAAAAAAAAAAAAAAAACTCAAAAATTTGCATTTACATATCTTATTAGCTTCTTGGCATACATGTCGGTTCCATGTTAATAAATGGCATATTAGTATTTCTTATATACACGTATTTCAGAAATCTTTTGAGTGTGATACAGGGATACACAAATACATGATCTATGCACTTTTAGATGTATTTTCCATCTACTCATATCATTAAGACATTGGGGGCACCACCTATATGATCATGATACATCTAGGTTATATCATTATATGGTCGCTTTACATTATCATGTTTAAGTCCATATATGTATACATGCCTTATATCTTTCATAGTGTACTTGATATGCTATATACTTAACATTTTTTGCTAACACATATCTAGGGACTAGTATGATATGTTTATGCTAATTACTTATGTTTTTATTTATACACTTCCTTGAGTAGCTTGCCTTGTTATTATCTTGTTTGTTTGAACATTTGAATGTGCTCCATTGTTTGTGGCCCCTGTGCCTTTGTTTGCCACTTTGAGTGTGATACAAACATACACAAATACATGATCTATGCACTTTTAGATGTTGGATTTTCCATCTAATCATGTCACTAGGACGTTGGGGGCACCACCCTATATGATCATGATACACCTAGGTTATATCATTCTATGGTCGCTTTATATTATCATGTTTGAGTCCATATATGTACTTACACATGCCTTATATTTTTTGTAGTGTACTTGATATACTATATACTTAACATTTTTTGCTAACACATATCTAGAGACTAGTATAATATGTTTATGCTAATTACTTATGCTTTTATTTATGCACTTCCTTGAGTGTCTTACCTTGTTATTATCTTGTTTGTTTGAACATTTGAATATGTTCCATTGTTTGTGGCCCCTGTGCCTTTGCTTGCCTCTTTGACATTTGAATATGTCATTGTTTGTTGTATGCTGACATTTGAATATACCATTCTTGTTTTCGTGAACATTTGCTAAGTCATGTCCCTTCGATTGTGTAGCACTTGAACATGCCTTTTGTTTGAGGTCTCCTTGGACCATTGTCTTTTGATTTGCTTTTGAATTCTCTTATGTGTGTGCTTGATTATTTGTTGAGCTTGTATTGTTACTATTTAAACGTTGTCATGATCTACATCATGCATCTTAGGACTTGGTGTGATCACATTCTTCGTGCTTCAATGATATATCTACCTAGACACATGCTACATGGTACATTCACAATTTACATAGTTATCTTACCCTTTTGAGGTTAGGTGACTACTAGATTCTACTTTCCCTCACCTCAAAAGTGGGGGGAAGGGGGGCAGGAGCGAGAGCAGGGGAGCGAGCGGGGGGCAGGGCGATTGGGCATATCAATGGGAACATGCTATAGAAACATGGCTTCCACATTGTTTCATAGATTCAGATTACAGTGGGGGCATGTTATGAAAACATGTTCTCCACATTTGTCACATTTTTAGACTAAGTAGGGGCATGTTTTGGAAACATGTCCTCCACACTGGCACCTACATCAGTTCTCAGATTCAGATTGTAGTGAGGTCATGTTTTGAAAACATATTCTCCAAACTTACACTTATTTCAATTTCAGATTATAGTGGAGGCATGTTTTGAAAACATATTCCCTACACTTACACAGTTTCAAATTGGTCAAATTGTGCAGTTATATGATTCAGATACATATTTGTGGTAGAATTCTATACATTGGTACCATTGTTATACACAGTTTCAACATGAGACATATCTAAGATACATATGCTATGCAATGTGTCTAATATTGCAAAATCAAATCAATTTCAAATTTCAAACACTTTTAAGGATTGTCATCACCCACTAGATTGGAGTTTTACGAACTGTATTGAGCCAATCTACTAGAGTAGTTGGTTTGTTTTTTGGTATGGTTGAGGTGATTAAATCACTCAATATTGTCAAATTTATAGATTGGACTTGATTACATCATTCAACCTCATTAGATTTATAGTGTGAGTTGACTTGGTTCACTCACGCTCACCGGGTTATAAGTATAATTGGGTTACATGGAAACGCTAGTCTCCACTATGGGGTGGCAACTCATCTTTTGTCCAAGGTTGGGGCATGTGTCCTACAATCTCTCTCTTTATATATGCATTTTATAGATTTTAAATTTGTCATAATCTCATCTCTAATGATTCATAATGATATATCTTTTCAAATCAAATTGTTAAAAGGCAAAATTGTTACTTCAATACAAAGGTGTACTCCTAAACCTTGCTCTCTTTCAATTTCAATCATTTCAATGCTTTCAATTTCAGATTATATGCACTGATTATATACTGTAACATGTTTTTAGTTGTAAGTCAGTCACTAGCAAAGCAATTAAATTGAACTCAAAGAAAGACAAGGTGTGTATACACACCTAGGTAAACATTTTTTCTCCTTTAAATACACAATTTCCTTACTAAGTTAAAGGGGGGCAAATGCAGACACTGTTTCTAAATTATATAGCATCTCAATCTTGTACACTTGAAAAATACATATCATGGATGAACTTTCAACTTCTAGATTTTTCTTGTTGCCGAAAGGCTCACACACTATTTCTTTGTGTCTCATTGTTTATCTCTTAATTTGACCAATGTTATTTTGATGACCCAGGCCTTCTATCATGCCCAGAATGTTATAAACTTGCTTATCTTCCATATTTGCAAGTTATGGACCTATGTCTATTTTGTAATTACCTGAACATCTGCATCCTAGTCAAACGCTTACGTCGACGCAAGTATTATATTCCAATCCAAGTGTCCAATGCCCTAAAGTCATCCAATTTGCAAATGAAACGTCTTCCTATGGTTGGTCTAAGTGCTTTAATGCAAGATATTCTCCAAAATAGTTAGTATAAATACAAGATCAACCCTCATTCATTATTTACCTAGAAAATATCTAAAAACACCTAGCAACTCACAAGACAACCTATCAAAAGCATTCTATCAAACACTCAAATAAGCAAAGTTTCCCTATTTTCTCATATTTCTATATCCTTATATTTCTATATCACTCATAAGAATGACACATCTACAAGTCTGAAGTATTGAAGGAGCACTCCATGAGCCACATTTACCAAGTTACAAGCTAGGTCACCATTGTACCTACTTGTCACATATTGCTTTCACAGACAAGCCAACATGTAAGGGATATCTACACAATCCTAAGGCCTTCTTCGGAGTATTGACTATGTCGGCAATGCTCATTAACAAAGAGATCTTTGGGGCAGCTCGACACCGTGTCCCCACTAACCAATTTTTTCCATAGCCACTATGAAGATGAAAAACTAGAGTTGTTATTTGACGAAGAGCAACAACCCATGACTCAAATTTGAATGCACCATAACGAAGGCAACACAGGAACCCAGAAATATCTAAGTGGTGGCATCTAGTTTCAACAGGGAATCTGTATTGGACACCTGCGTCCAAGTTAGACCATAGCATCGACGCAACTGCGCCAGATCGACACAAGTGTTTGTGGTTACAGAGGTACAAATTTTTAGAATCGAGAGACTGGTCCAAAACCCAGATCCAATCTACTTTTTGTCTATTCCAGGTCCAAATCTGTATTAGCATCAGAGCCAAGTATTTTTTTTAATTGCAATATTTAGCATAGTTGTACTTTTTATCTTTAGCATCTCAACATAAAAAATTCAACATATGTTTTATCTGAGTTTCACAAATAATTGACATGCTTTAGAAATAGTTTACCATCTTGTGCCCTAGGCAATCTCTACCCCTTTAACCCTAGAAGCCCCACATCTAAATTTTAGAGTTAAACAAATACTTATAGTATTAAACTAATTAATAACTTAAGCTATTAAATACTATTAATAATAAAATATTAAATTTTAGTAAATTGGTGGGAGTCTCGTTAAGTGAGCATTCTTTATACGACACAAGGGGAAGTTGTATGTGGTAATCGATGGGGGCATGGCCACATTAAGCATTAATATTTTAATAAATATCTTTTTTCAATTGGGCAATGCAAATTTTTTTTATGTGATCATCATTCGATGTATAGTACAGTGAAATAAAATATTGTCCTAACCCTGGGTCAAATGTTCACTAGCAAATGATGAATCAATGATGCAATTGCAGGCTTGCAATGTGGTAATCGATGAGGGCATGGCCACATTAAGCATTGCTATTTTAATAAATAACAACTTTTTCCAATTGGGCAAAGCAAACATTTTTTTATGTGCTCTTTGTTAGATTAATAATACAACGAAATAAAATGTTATCCTAGTGCTAGCTCAAACATTCGCTAACAAATGATGAATCAATAGTGCACTTGTAGGTTTGCAATTAGAACATGGATCCAGGGATTGAGACTTTCATTTCATGCAACTTGAAAACACAATCACTACTCTAGATTTGTTTGCATTCTCGTTCTGCACAGCACAGGGTTTCTGTAGATTCGTGTTTTGCATAGCTAGAAGCTTGGAATATCATTCTACATTACATTTACCATTTGTGACCATGTTCACACTTTGTTGTTCTCTTTTTTCCTTCAGTTGTGCCATTGTTTTGACTGAGTTTTATTTTATTCCTTGGGCCTTCTATTAGTTTCATTTTAATCTTTTTAGGGTTTCTTAAGCACTGAACTTACCAAACTTGTTCGATTCCCTGAAAGAATTTGGTTTGAATCGAATATTGACCAAGTTCCTAGAACTTGGTAACTATAGTTGCCGCAAGGTTCTTATTATTATCGGCAACATCCAAGTAGGGTTTGAGCTAAAGTTTTATGATCTAAGCATTGACAAAGCATATATAGGGTACTTTCAAAACAAGTGAAGACTATTATGAGCAATAGAATACATAATTAAACCAAGTACATCTTCCCTCTATTGCTTTGTCAATTTCAAATTGTCTAAGTGAAAGATTTATATACAATTTATCGATTCTAATTAAGGTATTATTGCTATTTTTCACATAACATGAAGTACCCCTAGTTTTGCATTATTTAGATCACATTAATCCAAAAATAAGTAAAACAACTCCCAATTTTTCCTAATCTACCTTCATGTATCTAATTACACCTAATCAAGGCATAATCTAGTCTAACACAAAATAATGACAAATGGTGCTTAAACATCTCTGATTTTTCCAAAATGTAACTTCATGTCCCTAATAACTCCTAATGGGAACTTAATTCAATGACTTTTTTTCAAATAACAACATTTGATCACGAAATAAGGGCAAACAGTCTCATATATTTCCATTTTTTCTTAAATCTACCTACATCTATATGATCTCACCCTAATAAAAGCCTAACCAGGTCAAAATTGCTCAAATAATGACATTTGATCACGAAATAACGACAAAAGTTGCTCAAACAACCTTGATTTTCCCCATATCTACTTTCATTTACTTGATAGCACTTAATCGAAGCCTAATTTATTCAATTTTTCTCAAGTAATGACATTTGATCATGAAATAATGACAAATGGTGCTCATATATGCCCAATTTTCCCTAAAACTGCATCTCTTTGATCGCACATAATCTGGGCAAATTCTCTCAAATAACATTAGATCATGAAACAATGACAAAAGATGTTTCATATTTGGCTAAAAAACAATCTAATAGTGACATTTGATCATGAAATTACGATAGATGGAGCTCATATATGTCTAATTTTCCCTAAATCTACCTACATCTATTTGTTTGCACTAGATCATGGTTTAATCCGGTCACATTTTCTCAAATAACAACATTAGATTACAAAATAAAGACAAATGGTGCTCATATATTAGCCAATTTTCCTCAAATCTACCTACATCTATTTAATCACATCTAATCAAGCCCTGCTTTGGTCAAATTTGCTCAAATAATTAGATTCGATCCCAAAATAATGACAAATGGAGCTCAAACATCTTAATTTTCCCCAAATCTGCTTCATGTACCAAATAACACCTAATTCAATCATTTTTTCTAAAATAACAATATTTGATCAAGGAATAATGACAAATGGTGCTCATATATGCCTACCCTCTATTTATCTAATCGCACCTAATTGAGGCTTGGTCACCAAAATAGATAGGTTGGTACAAAGGCTAAAAGAGAACATGGACTTCATCAAAAGTACATTTTCATTACCAATCTGGTTTCCCCTTGAAAAATATACTCTTTCAAAATGAAGGCCACCCGATTTTGCGTTTGTGTGTAGAAGTTATGGCCTCCAAAAGGTAAAGGGCTTTTCAAGGTTACAAAATGGACATTCATTTCAAACGTAAACAAATATCCGAGCCTAATTCAAAATAATGAATATTCATTAAAAAACGAATATCTATTTTTCTTGAAACTTTTTCAACTCCGAATTTTATTTTATTTTGGGTTGCAACTTTTTGGCCTCTCAACTTCTTACACAACCATATTTAATTAAATTATCCTATGTTAAGATCTTGTTATGGTTAACCAACCAACAAAAGCCATTGATCTTAGGCTAGCTTGAGGGATTCCAAATGCATTGCCATCTCAAACAATGCTATTATTAAAGCCTCCAAGATTAACAATACATTTCCCACCCTAATAGTGTACAAACATGTTTCCCACCCCTGAGCAAGCTTGTCATTTGGACAAAACATAGGTATTGGATGTTGCACAAGTATTTGTCACATCCTTCCTTAAGCTGCTCTAAATGTAAACTTGGTCAGGGAGGTGAGGCCTTCGGTGAGAAGGGATCATTACCTCTATCCACATTTATCAAAAATACCAACATGGCTCCAACCTCCTTAAGCTGCTCTAAATGTAAACTTGGCCAGGGAGGTGAGGCCTTCCAACATGGAGGGAAGGAATCGTTACCTCTATCCACATTTAGTAAAAATACCAACATGTCTCCAACCTATGTGCACATAAACTTCCTTTTAAGGGTAAAAAATGAGGAAATTATTCAATTGAGGGAGGGTTTTGCATCCAAGAATCCTCTAAAAAGAGAGTTTGCTTTCCATTTTTGATCTTCCCAAAAAGACAATCATGATTGAATTAAGGTGGATTCTCTGTTGAGAGCTTCCCACATGGGTCAACCCCATCCGTGGATGTGGAAAGGGATTTTTGGGGTATGGTGAAAGTCTATATTTGTGAAGCATTTTACCTCTAAAAAATAGACTCTCGCTACTGCAAATACTCTAATAACTTGCACTGGTTATGCTTCATTGTGATTTGGACTACTACTAGCAATAGCAAGGATAAGCAGAAAGAGAGTTTAAATGGTCATATAATATCAACCAGTAATAGCACCTATGTCAAGCAATTGCAGAGAAAATAAAATATTCAGTGTCATGTCAAGGGGGCTGAAAGTAAAGATTTCTCTGATTGCTTGTTTTATTAATATATTTTAACTAGTACTTGAGGTTTTCATTTGTCATTAGAAGCATACGATTATTGACACTTTCAGTTTCAAATGCCAGCAAACAGAGGTGTAGGGTTTAAGATAAGGGGAGATCATTGTCTGCTACTCGCCAAAATATAGTCCCAGGGGCTTTGTATTTTCAGTTTTAAATGTTTCATTTCCTAAAGGAATGTGACATATTGCAGGATATGGATGGGCATGTCTTTAAAACGTAACTTTCTAACATGACCTCATTGTAATGGTTATGGAATTGTATACCTTCCATGCAGAAATGGACATTATGTTTCACAAATTTGGGCCTTAGGTTTGTATTCCCATTCCGAAATGGTCCTGTTTTCAAGAACATTCTAAATTCCCATGCATATGTACAAATTAGAAAGTTATTATCATTATAAAACTCAGGTTCATGTAAATTAGAAACGAATTATCTTTTATAAAAACCAGATTTGTCAGCTTTCATTAGATCATTTACATAGTTCTCTTTAATAATAATGATTCTGATGAGCATATGTCACAAACAATGACAGAGAAAGTAGGATCGATTTGGTTGAACGTTGAAAGGTTCATAGCCTAAGCAAGGACTGAAATACACTCACCTAGGATCAATTTGGTTGAACGTTTAAAGGTTTATAGCCTAAGCAAGGACTAAAATACACTCACCTCCCACACAGCTGCTTTGTGCCATCCATGCCCGTTCACAATCTCTTTTAACGTGCTGGTCAAATTTAGGTCCTCCAAAATTTCTGGTGTGTAGGGCTCTATAAAAACCAAAAACCCCAAAAATCAAAATGGGAAATAAACCTCAATTTAAAATGGTAAATAACTCTAGTGTACAACTCTACACTGTATACACGGTGGCGTGGAAAGGAAAAATGACAATGTTTGAAACTTCTCAACAAAAATTTAAGATAAAAGACTTTGTAATGGCTTTTCTATGTATAGTCCTTGAATTATCTTTCTACATAGCTTCATGCAAATCAACTTCCCACTCTTACATAGATCCTTTATGCAAACAATTTCCCAAACAAAAACAAGCATAATACGTGTTGACATAATGCACACTTATGGCAGGCAGCTCCATTTAACAAAATAAACACACACCGTATTTCTTCCTCTTCCCTCTCTCTCTCTCACTATATATATATATATATATAATTAAATTAAGAAAATCAGGGCCATAAAGGAAATGATTTAGGAGACTTTGTTTATCTCACACTTTTGCAAGCTACCACCTGTAGGTCAAGGTCTAAAGATAATGTCAAGCATATAGATTCATTATTGCTATCCATGGAAGTGAACCAACAACCTCATGCCTTAAAAACCTGTTTCGTTTTTTCTTTCAAAGAAAGAGCGCCCTACTTGTCATATATAAATCTAGCCTTCATTAGCATGCTTCCGAAACATAATATTATAATAATAAGTAAATTCAACACATTTATGTCATGCAATATGCTTGTTCATTGCAGTGGCCTTAGATGTCTACTATTTTATATTCAAATCTCGCATTATCTTTTCCCCTTGTATTGGTGATAGCCACTAGGGCCATCCAAGGAAGCACACTGCCAGGGACTATAGTAAATTTTTTTGATAAAGTAAACAGTACAGAAAGAAATATAATCACAGTGAAAAGCAATAAAAAAGGACATATCAGAAGTACACAGATTTACATGGAAAACCTAGAAGTGTTTTAGGAATAACTATGGGGCAAGGGTCTCTCAGTATTTTGATTAGTATCAGGGATCAATCTGTTGTTACATTAATAGCATAACTACTCTCTAGCTTCAAGAACTAACAACCGTACTACAGTACTTTCTCCTAACTCCTGAGTTCCTTTTATAGAAGGAACTCAAATTCGAAACCGTGGTACAAAACCACGTGTAGTACAACTGTGTGCCGTACAAACACGTGTAGTACAACTGCATGTGTCATACTGTACGAACGCCCCGAAAATGCATGGTACGGATGCCAATTTTTGTCGTCAACTGCTCTATCATTGCTGGAAGAATAAAACTGATATCACATACCAACAGAAAATACCTGAACATGATATCACTAATCCTGACACGTCTCTCTTGGAAGCTCCCTTTATTTCCTCTTCTTTGAACTGTTGGTATGTTTTAGGAAGTTGGACTATATAGAAATCAGCCATCGCTTTGTAAATGCATGCCATCTCCATAGGTGGATTAAGAACTCTTCATTGATTGGCTTGCTTTTACTACTCCAATACCATACTGTCCAATATTGAGATTAAGACCAATATTAAGATTAAGACTGTTCATACCCAATGTTGTCAACCATCCATCCTTAGATATACCAGATAAGTGCACTAACACGCATTGATATAATTCATCCAAAGCCACACAAACCATACCTTTTTGTTATTTCACCATAGCAATTAATCTTAGATAACAACCCAAGATGTTATCCATTTGATGAAACAGCTGACCCAATTTTCTTTGTAAGGTAAAGGTACCTGCAAAATATGGTTAAGGTGTTAGGCTCACCTTCACAGTGTCCAAACAAAAGCTTCCTACTAGGAAAGCATTCAATTCCCATAAAAAACAGATTTTTAAGCCAAAGGAATGCGTTCAATGCACACACAGCACCATATTCAAAGATTGTGCATCCATATTTGAATAGACACTCTAAAAATACAACAATCAACCTGGATCAATAGGTTCACACTTTTACTGCTTAATAACAAAACCACTAGCACATGCCACAAATGACTCACTGGGCAGACACTTCAGCAGAGAACATCTGCCCTCAATTAAAATAAGAGGTACACGATATTATAGTAAACTATACCAGCCAAAATAGGATACAATATCATAATCATACCAGCCAAAGTTGAAGGGGCGAGGAGCTGTTATCAGCTCGAGCAAAAAAGAGAGAGAAAGAGGAGAGAATCTATTTTCCAATAGGCAAAATTAATTTTTTAAGCTTCGTGAAAAATTTGCCCGTTTACAAAAATATAGCCCAAAATAATTGCATGGCATGATCACAACCTAAAATGTTCATAGAGAGAGAGAGAAGGAAACTAAATTTCCAAATATGAATCAAGCATTTGTGGGATGACAAGAAATTGCACAAATTTTGGGGACAGCAGGGGAACACTGAAGATATATAAATAATATATAACAAGAAAATTATAAAAAATATATATTTTATAGCTTTTCAATTGTATAGTTAAACTGTTAAACATCATTAAGCATTCTAAAGAGCTGAGATTCAAACAACAACGTTTATGAAATTGAACATTGAACAATGAATATTCAACATTGACAATTAAAATATAATATTTAAATAAAACATTGACAATGAAGATTCCAGGTGTGTTATAGGGCCTGCTCATACAAACTTCCAAGCATACTTCCACAGCGTTGGCTTGCATAAACCCCAAACCAAAACATTCAGTACGAATGTTACCTGGGTAATAGGGTATCGTACTTTGCCTCTAATTTCTGAGCATCCAACTAAATAAAAACTACCGACAGAGTTGATTCCAGAAAATTCAGATCACAATATAGCACACTCCGAATTATCTCTCAAACCTAAAATAAAAACTCTCCATACCAGCAAAGCTTGATAATTCTTGGTGAAACCAATGCCTTTGGTGAGCTGCAGAAGTCATATTCCATAAGGAGTCTTCTCATTCAGTAATGTGTTTGAAAACATAAACATGTACATATATATACACATACATAATGTGCGTGTGGAGGTGGTTGCCCAGGGAAGGGGGAAGTTATATGTATGTTTATTCACTTTATTCATATTGTCCTTGTCTCTCTAGATAATAATACAAATTTTTGTTACATGGTTCTATGTATGCAGAAAATAAAAAATAATAGTCCATGGATATCAGGTACATCCCATACATCATAGAGGTAGGCATATTTTATTTATCATGTTCGTCATCGTTATCATTTTGTTTAAGCAATCTAATATATTTATTTGACTTTATATCTAGTATAATTTCATTGTTGATCTCTTCTACCTCTAACAAACAATACAATACTAGATTTCAATTCAATTTTGTTGAAACTGTATATTCTATTTACTATATAATCATTCAGATGTCCTTTTCTAATTAGTTGTCTAGATTTATTTAGAATTAATTTCTAATATTCCTAATAATTAAAATAAATAAACTTTTGAGACAAGGATGCGTCACAATATTTTATTTTATCATTTGCTCCAAAGCATCCAACAAAATAAAAACTCCATACTAGCAAAAGTTAAAACTTGATAATTGTTGGTGAAACCCATGCCTTTGGGGAGCTTCAATTATCATAGTCAATGAGATGCCTAAAACACACCCATATAAAATCCCACAAAAATTAATAAACTGATTAAATTTCCCATGGAAGCCTTCAATAACGTATTTCCACAATAAGATGTCCTGATCGGCAATGTGGTCAAAAAAACAAACATATATATATATATATATATGAACTTTGCTCCTTAGAATCCAAGATAATAAAAACTCTCCAAGCACCCTGGTTTTTATATATATATATATATATGAACTTTGCTTCTTAGCATCCAACATAATAAAATCTCTCCAAGCACCCTGGTTTGGTGTTTTGGTGTGGACTTACATTTACAAGTTAATTGATCTGAGTCCATACTGGGAAAGCTTGGCAAATCTTGGTGAAACCCATGCCTTTGGCGAGGTGCAATTACCATTTTCCAAGAAAAGTCATCTTGTTCAATTGTGCAGTCGAAACATATGTATGTATGTATGTATATAATGTACATGCATACATGTATGTATGTAGGTATGTATATAACATACATACATACATATTTGCAGCAAGAGAGAATCTACACTCCACATCAAATCAGAATTTTGATGTGGGTGGCTGGGTGCAAGGGTTAAATTTGAAGTTGACCTTGCCTGTCAGGTAAAAGAAAATTGAGAGTTCTCCATTCAACATTTCCCTTCAAATGCTATGACAGATCATGGTAAAGAAAGAAACACCAAAGACTAGATATATATACCATAATGCTTGAGAATGTTTGATGGTCCACCCAGAATGTTTGGCATGTTTAATCGTGGGAACTAGGAAACTACTTTAAATCTTCTTTTTTGCGGGGGGACCAATCAAAATACTATAATGCTATATAAAACGGTCCTCTCAAGAATAACAGGTTGACACGCTATACTAAACTTCAAAATTTTAATTAACTAAGAACTTGAATACAATCTAAAAGTGCATGAGATTGACGACACTTGAAAAGTGGGTCATTGTGAAATACCGGAAGTGAGTCCACATAAAATACCAAATACGAGTTTATCTTCTTTTATGTTCTATATTTGATTGAGTAATTTATCTTGCTTTTTCTCTATGTAATGTATTAGGCCATTGTAAGTACCTGCAGGCAGACGGGATTCTATTGTTTTCACCTCGTAGTATTGGTTTTCCTTGAAAATTGGGCCAAATAAAAAATTTAACAATCTTCCTATATTTTAATGCAAATATATTATTTGGATTAAAAAAATAAGCAAATAAATAATTTATTTGTTTCTTATTGGTTAAATTTAGTGTTGTGACTATTTTCCTGGGTAAAAAGCATTATTTGTCAAACTCAAAAATACAAAAATAGTATGTTGTTCACTCAGGGACTAAAATTAATGGTCGACACTGCCTGTTCATTCTAAATGTCTACACAGAAGCCACCACATCAAGTTAAGCCATAGGGACATGTCTCCACACTTCCAGAGAGGAGTTGGAGGAGATATCTTTGCAAAAAGTGTTGCAGCAGCAAACAGAAATACCTGTTTCTCTCGCACCAGAATTCATTACAGGATCTGAACATACGCTGGCATTTGTGGCACACCCCATCCCACATCTGGCCATTATGAATTGCGTCTTCAACTAAGTGTTCTCCCCTCCATTGAAGTTGATGGAGATGAGGACCAGAAAAAAGAATGGGAACAAATGTGAGATGAAAATGGAAGAAGAACGTGCCATATTAAGGCAAGTGAACAAGAACGCACTAGCTATTTAGGTTTTACCTCTATTTGGTGTGCATTTTTATTGAAAATAAGGGCAAATGGGTATAGCTCTTGGGACAGAAGCGCATGGCACATATTGCACAGCTCCCTCAATTTTAAGATGTGGACAAACATAATTCTTTATATCAAATAAGGGCTGATTTCTTCTTGTAAATTATAAACCAAAACTAGTGAAGCCTCTCCACAATATAAAGGCTCATCAAACAATGGCCTTAAAACAATAGATTTATCAACTTCCACTATGGCTCCTAATGTTCATGTGCAATATAGATAAATTTTATCAACATCTATGAGACCAAAATAGTCTATAAAACTACCGGAATACAAAAACATCCCTAAATATGCTTACATAGGTATTTACTTACCCCTCTAGGCTCCACCACATCCTTTAGGATTTTGGCCAAGCAGCAAAACAAAATAAAGAGAAACCATTTCGAATTGCAGAAGAGGTCCCTGGCATTACAAAAAGAGAATTGTCTACAGTCACAAGTTCGAATCCCCTATCCTCAATATATTGGATAAGAAACTCAAATTTTGGTAAACTCGTCAACATGCCTTGCTGTAGGGAAAATATGTTGCAGTAGAGTCAACGTAGACACTGAAAAAATTAAGCATTTGCCCAATGTCAAGGGGAATTCCCCTAAGCAAACCCTCCACCATGAAAAGGCTCCATAGAAAAAATACGGATGATTTCAGAAACCAAAAAGAGAATGCAAAAGAAGATTTTTTGCAGAGGACTCTCCCTTTGAACTTGTCCTTGAAGATTACACTAAACTTATGGGCAATGCCAGGCGTAGTTGAAAGCTGAAGAAAAATGACGAAGAACACAAGGAATTCATTGCAGACAAGGGTGTTAAGCTCTACAATAATGGTAAATGAAAGTGCCAGTTTCGAAGATAAAACTGAGCAGATGAATTTAAAGCCAAAGAGAAAATGAAAAAAAAAAATTCTTAGTGTTGATTTTAAGAGTAAAGCACATTGTAAAGAGCTGAATTTTAAGGAATTTAAAGCATTTGAAAAGGGAAGAAGGTGAATTTTATAAGTGATGAAGATTTTAGTTTGAAGCCGGGGTTTGGGGTTAGTAGGGAGCGATTGAGAGAATTTGTGAAGGATGCTCTGGATTTGAATGCAAAGGTTGGGCTGAGGTTAAATGTGAAGTGAAGTAGAAAGAGGGGAACAAAAATGCAAGAGTAAAGAGAGCAGGGCTAGGTAAATTTAGAGAGAAGAAGTTTGGTAACAAAAAATTGGGTGGTATGACTAGGACAGAGAGCAAAGTTTTTCAGTTCTGTGAAGAGATGGTGAAACCAAAGGAACGAGTTCGGCGACTCGCAGAACAGTTGGTCCCCTCTTCTTGTGTCATGTTGCCAAGTGGAACGCAAGAAGCTGTGGATGGCATGTCATAAGGCATGTGGCAGAGTTTTAAAAAAAATCCCCAAATTGTAACGGATAAAATGAAATGAAATAAAATTAAAAAATTTAATAACATCCACGAGACCAAGTAGTCTTTGGGACTAAGAGGTGCAACAAAGTTGTTCCGTGTTAACAAAACCACTAACACAAGGGCTGTCCTACTAATATTGCAAAATTTATAATCCCTTCTCGATGCTAACTCTTCTACTATGGATCTTGATTAGAAAACTCCCTGTTCTATTTAACCTTTCCTCTTCAAGCAAGTCAGTTAAGCTGTCCAACTAATATTGAAAGTCATTTACGAAAGTCAGTGCAAGATCTTATTGCAGTCACGCACTGCATACATTTAGATAAAATATGACTAAAATGTTAGGAAATGAATATTTTAAAATCTTTTAACTTTTATTAGTTAAATGGTTTTTTAATTAATTGAATGGTTCAGTGACTCAACACACTTTTGTATCAAAAAGTAAATCGATTTTTGCAACTCAATGCCTTCTCATTCCACCCATCTTAATTTTAAAATCAATACTTGGTAGTTTTTAAAAAATCTTATCTCCACTGGCCCAACCTAGGTGAAAGGATAATTCCAATATATATGGGTTGTTAACCCTTTAGGGATATGTATTTTTTTACCTTTGAATGACACTAACGAGGTAAGTGCTTTGTCCATATTGTAATTAAACAAGTACAGATATTTTTAAAATGCTGAAAGATATCAATTTCATGGTCTTTATCTTGTTTTTTTTTGTAAACAACATTAATTAATAACTCCGTTAATTTTTATGCTTATTTCCTATTGATTGGTGACAAATGGCATCAATGTAGCTACACCATTGTATTGGGCTCAAAAAAGTCTTAGGAAAAAAGAGGGCTCCAAACTCCCCCACATGGTCAAGATATTATGATTGTTCTATTGAATTCTCCAAGCAAAAATAAAAAACTTGAGAGTGAAGGTCAAAATTATTTCTACATGTAAACACTTAAAAATGGTTTCTTGACATTTATTTAGTGATATTTTATATGTTTTCCACATTTGTATATGCATGGGTGATTGATTCAAATTAAGTTTATTTAATTATTATGTTGGTATGAAACCCTCTTTTGTGCATCCTTGTGTTATTTTATAGTTCTTTATATGTTTTTTTTATTGTCTCATATTAGTCTCATCTGTATGACCTTGACACCGATTAGAACTGTCCCATTGTTTATGCTCCATTTTATCCGATCATCTAGGATTCATCTATGTTAAAAGAACATAAATCTCCTACCTGCATAAACCAATACTTTAAATAAAACTAACATATCAAAAAACAATAACAAGCAAATCAAACATTAATATCCCTCCCAGCGTACTTTGCAATCTCATGTGCAATTACTAGTTATTAATGGTTGTTAGGAACTATTTCTTTCTCATCAAGAGGAGATATTGCAAAATTTTGTTTCTTTTAAAACAAAAATTCCGCTAAAGCCGAATCACGGCACTTGTTATCTCTGGATTACGGACATAAAATAGAGTTCATTTTGTTCATATTGATTAAATGATGATTCAATCATTAGGTACGATGATAAGTTATATGGTAGGAATGGCGGAGAAAACATAATGGTTGAGACATGATAAACACAAACATTATATGGGAATTAAAATGGGAGGCTTTACTATCTGTTAATGGAAGTAAGGTTTTAGAAGAACCATCTAAATTGAAACATACATAAAAGAGGGAGACTCTATTATTTGTTAATGGGCTTTAAGTTTAATGAGAACTATAATGGGCTTTTAAGTTTTATGAGAACTATAATGGGCTTTAAATTTTATAATCATTATCTAAAATTAAAACAAAAAGTATGTTATCTATATACATGAAGCCATTATGTTATGCATCTATTAGGTTCATTAATTCAAAGTTATTTATGTTGTGCTATTATTCAATGAAAATTAAATTATTAGTTATGGCGATAGGTAATATGGTAGGGTGTATAGTAGGGTGGAGACGACACAATGATTATTATTAGTGACCATTATGATAGATCATTTACATTGTAAAAAAGAAGAAAAAAGAAGACATTATAAATATAAACAATATATGGGAATGGGGTTATAATTTAATTCTCTTCTATGGTCTATCTAAATTAAAACAAAAAAGTACGTCCTCTCCATAAATGATTATCAAATAGAATTAGTTAGGGAAAAAACCCTCGTGTACCAATAAAAAACGAAATAAAAAAGAAGACAAGAAAAAACAAAATCCAAGGAAGAAGGATAAAAATTCTATTACCAAAAAAAAAATATTACATTAAAACTTTAAATGGGTAAAAAAAATTATTTACAACATCCTTATCGACATATCCTTTGCAACTAAGGTGGAATTGCTAGTACTGTAAAGCATAAATATAGTCATACAGCCATCAAATTTAACCCCTGAATGGGTGGATAGATAATAGTTTGTGGGAAACATTTAAGTCTAACCTTTTTAAAGATATGTAGCTCTTAATAACTACCACAAATACATCTTAATATTTATCTGATATGCACCAGGAGGTATCCTAAGGAATGCCAATGTCACCACAATAAAGTTATGTGTATGTGTATGTGTATGCACATATGTTGTGCCAACACTTGCACCTTGAATCTTTTGGATACCTCCTAGGTCATATGAGATTCATCTTAAATATTCATATTAGGATAAATCTATGCAAGTTATATGTATGTGTAGGAAATTGTAACACATAATGATAGCCCCAAGGCATTTATTTAATGTTATTTGATTTACTTTAAGTGTGCTTGTTTATTTGTCGATTATTGGTCCGAATTAAGCGTTATTGATGTGTTTTGTCAACTTTCGATATTCCTCCCCCTTTCTTCTTAACTTCCCAAACATCTTTATTATGATTCCCATGCTTCTTGGTCCCTATGTCAAAAGCACCACTGGCACTCCCAATCTCTTTTGTTCGTATCCACTAAGTCGGGATGCACTCAACCCCTTGCTTCTGTCTTTTTCACTTTGTGCCATTAAAGGTTGATTTTTGTGCCTATAAGTTGCCAACTTGAATTTAATTGTCTATAAATACATATGTTGTAGTTCATTTGGAAATAAATCAAAGCCATCATTACAACATTTATCACTATCTAAGATATAATTCTATTGTGGAGCACGATTGGAGTCCTAGCTAAAGTCATTTTCATTTATGCATGTTCCTTTTATGCAATTTATTGTTTTTCGACAACTTTGTTTCCCACCTAGGGCTCTAATAAACCAGCAAAATCCCATTAAACACAAGCCCCTAAACTCGCTTTGTTTTCCTTAAAAGTCTAGGGTAGATAAAATTAGATATTGCAAGTACACAAAAGTCACTATGCACAAATCGTAGCAAGGAAACAATAGATCAAAAGTAGGCGAACATTGTCATCAACTCATTTTTTAGCTCTGTCACCTTTTAGAAGTGCTCCCAAAACCTATCAGATTCGGATTTGTGAGCAAGGTTGCTAGCAGGTCCAATAGCGCACTTTAATGTTCATATTTAGACGACCAATCTTCAACAACAATTTACTCAAGATACACCTCGCAACCGTATGTATTTACCTTCATAGTTGCTTTGGAAAATAATAATTAGGCATTGCTCTCTATATTTATTGCATTGTGTATGTACATGTATGTGCACACATATGTGAAATGTATGTACGTATATATATGCACACATATATGAAATGCATGTACATAAATGTAGACAATCGAAATGGCACCTTCACATTTATTTCGTATTATTTTCCATGTTTTATCCCGCATCCACCTTGTGTGCATCTTATGACCATGACCATTTTGTATTACTTTACATGTTCAAGCCACATCTATCTATATATAGGTGAATGGTCCAAATTTGGCGTTCTTGAAATGTTATGACGACATCTGAGGCTTGAAATAACCTTAAAACACATCTCCATGCAACCCCCACATCCACCTTGTGCGCATCTTGATCTGTAACCATGACTATCCATATGGTCCTGACACAATTACCAGGACAATTTCGAAAATTGGGCCAACCTGATTGCTTTTCCTGATTTTTTTTGTTTCTAAACATTGGCAGTTGGTCTTGCATGCCAATTTCTCCACAAATTTGAATTTATTTATTATATAAATAGACAAGTGATTTGAGTTCATTTATCATTTGACACAGGGTTGCCATATTCCATTAACTTTGCACTACTACTATGCGATATTGTGAACACCTAAGGGGTCTAACAAATCAGAAGGGATAATACTAACCCAATCCTACACAAACCCCCCTAAATAAATCCTCTTCTATTTCAGTTTTGCAAGACTCGCTCAGGGTGGCAAAACAAGGACAAGTCATCCACGCTTGGCAACCCTCATTTCAGAGACACGAAAGTCAAACACGTGATTCTAGGACAAGTGGCGACATATTAGAACTAGGGGAATGGGATTGGAGGCTTGCTTCGCAAATTGTAAGCCCTGACTAGCACCATTTATATGGCCCTAACAATGACCAAACCTGTTTGTACGGCCCTCAGATTGCCTCATTTCAAGTCCAAATCTACTTAGCGACAAGTGCAAGTAGTTGCAATTTTACATGATCAATTCTAGATTGTGACGACAGATTTAGAAACGACTTACAAACACTTGTTCATTGGGCGAATGTGTTTTCAACAGCTAAGAACCCCTTATATCCTTCTATGTTCAATTGTGTAATTAATTAGGCAATGTTTGTTGTATTTTGCATGCTTAATTTAGGTAGGCATATTTTTATGCATACAATATATATATGTACAAATATATTAAATGTATGTGTATATATATGTACACACATAAGTGTATGTGGGTATGTATTTACATGCGAACAATGCTCTTGGTCCCTTTGTGCATCCCCTTGTGGATAGAGTGCACTCATCCCCTTCATCCTATCTTTTTCGCTTTTCGACCGTTTGATGTTGATTTGGGTGGAAATAGGGTCTTACTTTGAATTCAATGTGTCTAAATAAACATGCATTGTAGTTCATTTGGGAATAAGCACACTCAACATTTCATAGATAATTTATCAAGCACTCGCAAGCATTCTAGAAAGAACATGCAATCACTAAAGCTTTTATCATTTTCTAATCCTCGTATTTCCCATAAAGCAATTTCAGCACAACCTAGGTTTTGCATGTCATTGAAATTGTTTCAACTATGCAATTCATTTCTTTTCGACATATTGTTTATTGCTTAGGGGCCTGATAAGTAGATGGTGCTTACAACCCCAACGAACTTGTAGCACAGTCCCTTAATGATTCATTTGTTTTCTCAAGTTCGGATATTGTTGTCATTCTAGGTCAAGGTGGAGAACAAAATTGTTTTGCAGCTAACATGTGATGCAACACGAAGATTAGAGCGAAGGAACAGAAGATTTAAAGTGACACTAACCCTTGGAATTTTGAATAATTATAAGACCATGGCATATTTAGGATTCAATATTCTTAATTTAGGTAGGCATATTTTTATGCATACAATATATATATGTACAAATATATTAAATGTATGTGTATATATATGTACACACATAAGTGTATGTGGGTATGTATTTACATGCGAACAATGCTCTTGGTCCCTTTGTGCATCCCCTTGTGGATAGAGTGCACTCATCCCCTTCATCCTATCTTTTTCGCTTTTCGACCGTTTGATGTTGATTTGGGTGGAAATAGGGTCTTACTTTGAATTCAATGTGTCTAAATACACATGCATTGTAGTTCATTTGGGAATAAGCACACTCAACATTTCATAGATAATTTATCAAGCACTCGCAAGCATTCTAGAAAGAACATGCAATCACTAAAGCTTTTATCATTTTCTAATCCTCGTATTTCCCATAAAGCAATTTCAGCACAACCTAGGTTTTGCATGTCATTGAAATTGTTTCAACTATGCAATTCATTTCTTTTCGACATATTGTTTATTGCTTAGGGGCCTGATAAGTAGATGGTGCTTACAACCCCAACGAACTTGTAGCACGGTCCCTTAATGATTCATTTGTTTTCTCAAGTTCGGATATTGTTGTCATTCTAGGTCAAGGTGGAGAACAAAATTGTTTTGCAGCTAACATGTGATGCAACACGAAGATTAGAGCGAAGGAACAGAAGATTAGGGAACCACAGTCCTCCAATCATTTCTGGCCTATTTGTCGTCTGTGAAAAACATCACTCACACTCCATACCTGCAAGGAATGTCACACTCTGTACATTCATCTCTGATCACTATCAACTTTTTCGGCAAGGTCGTCGTCACTGTTGGGCATGCATTTCTATGTTCAAACCCTGACAATTGTCCCCAAATTTCGCAATTTGCAAGATATGCCTCTAAATCTTGTGTTGACCCTACTTTTGGAATTTGAATAACTAATAAGGCTTTATTTGCTATTTTGCACATGTTATTTAGCCTGATTAAAAGTGATTGGGTATTTGTGTCACAATTTAGCTGTAATCAATTTATCCATATTAAATAAATGTATGTAAGTACATATATATATGCACACACATATATGAAATATATGTGAGTATATATATGTGTGTGTGTGTGTGTGTGTGCGCACATATTTTATGTGTGTGTGAGCGCACATATATGACATATGTA
Organism: Torreya grandis; assembly: GCA_037957365.1. NCBI lineage: Eukaryota > Viridiplantae > Streptophyta > Pinopsida > Cupressales > Taxaceae > Torreya > Torreya grandis. The sequence goes on along the minus strand of JARHVA010002590.1, from coordinate 929,342 downwards.
TGTGTGCATATGTATGTGCATGTATCTACGTGCGCTCGTGCGCACATATATGAAATGTATATAAGTGTTTATATATGTGTGCACACATATGAAATGTATATAAGTAGGTCAATGGGACTTGAGGATACAACAGTTAACAATAGAATGTTCTAGGAAGAGAGAATCCTGGAACCCAGATAAAGGAATACAAGCACATAAGACAAAATAAAACAATGTGCCACTAACACAAGTGGTAATGAAATCAATACAAATAGCAATGAAGGGTGAACAAGAGCCCCAAAAGCATGTGTCGATGAAGACTGGAAGGAAGCCTCATTTAATATCTTTACTTGTCCCTGAAGTGGGTCGTTTGAGCAATCATCGATCACCGTAAAAGATTTGATAATGCTCATCGGGGAGTACCCAAGGTTAGAGTACCCAGACTAGGAGATCCTAGGACAAAGCAAAGCACTTCCTCTAAAATCACCCCTAATATCCAAGGCTGATTGTAACTCCCGTGATAGAAAAGAAACTCGTAATGAGTATGCCCTTGTGGCTTGGGGGGTGGCTAGTAAATAGTAGATCCATGTTGTCGGAAAGGGGCAGAGCCACACCGATGGGAAGGAGCAAAGCCACAATGCCAAGGGAGTGTAGGATGGGAATATGAGTAGTTTGAGTAATATATATATGCACACACATATGAAATGCATACACATACATATAGGCACCCACATATATGAAATGCATACACATACATATATGCACACACATATTTGAAATGAATACACACACATATATGGAATGATACGCCTACATAAATGCAGATATATATATGTACACACATATACAAAACCTTCACACTTGTCATGAGAGCTTACCAACATACTTCTACCCTATGCCAAAATAAGAGCTTTGGATCAGAATATTGGACATCATCAAAACATAACGAAAAGGGGAATTTTGTCAAGATATAATTGCAAGTGCCCTGGAAGGCATGTATGCAAAATTAGAAGCATACACAAGGCGCATGGACTATGTGACAAAATACCTCAAAGAAACATGATCTCATGGAATGCGTTGATTCCAAGGTATGAACAAAATGGTATTCTTGGCTAGGCTTTAAAGCATTTCAAAGAAATGCCTCTGATCATATGTCGTCTCATGAAATGGAAACAATGTCATGCTTACAGGATACACACAAAATGGGTTTCATGAAAAGGTCTTTAAGGCATTTCAGCAAATGTAATTGGCAGGTTTAAAGCCAAACTTCACCACCTTTGCCGGCATCCTCCCAGCATGTGCCACAATGGGAGCTTTGGAACAAGGTATGGACATCAATCAAACAATAATTGAAAGGATATTTTTCAGATGTCGTAGTTGTGAATGTCCCGATGGACGTGTATGTAAGATGTGTAAGCATACTTGAAGCAAGTAAACTGAACTGTTTGACAAAATGTAAAAAAATCCACTCCCATCACATGGCATTCAAATTTTGACCGTGCATGTCAAAAGCCTGAATACATTTAAATTTCAACTGCGAATGTCGACCGCTTGGATATTTTTAAGGGAGCGCGCATATTATTTGAAATCTAGAATCCCTGGAAATTTATAGTCAGCAATAAGGTCTCAAGAATAAATAAAAATAACAAACCTACCTATAGGTTGACAGAAATTGCTATTGACTATACGAACAACACTACATCAAACACATTTTTCTCTCGTGAGCTCGAGAAAGTTCATAATAAAAAAAAAAAATCCTATTTTCTTAAGGTTTAATGTGTTTTATTCAAAATTTTGAGCGATGTCTTGAGAAAATATATATTTTTGGAGAAAATGGACCAAAAAAAATCCCTAAATAGGACTAGCTATATGAATTGCAAATAATTTTCTGGGTGGATGGGCCCTTTAAGAATACAAGTACAATAACAGAGACAATAGGATGGAATTGTTTAAACACTGACAAGTTTCATTGCCTAAGTAAAGGACGGAAACATATCCTTACCTACACTCGGATGCTTTGTGCCATCCACTTCTCTTCGGAATTCCTTATCTTTAAACGCAAAAAACTGATCAAAAATTCCTCCTTCAAAGTTTTGGGGGCATATAGCTCTACATGAAAAACAAGAAGCCCAAATATTTTAGTGTGAATCAAACCCAAAACTAAATTTTAAGAATATGGACAAGAATTGAATTTCGGTTATAGCTAAGTAACCACTAAAAAAACCTAAACTATGGGTATATTAATTAATACCCCAACGAGATTTACCTGGCATGCATTTGTAGCTGTCTGATTGATATTTTTCAAAGAGTGCTGAAGAATATGCTTTACTTTTAGAAGCAGCAACTGAATGCAAGCCTAATAGCAAAGCTAGACTGTAAATGCAACAAAGATACTGAAATGTGCTTGCAATATTAAAACCATAGAGACTGCAAAGGCAAAAGACGCAGTGGAAAGTTACACATTAAGCGAAGAGAGAGAGGAAAAACGACACGCAATGCAATCGCTGTAAAAGTAACACAGAAAAAGTATAATGAAGTGGGCAATGAAAGCAGCGCAACATATACAGTATTGATAGTGAAGGTCTGACACACAACAAAAAGGCGCCTTCATTTTGAGAGGCCCAAATGTCCATGGGCATCTCTCGATGCTTATTCAATGTTGCATTAATAGAGAACAACAAGATTTTTAATGTTCAGAGGTTAAAATCGGACCTATTGTAACTTTTAACATTACCTTATACTCAGAGTCTGTCCCACTTAATATCGCCTTTAATGATGGATTTCAAAAATATATAATGTCGAATTTAAAAAATAACAAATTTACAGCGTGAGAGATTTGTGTTGGATAAGTTACACGTGTATGAGATAATTAGTTCAGTCATATTTGTTTTTGTTTTGTATTTATTCTTTTATCCAAAGATAGAATGAGCTCTCCAACTTTCTCCAAAGATCCATCTACAAATAAACCATACCAAGAAGTTGTTATCAAGAAGTTTGCATATTTTGTCATGATGTTCGTGTAAGCGTCGCAATCTAAAATAAAGTGCTTTTCAGATTCAACTGCCCTCGCATTGTAGAATTCACATACTATCTCTTTCCAAGTTTCTTTAGGCCTTTTCTACCTTCCTATTTCACATCTAAGCTGGTGGGAATTAGTTCTAAGCTGAGCAATCAAAATCTTAGCTCTCTAAGGGATATTCGCCCTAATGTAAGCTTTTGTTGATGATCACATGTGGAGTTGAACACCTCAAGGTAATAATTCATCTTTCTCCCTATAATACCACCCCACATAGACTTGCAGAATTTATCTATGACAAAAGCTTTTATATCTTTGCTATCAGTAGGACAAGTGTTCAAATAGATATTCCACTGGATCATCCACTTGTTGTTTTACTTCATTCAAGACTTCTTTCTTTTGTTGGACGCCTCCCTGAAAACTACTTTAGGCCACCTACTTGTTTCCAGCTGCGTAATTCTTTTGAGATATCTTAGGAGATGCACCATTGCAGTGGCTTCCATCGAAACAATCCCTGTTTCAGCTAACAAGATCTCATACAGAGTAGAAACTTTTAGCATGAACTTGTTGGTGATCATGTGCTTTTGATTGCTCTCTATTTGTTTCCACTTGGACTCTGACATGCTGCTAGCCCAAAGCTCACACCCATAAAGCACCACCGGGTTTACCAATAGTCCAAAAAGAGTCTGAATAGTTTTCCAATCCCATAATTCAACTTCTCTGCATCTATTTTGAAGGGCATACCATGCTTTCCAACCTCCCAAAGTTCTTTTTTTTCTGCAAGTCTCCCAGCTAAGCCTATTATTAAAGTCAAACCCAAGGTACTTGTATTCATTTACCTCTTCAAGAATATTTCCCTCAAAGAGAAACGTGTGCTGGATCTTTTTCTTTTTATTGTAGAAAATCATGATTTTGGTCTTGCTGGTATTGACTTGCATACCAACATCTCTGCAGAAAAGCTCTATTGAACACAACTATCTACTGAGAGGGGAGGTGAATCAGTAAATCAGCTAAAAACTAGTTCATTAAACCTTTTAGAGAAGATACAAATGCATATGCATATTACAAAATAGATGCAAATATCACACACACAAAAACACATTACCCCATATTTATACGTGGAAAACCCAAAGGGAAAAACCACAGTGATCATAGCTGCTAGAATCTACTATTCTAATCCAGCCTCACAGTTAAATGCCTCACTGGCAAAACCACATTGGTTACATTTAAGGACATCCATCCTAAGGAGACACCCATCCTCTGACTAAGCACTAACTCAGTTTGTTTGACGGCACCAACCAATCAGAACTATGGAGCTACAACTCCAGTATACAAGACATATTCAAAAATGAATCCAGCTCTATTTCTCTATTACAAGTCTACTCTGTAACTGCTCAGTCTCTGCACATTCTCTATGTGCCCTTTCTTCCTCTCCACCTCACTCTCATTGTGTCTAGATATACCTTTTTAGACACACTTCATCTCTTTGTCCCTCTAAATTTTACTGTGTTTGCATACGTCTCCAATCAATACACTTCAAGTCGCTCTAGTATCACCTTTTACAATTACAACAACAGCTCATGACAATGTTCTAGATGTCGTATATATGGACAATGAATCTAGGGTTTCGTGTCTTCAATGTGTTCACACTTTGACTACACTCATTTTTCTCCATTATGACTTGTCCTATCTATTTCTCACGTCTCAGTTCATGCTTCACGCTGTAATGTTTAGGTTTCTTTACTATCTATGGCAAATGTTGGATTCAAGTCATAAATGCGATTTGACATGTATGTTTTTTGCATCTCATTTCAAGGAAACCCACCACTCTTTCTTATTAACTATGGCAACCATTTTTGTCAAATCTTAAATACGTATATCTTCATTTACAGACTGATCGGTTGAATCGAACAATCTTGGTTCTTGTGTCAACACATCGAGCTAACCATTTATCTGGTCATGTCTTTAAATGAGGATTGTTGATCTTGTCTTTGGCACCATTCACAGTCTATCTTGCAATGTCAGATCTTTTGTATGCATTAGTTCAACTTTTGAAACGCATCCGTCAATCTCTTTATCCAAGGTCCCACAAGTCATTGGATCTCTAAAATAACATTCATTTGATCTCGCTCTTTCATTAACCGTCGAGCTCCTTTTTACATCTTGTTATCTTCTATACAATTGGGTTGCTTTCACTCCTTTTGATTATCTCAGATGTGCTCGATCATTAGCTCTCTATTGTGTCATTAACTATAGGTCACTTTGCTTCATTGACTCCACTTCGCTTCATTTGATCTTTCTTATCAAGCTTTCGCATGTCATCCGATTTTAGAAGATACATGATTTTTATCACGTCTTGATCGTTATCCTTTGGTATGTTAACTTTATCTTATTTTCTTTCAGTGACTATGTATTGTTTTCGCTCCTTTGATCTTTTCAGACTTGCTCGACCTTTATCTTGCCTTGATCCTTCGGCACTTGTGAAAGTGGCCTACACTTCTTCTGAATTATCCTTCAGAGACTTGTAATGGTCCTTGACCCATCTGACTATATCCTTCGAGACTTGGTAAGTGCCCTTCAAATCTCTCGCAATTAACCTTCGGGACTTGTGTTTGTGGCACATACCCTTCAGAGCATATCCTTCGGACAAATTGTTGCGGGCTTTTTGTCTAAGGGGCTTCAGGATAATTTCCCTGACAAAATGTTTAAGTGCCCTTCAGAACTTTTGGCATGTACCCTTCGAGGCTTTTCAAAAAACTTTTCAAAAACTTTACAAGTGTCCTCTGATCCATTCAAACTATCCTTCGGAACAATTGCAAGTGTCCCTTAAAAAAATTTGCAACATACCCTTCGGAACTTTTGTAAAGCTTCCTTCATAACTTTTGATTGGAACACATACCCTTCAGAACTTGTGCAAATGTACCCTTCGAAAACTTTGTTCGGGTCACTTACCCTTCGGCATTTTTGCAAAGCTCCCTTTGGAACTTTTGTTCGGGACCCATTTCCTTCAAGACTTTTGTTCGAGACAATTTGTCCAATAGAGACTTAACCAATTTCGCCGAAACACTTTTCCCGATAGAATTCCAAAGCTTTGAAACAATTGTTGCAGGGTTTCTGTCCGAAAAGTCTTCAACATTTTTTTGAAAGAATTTCCTTTACCATTATTTTTGAAAGAATTGCCCAAGTCACTTCTTCCGAAATAATTCCCCAAACAAATGCAAAGGTGCAAAACCGACTAAGTATGGAAACTTAGTAGGCTTTTAGCTGAGGGACAACCTTATGCATTTGTAACATTTGCTCTACTCATCCTTATGACTTAGAACTTATACCACAAAGAGTAGGCACAAACCTAATTATCATAGTGTGATCATTTCCTTCAGATGTTGCCATATGTGCAAATGTTGTTAACATCAACCTGTGTACTTAGCCATATCTATCAGGATAACCATGTGAGTAAAGGCATTCATATGATTGTTCTTATATTTTCATAGTCATTCAAAGTACACACACAACTCCATGGGGCTTTGCAATAAGCCTATTCAACTCAACACATTTGTCATTAATGCATAATAACACATGCTACCTTTGACATCAATGACAATCCTTCATACATCAATGACTATGTCCAACAAGTTTAAGGGCATCAAGGTGCTCTTGCAATCCATGAGGAGACTTAGCAATCAGAATAAGGTCATCAGCATATAAAAATAACCTTATCACACATTCCCCTAAGTGAACACCACTCCCACCCTGCAAATTTAACCACTCTTCAAGTTTGTCAATGTATAAGCCAAAAAGAGTAGGTGATAAAGGGCATCCCTACTTAACTCCGATATCGCTCCTAAAACTTTGAGAGATCCTTTCCATGGGCTTTCCTAAATATTTATGTAGTTGGAACTTCCAGGTGGACATCCATGATAGCAGATGAAGTCGTAGAAGATGGTTCCAACCCATATATCTCATCAGAAGCACATGATCACCAGAATCCAAAAACACATGATCACCAACAAGTTCAAGCTAAAAATTTCAACTTCGTATGAGATCTTGTTAGCTGAAATAGGTATTGTTTCGATGGAAGCCACTGCAATGGTTTATCTCCTAAGATATCTCAAAAGAATTGAGTAGCTGGAAACAAGTAGGTAGCCTAGGGTAATTTTCATCGAGGTGCCCAACAAAATAAAGAAGTCTTGGATGAAGCAAAACAACAAGTGGATGATCAAGTGGAATATCTATTTGAACGCTCGTCCTACTGATATCAAAGATATAAAAGCTTTTGTCATAGATAATTTCTGCAAGTCTATGTGGGGTGGTATTCTAGGGAGAAAGAGGAATTATTACCTTGAGGTGTTCAACTGATGTGATCATCAACAAAAAGCTTACATTGGGGCGAATATCCCTTGGAGAGCTAAGATTTTGATTGCTCAGCTTATAACTAATTCCCATCAGCGTCAATGTGAAATGGGAAGGTGGAAAAGGCCTAAAGAAACTTGGGAAGAGAGAGTATGTGAATTCAGCACTGCGGGGGCAGTTGAATCTGAAAAGCACTTTATTTTAGATTGCGATGCTTACACGAACATCATGGCAAAATATGTAAACTTCTTGACAACAACTTCTTGGAATGGTTTGTTTATAGAGGGGTCTTTGGAGAAATTTGGAGACCTCGTTCTATCTTTGAATAAAAGAAGAAATACAAGGCAAAAGCAAATATGATTAGGTTGGTTGTCTCATAAGCTATTTATTTAACCTCATGGATGTTAAAAATCTTCTTCTTCTTCTTCTCCTCAAGGGATCATATTATCAAAGGGAAAACCTTATGTGGATGCATTTATAGTTTCTCCGGAGAGAGCCACATGTGTCTTTAGTTTCAAAGAGATATTTCTATGCACAATGAAATTGTATTTCCACGTGGACAAAACATATGGCTAATAATTTATAATGTTTGACTCCTGAAGATTTCTTCCCAAACAAAACACCAAGTGGGGCTTAGAGTCCAAGGGTTTGGAGTAATAAGCAATCGATATGGACTTTCTTAGAGGTTTATTTAAATCAAAGTCATAAATTATGTTTTTGTAGTTGTTGTTAGGTTAACAAAGTTTACTTATTTCATAATAATAAAAATAAATTAGAAGGTTGTCAAGAATTTTATGAAGCGTGTTAATAAATTGTATGATATCACTAACATTATAATAAGAGTTGTGAAGCAGTTTTAATACTTGTTAATTTTGTGAAAATGTTTAATTGTAAAACAGTTTTGGTTATAATATAAAGAATAATAGAGTCAAACCAGTATATACCTATACTAATGAGCACTTAATTTGAGCCAAATTAGTTTACACCTAAATTGATCGACATTTATTAAAACCCTTGTGATTAAATTGCATCCCTGTACTAATTCCTTTTCCATGTAACATATAATAAAATATAATGAGCTTCTATTAGAAGCTTAGTCTAAATTTAAAGTAGATGGACGTATGATTGTATTTATGTTGTTTTGCTTAGAAATATAATAATAAAATTTTTAAGAGAATTCTTTGGGGTAAAATGTAAAAAACTATAACGGTTATGATAAAATATGTGTTTCTTTCTTAAGTCACGAGCTACCATATAATCTAAGGGGAAATATTGAACGTACAACTGCCATAAACAAAAATTGAGTAGTCACAGGTCAATCATCAAATTTAATCCCATTCCATATCCAGGGAAAAACCAATTGTAGAAGAAATTACAAGTTCCAGCTAAGACTTAGAAACATCTACGGGCCATTTTAAGAAACCGCAATTGTATCAAAATCCTTCTTTTATGGTTGATATGTTACAAAGTTTAAGAAAAATTTCTGAGTAGTGAAGGTCAATGATTTCACCAGGGTATCAAGTGCTCACATTTTCACTTAGTGTAAATTTGAAAAGGCTTAGGCCTTTTTCGTCTAGGCGTTGTTGCAGTGAAAAGGCAAGGCCCTAGATTTCCAATTGCCTAATCAAAATAACAAACACTTTGATCTACTGCAACAACAATGTCACAATAAACCTGAAAAGATTGAAGCTTTGCAATATGAGGGAAGAAAACAATGAAAATTCAATAAAAGTTTTTGACTAACCATGAAATTGATCGATAATTCTTCAAGTGATAGTATCTCTGCAACAAAAATATAAAAAAATAATGAAACCCAAATAGTCGTTGTTTTTCATGCTCTAAATATTCCAAGGCTATTACCTTAAAACAAAAAAGGAGGAAATTAGCAACCATTTCATAACATAGTTTAAAAAAATATAAATATTCTAAAAGTAAAAATAAAGAAAAGTATGACTCTTTTATCTTACTGGTTGCACACAAAATAAGTGAGGATTTTACAAAATAAATCAAAGATGCAACCAACTTGAATAATATTTAACTGACACAATGGAAATAGAAAAATAAGAAAAACGAGAAAAATATCAAAAATATACATACCTAGACCACTTTCTCTACTCCACAGGTTTCCTTGCTCAAGGCTTCATGTAACATCCCCATTGGGTTTGACTTAGAATAACATGATTTTTTTTTAATTTAATCAACATATTCTTTCATTAGAATTTACCATAAGAATCTAATTAGTGATCCAGATAAAACACTCTAATTATAATAACTGTAATATAAGCATGTGACATCTATACGTCATTGATCACTATCAATGTATGAAACACATCATCACTGAATATAAAAAGTAATTACAAATATCTAGCCACGACTGGTACAATGATACAACCATTATTATCAATGCACAGATAAGTAAATAATTACATCTCATCAAAGATAATGTCTCAATAATAATAAATCTGATATAATATACAAGATATGAGATACAAGGCTCCACGGAGCATGAATTCCACGAACTCTAGTATCTATGGCAATCTCAAGTGTCCTCTCCAAAGAAGTATTGTTGTAGGGAGGGAGAGCATCATCTGAATACTTTTCTACACCAACCATGAACCATTGATCCCTCGCATAATCTCTCACTAGGAAATGACACTCCCTTCACAGATGAGTAGATAGTGATGATGTGGGAATCCAGAGAGACAAACTAGTACTTGTGTGTCGTATGATTTCTAAGAACATGCAATGTACCATAAAAAAAATTATTCTAACATGATATTGCAAAAATATGTAAATCATACATATGAAATGATAATGCCTAACTAAAATTACTTTGGCCAAAGTTTTCAATAGTTATTGATCTTTAAGATCAATCAAATTCGTACACACCACTTGATCAGATTACCTTCATGTGACATTGATGATGCTAGTAAGTTAGTGAAGTCCGTCTCACTACTTACTTAGTAAGAACAATATAAGATTTGGTTTATATATATATATATATATATATATATATATATATATATATATATATATATAACCAACATATTCATACAGATTTCTTCTTACTAGAAGGTATAAAACATGCTAAACATAGGAATAATCAAAATGCATACATTTAGTATGTTAAATGTATGAATGATTCACCACTATATTATTTGTCACATAAATAATAATAATCAATACAAGTACAGTTCCTACCATTCAGGTATATTACACATTAGACTGCATATTTATAATTTTGATAAGTAGATACAAACATTGTACATTCTATGACAAACAATCATAGTCCAGCATTTTCATGTACACTCTACTTAATTTCAACAGCCAATCATAATAAAGGATTCATAAATCTAATGAAAACATAATCTTCCGTTAAAACAACTAGTTACCATTCTAGGAGACTGTATTCATTTGGATATAGTTTCCCATCCCTCAGAATCCTATAACAGATATAGTCACATCTTTATATGTTGTATATGCATATGAGTATCTAGGTATTCATATCAATGTTTTCCATGAGCATCTGTACATCCTAATTATATTCATAACATGTACTACATATAACTACACAACAATATATAAATACTTGTTTTATCACACTAATAGTAACTTCTATTTTTTATTCATAAGTTAATAATCAGGGTCTATCAACAAAATTTAACATTTTATGAAACCTTGTTCCTATGCAATTATTTCCAAGTCATGAACCCATTTATGACAAATAGAGGATACATTTCATGATGGCTTACAACTTCTAATAGATATAAGACAAGCAGAGAGCATAATTCATGGTAGCAAGCACCTCTGAATAGATCAAAGATGCAAAGGCAATTCAAGTTAATCAAATAACATTAACTCAACCCAAAATTTAAAATGCACCAACAAACATTGATACATGGACTAGAATGTAGGGTCGACCTTAACGGTCTCAAGAAGAACAAGGGCAGTCATCAAAATTATTAAGAGTAATAAAAGATAACACACCTTTGAAATCGACTCAAATGATTTAAATTAAGCTTGCAGTTTATAAAAATTATGAATATAACCTAACATTCACTTCATGTCATGCCCGTTCAGGTTTAATTAAAAACAAAGGGCTAACATTAGCTTGAAATGCCATTCGAGCCAATATCCCTTTGATTGGTTCCCCAAAGAACCAATTTTGTAGACAAGATATTGTGCCTAATCAAAGTTACTCACATAGGGCATATATTTAAATAAAAGCTCTAGTTTCCATAAGTAGATTTAATTTCTCATGAGGGCAAAAGGTATATTTCATACAATAACATAGAGATGTTACATAATTAAATCCTATATATGATCTACTTGAAGCTCATATGATTTATAATCCATATACTATCAACTTATATATCATATCATCTAATAATAACATCTACTTTAAGTCCTATATAATCTAAGTATCCTCGATAATCCTATCAAGATCACAATAGATGGTATAACAGATAGATTATCAGCTAATAACCGCTCAATATCATATCGGTTATGAGCTCAAATTATAATAATTAGAATAAATGATATCATAACATATCAATAGATGGTGCGGGATTTATTTCCCAATCATAACATATGATAATAGTCTCTTAGTGGGGATATTGATCTTTAAAAACTACTAAAACATATCATGTAAACCACACCATAGGTTCAGAATCATGCTACATTGCATGTAAACTGAACACAACACAAACTTAGAAAACTGAACATATCAATACTACATGTAACATCTAACTTAACATATCAAATACTATGCTGCATCTAACTTGTAAACAAAACATTAACTTGGATACCTCATATCAATAGTTTCCTTCTTGTCATATATATCAACACTAATTAATGTTTGTATACCATTATGCTACGCTATCAAATATTTGCATATCGGTTTTATAACATTATGCTATTTAATATCATTACACTATTAAATATCTGCATATTAGTTTTCTAACATTATGCTATCTAATATCATTATGCTATGAAATTTCATTATGCTATCTGACTTAACGTAATGTCTGCATATCAATTTTCTATCTTGACATATCTAATACTACGATGCATGTGTCAAGTTAGTGTAGATAATATAATACTTACAGAGATATACAACCAGTAAGTTTGCTATGCAGATAGTTATCTGTGTATTTGAATCACTATTTTTAGAAGCTTTAATATACAGATATATTATTGTATTAATTTATAAGGCTCTTGAAATGTTTTTCCTTTGATCGGATGTTATAAATCCAATATTATTATCTGATAATAACATTCAACATCTTGGTTCTGATACCGTTGCCCTATACTCCTTTCCAATTCAACTTCCATTTTTATAGAAATTTAATCAGGAACCATTGATTTATTTCACTATGGATAGTTCGCTTATTCATCATACTAAATTCGCTAAGCATTATATACACTTCTCCATATGATATTTTAACATCATACAACAAACTATCATAGTTTCTCATACCTATCGTTGTTCTAAATATTAAAATCATACAACATAATTATTTACCAAATAAGGTAGGCACATTTCTTAGTATGCAATACACAATGTTTGCCATACACACAACAAAAAAAAACATAATGATTACATAGTGTATATATAAGGTGTATGATTTACATGTCAGGCATAAAAAATAGATACCTATCTTATGATCTCGTAATTATGGAATTATAGAATACTTTAGCATATAACTTATACATAAATTACTTGTACAAGCTATACTTAAAAATTAACATCCGCTATACATGTAATTATACATGTGGTAATTACCACATGTAACATAGTGGGGATAGCCAAAATTATGCATATAGCTTGTACAATAATTTGACTTTAAGTTGGCCAAAGTAATTACAGTATGGCATAAAAACATATACAATCATTACCAGATAAAACATAAAAATAATCATCAGTACATGCTATATATATACAAATAATTATACTTACCTTACTTTGACCTATGGCTCACATAGTAGAATTCTTTGCTTTTTCCTTTCTCCTCTTCGTTCAATTTTCTAACCTCTTCATTTTTTGATCTGTTTCTATTGCTTCTTACGTTTTCATAGTGCTAAAATCTGCAAAGTCCTTGGCTTTAAAAGCCCACCTTTCTTCTCCAATTGCACCCCTCTCTCCCTTTCCATGAATAGCATATTCCCCCTTTAAGGCTTGCCTAGCTTTCTTTCCTTTAAAGTGCTCTCTCTCTCTCTCTCTCTCTCTCTCTCTCTCTCTCTCTCATTTTTCCTAAACCCCAAGTTTTTTCTACTTTATTTGTTTTATTCCTTTTTACATTTTTTCCTATTTGTATTTTTTTTTTTTTATCATAGTACATTTACTAATTATAATAAAATCACGTTATTTATAATAATATGACTTAAAATAAATAATCATAATGACTTATTCATAATAAGACTAATGTAAGGTCAATTTCATTCCATTATTAAAAATGGTAAATCATAAATATTATAACTAAACATGATGTTTAGGCAAGATGTGGTAGTAACCAGGTACTAATCACACAAATTTTCATTTTTTAAAACATTAATAGTCATGAACACATTAGCATGATATAAACACAATCACACAATATTAATTCATCTAAGCATAAATTTGAGCTAACACACACATATGCAATTATCCAAATGCATATAGCATCAAAACACACTAATGTTAACCATTCAATCTATGCATTTAATATGTACTTTCTAACATGGTGTGTGTAGGGTTCTAGCCATTCCTCTATCATCCCTCGATACCTCCATCTACGTCACCCTCTCCAATGATGCTCTCCCTCTGTCATGCTCTAAGGGATGAATCTCTCCTTTATCAAACTCATGATAAATAGGTAGTTAGTCTATAACATCGTGACATATGTCATAAAATACTACTAAAATAACAAATGAACATGATCTTAATGTAAGAATATACAATATAACTAACTCATAATAATGCCATCATGAAATCAAAGCATCACACAACTATCCCATAACAACATATGACTTACAACTTAATCAAAAGATTAATCAAATTATCAACTATAAAAAATCCATGAGTAATCAAGTAAATTTATTTGGTGAGGAATTAAGATGTAAGATCCTTCCCCCTAAAGTTGGTCATCATTTCGATGACACTTATTCAAACATAAGTTCTGAATTAACAACATTATTTAACGGGAAAATAACATAGTATGAAGCAACAAATCATGTAAATAAATATGGAAATCACTTGTAGAACTTATCATAATCCTTCCAAGTAGCACTATCCTCTGTGTATTGGTCCCATAAGACCTTACACTGTAACATCTCCCTATTACACAAATAAAGTTTGCGAGTGTCAATTACTCTGATTAGTTCTACCATGACCACCCCTGTGTCTAGAACTGACAAAACATTCCAGTCCAACACATGTGAAGGATCAACTATATACTTTTTAATATAATATACTTTTTAATATAAGAAACATGGAAGACATTATGTAATAGAGCTAGGGTTGGTGGCAATACAAGCCTATACACTACATGATTGACCACTTCGAACACCTCAAAGGGTCCCACATATTTCAATGATAATTTTACTGACTTATCAAATTTAATATTCAACCATAAGTACATGAAGTCATCATAAAATCCAAAAACAAATGGCCAAGGAGAGTTTCACCAAGCCTCCCAGCCCTTCTGCACACCTCTCTAACCTAGAGAGTATTTTTCTCATTCATAAGAAAAGTGTTTAGAGAACCTAGCTAGAATGATGTGTATAAGTCAATACCATCGTTACTTTGCGTAGCTTCTGATAAATATGACATGTCAATACTACCGCTACTTCATGTAGCTCTTGACAAGTATGATGATGAATAAGGATTAGAAATAATATATTTTCAATGTATATAAAATTAAGAAATAAACATTCCTTAGTATACATGCATATAGCCATATGACTAAATTTGACAAGTCCCCCTTGCTAAATCATAGATTCAACAAGCTCCCCTTATCAGATCCAAACTCTATAACTATCGAGTCAATGTGAGACTAACTAAGATCCACTCCCATCTCTTAGTACTCATGTTCCTAATTCACCACTTGTCCCTTAGGCGTCCATGACTTAATGATCTCTAAAATGTGTACATGGTTCAATGAATCACAAATCCATACTAACAGATCCTAGAGTGCAATGATATCTACTAAATAATTCAAGTTGTTTCAATATCCATCACAAAAAAAAGCATACAAACATTCCATAATTGCATTAAGTTGCCATTAGCCCAAACATAACTAGCATCAAATTTCACAGTTTAACCTATCTCTATTATATTCAAAGCTAGGAGGAAATAATGTTAAAATTAACATAACAAATGAAGGCTAATGATCACACCATCCTTAAAACCTTATAAAGGGAACAAGTGAGACAATGCCTCCCCTCTTGCTTGACTAGTTACACAACAAGTTAAAAGCTTATCTCAACCCCTTAAACTAGCAATATGTTCCGCACATCTTATTCCATACTTGCTCTAGGCAAAAGACACATAAATGTCTCTTCGAAACAACATGTTTTAAGAAATATAAGAATAATACCCATCTAATCAAGGGTGAAGCATAACATGATGATTATATTCAACTTATAAATATTAATCCATAACCAATATAAATTCAAGGTTCACCACTCACGTGGTCAAAGTTCACAAGTTTAGATAAAGTAACACTAGAAAGGGTGACTCTAAAAATCCATGAGTGGAAATTAGGGAACTATCATCTCAACAACAACAAACTCTTAAATACCCTAACATGGTATTAATAAAATACCGTAACCCAAGTTTCCAAAATCATTGCACACTTACCAAACCTGTAAGTGTACTATCACAACCTATTTTCACAATCGAAAGGAAAAATATTAACCACTTAGAAGCATCAATCCATTCCATTCCTAAAACTTCTCTATCAATAAGAAGTATAATACATTATCCCATGATCGCTAGGGATATTGTCAAAACAACATTTTAGAAACAAGTTTTCGATTAAGGGAACACTTAATCAACATCATGAAAATATGAATCCACTTGGTGGGCTTATAATGATGTCAAATGAGGGTGAGAGAGTAACAACTCACCTTTGTGCTATCTATGTGAGATGACACCTCTTTTCAATCTACATAAACATATGGGGTGCCAATTTATGACTAAACTCCTAACACATAGGAATCCTCAACAAAGATAAGTACACTTCACTACAAGGGGGGTTCCCACCACACTAGGTGGTGCCAATCCATGAGTGGTCTTTTAGGATTCCCTCTCCTAGGATTAATGTGCATAAGACACAAAAATATATCTAAAATGCACATATTCTTAAGCGAGAAGCATTCCATGCATTTTGAACACTTAGAATACAAAACACAAGTGGTGAAGGTGACTTGGTTACCAAGTAAAGATGTAATCATTCTCGAGGTGTTTGATCTAAGTGATTAAAAATATTGGAGGAATCTCTTGTTCATGACTCATGAACTATGCTATGCACTCACCTGCCCAAACATCATATACAACCATCACCATCGAGACACTCGATAAACCAACCCTTTAACAACTCTAAGAGGGTTCAAGTGCTCTTACAGGGACACACTCAATGTACCACACAACATTTCATGGAATCAACTATCAATCCTCATCACTTCATAAAATAGGTCACATATGATTATGCCTTATCCTATCTATAATTCCCTTCTGTTATCCTAATGTTCCACACATCAGATGATTCAGTTAAAATAGGTTCTTAGGCAATTCAGACCTAAGATCTTTAATAGAGGCTAGTTGAATTTTAGTGCAACTTGTATATTAAAAAAAAACAATGCCTTCCTAGCAAAGGAAGAGGAAAGACCTTGCTTCAAAGAGTCTAAATACAAAATACACTCTTAAGAGATGAAGTTATTTGATCAAATGTAAAATTCATCCATATAGGTAAACATAATTCCAAGAATCATGGATGTCTATTACCTACAACAATAATCAAGCCATACATGAGGATCTACTAAATCTCACAACTCCAATCATGGTGTAACATGATTCTGCACTGAGGCACTACAAGTCCTAAATACACTTCACTTACCCAGTACAATACTCCATGTCATTAGGTTCTCCATACGTGGGTACACCCTATGTTCTTGCATCCCGAGGGTTTTCCTGATTGGTGGGATGCTCTTTAGGTACATCCTACAATGCTTCCTATTCATGGCTGTGAGAATCTAATCTAACTTTGTTGTTTGCTTAGTGGCAAATCGGTTAGGATCAAATGGAGGGTTATTGTCATTGACATTTAAAACATCCTTTTTGGTATTCTAGCTTTCACCATTCTTCTTTTTGGTAAACAGAAGGATACAAAAATGCTAATGGACTCATTAAGTCCTAGAGTTTGACCTGCATTTTTGATACCACATGTAACATCCCCACTGGGATCGACTTAGAATAACACAATTTTTTTTAATTTAATCAACGTATTCTTTCATTAAAATTCACCACAAGAATCTAATCAGTGATCTAGATAAAACAATATAATTATGATAACTATAAAATAAGCATGTGACATCTATACATCATTGACAACATATGAACCACATCATAACTGAATATAGAAATTAATTACAAATGTCTAGCCACGATTAGTACAATGATATATATATATATATATATATATATATATATATTATTGTCAATGTACAAATAAGTAAATAATTTCATCTCATGAAGGATAATGTCTCAATAATAATAAATCTAATATAATATACAAGATACAAGATATAAGGCTCCACGGAGCATGAGTTCCTCGAACTCCAATATCTATGACAATCACAAGTGTCATCTCTAAATAAGTATTGATGTGTGGGCAGTGCACCTGAGTTGGTCTAATGGTGAAGAACATGTACTTCCAAAAGGGAAATTATAGATTTTAATCTTATAGGGAGTAAGGTATGCACACCTTCATGAAAAGTATCCACATGCAATTGGCTAACTGGCTCGGTATTCAATTCGATGGGGGTCAGCAAGTGGATTGAAACCTGTGTTCAATGCGATGAGGCATTCCACAATCCATGGCTAGGGATACTATTCACCACTGGTTTGGGCATTCTAGTTATAAAAATATTTGTATCCAAACTTTCATTGAAGAGATGGGGGTGTATTGGTATTAACTTTAGAATGTAAAATACTGGTTTGATAAGAATATTAGTATTTTGATATCGGCCAGTTATGGCCATTGATGTAATCAGTTCAGTTGCTTCTTAAAAGCTACATATATATCTAAAAAAAGTATTGATATGGGGAGGGAGAGGATCATCTGAGTGCTTTTCCACACCAACCATGGAACATCAATCCCCTGCATGATCCCCCATTAGGGAATGGCCCTCCCTTTGTGGATGAGTAGATAGTAATGATGTGGGAATCCAAAGAGACAAGCGAGTACCCATATGCTGTATAATTTATAAGAACATGTAGTGTACCATAAATAATTCTATTCTAACATGATGTCGCATAAACATGTAAATCATACATATGAAATAACAATGTATGACCAACATTACTTTGGCTAAAGTTTTCAATAGTTATTGATCTCTAGGATCAGTCAAATTCATACACACCACTTGATGATGCTAATAATCTAGTGAAATCTATCTCACTAGTTACTCAGTAATAACAATGTGAGATTAAGTTAACATATATATAGCCAATAGATTCATACATATTTCTTCCTACTAGTAAGCACAAAACATGCTAAACACATGAATAATCAAAATGCATACATGTAATCTATCAAATGTATGAATGAATCACCACTATATTATTTATCATATAAATGATAATAAGCAATACAAATACAGTTCCTACCATCCATGTATATTACATATTATACTGCATATTTCTTTTTGTAAGTAGATATGAACATTGTACATTCTATGACAAGCAATCATAGTCCAAAATTTTCATGTACACATTACTAGTTATAATAAAAGAGTCATAAATATAACAAAAACATAATCTTCCATTCAAACAACTAGTTACCATTCTAGGAGACAGTATTCATATGGATATAGTTTCATATCTCTCAAAATTATATGACAGATATAGGCACATCTCTATATGTTGTATATGCATATGAGTATCTAGGTCTTCATATCAATGTTTTTCACGAGCACGTGTACATCTTA
The DNA here is from genome assembly GCA_037957365.1 of Torreya grandis. NCBI lineage: Eukaryota > Viridiplantae > Streptophyta > Pinopsida > Cupressales > Taxaceae > Torreya > Torreya grandis. Next base: position 909,808 of record JARHVA010002590.1, on the reverse strand, counting down.
ATTATATTCATAACATGTACCGCATATAACTTCTCAATAATATATAAATACTTGTTTTGTCACACTAATAGTAACTTCTATTTTCTATTCATAATTTAATAATCACGTTCTATCAATAGAATTTAATATTTTATAAAACCTTGTTCCTATTCAATTATTTCCAAGTCATGAACCCATTTATGATAAATAGAAGATACATTTCATGATGGCTAACACGTTCTAATAGTATAAGACAAGTAGAGGGCATAATTCATGATAGCAATCACCTCTGAATAGATTAAAGATGCAAAGGCAATTCAAGTTAATCAGATAGCATTAACTCAGCCTGAAAGTTGAAATACACCCACAAGCATTGATACATGGACTAAAATGTAGGGTCGACCTTGATGGTTTCAATAAGAATAAGGGCAATCATCAAAATGATTAAGAGTAATAAATGATAGCCCACCTTTAAAATTGACTCAACTAATTTAAATTAAGATTGGAGTCTATAAAAATTATGCATATAACTTAACATTAACTTCATGCCATGCCCTCTTAGGGTTAATTAAAAACAACAGGCTAACATTAGCTTGAAATGCCTTTCTAGCCAAGATCCTTTTGATTGGTTCCCAAAAGAACCGATTTTGCACACAATATATTGTGCCTAATCAAAGTTGCTCACATACGATATATATTTAAATACAAACTCTAGTTTCCATAAGTAGATTTAATTTCTCATGAGGGAAAAAGGTATATCTGGTACAATAACACATAGATGTTACATAATTAGATCTTATATATGATCAACTTGAAGCTCATATGATCTATAATTCATATACCATCAAATTATTTTTGAATATATCATATCATCTAATACAACTAGCTACTTTAAGTCCTATATAATTTAAATATCCTCGATAATCCTATCAAGATCCCAATAGATGATATAACGGATAGATTATTAGCTAATCAACTCAATATCATATCGATTATGAGCTCAGATTATAATAGTTAGAATAGATGATATCATAACATATCAGTAGATGGTGTGGGATTTACTTCCCAATCATAACATATGATAATAGCCTATTAGTGGGGATATTGTTTTAAAAAAAATACTCAAGCATATCATGTAAACAACACTATAGGTTTAGAATCATGTTACACCATATGTAAACTGAACACAACAATAACTTATAAAACTAAACATATTGATACTACTTGTAACATCTAGCTTAACATTTCAAATACTACGTTGCATCTAACTTGTAAACTGAACACTAACTTGGATACCTCATATTGACAGTTTCCTTCTTATCATACATATCAACACTAACATAATGTCTACATATCATTACGCTACACTATCAAATATCTGTATATTAGTTTTCTAACATTACACTATCATTAAGCTATCAAATATCATTACACTATCTAACTTAATGTTATGTTTGCATATCAATTTTCTATCTTGACATTTATAATACTATGTTGCATGTGTTAAGTTAGTGTAGATAATATAATACTAACATAGATATACAAGTAGTAAGTTCGCTCTGCAGATAGTTATCTGTATATTTTGATCATTATTTTTAAAAGCTTTAATAAATAGATATATCACAATATTAATTTATAAGGATTTCAAAACATTTTTCCTTTGATCGAATGTTATAAATATGATATTATTATGTGATAATAACATGCAACATCCTGGTTATGATATCGATGCCCTATACTCCTTTCTAATTCAACTTCCATTGTTATAGAAAGTTAATCTAGAACCATTGATATATTTTGCTATGCATAGTTTGCTTATTCATCATACTAAATTCGTTGGGCATTATATACACTTCTATATATGATATTTTAACATCATACAATGAACTATCATAGTTTATCATACCTATCATTGTTCTAAATATTAAAAGTGCATGCCATAATTATATACCAAACAAGGTAGGCACATTTCTTAGTATGCAATGCACTATGTTTGTGATACACACAACAAAAAAACATAATGATTACACAACATATAGATAAGGCATATGATTTACATGTTAGGCATAAAAAACATACACCTATATTATGATCTAGTAATTATGGAATTATGGAATACTTTGGCATATAGCTTTTACATAAATTAATTATACAAGCTATACTTAAAATTTAATATCTGCTATACATGTGGTAATTACCACATGTAACATAGTGGGGATAGGCATAATTATGTATATGGATTGTATAGTAATTTGACTTTAAGTTAGCTAAATTAATTACAATATGGCATAAAAAACATATACAATCATTACCAGATAAAACATAAAAACTATCATCGGCACATGCTATATATATACAAATCGATGTACTTACCTTACTTTGGACTGTGACTCACATAGTAGAAGACTTCTTCACTTTTTTTTTTTATCCTCTTCATTCAATTTTCTAACCTTTTCATGTTTTGATCCATCATTGTTGCTTCTTACATTTTCATAGTACTAAAATCTGCAAAGTCTTGGCTTCAAAAGTTCACCTTCCTTCTCCAATTACACCTTATCTCCCTTTATATGAATAACATATTCCCCCTTTAAGGCTCACCTAGCTTTATTTCCTTTAAAGTGCTCTATCTCTCTCTCTCTCCTCTCTTGTTTTTTATTTTTCCTAAACCCCATTTTTTTTCTACATTATTTGTTTTATTCTTTTTTGATGCTTTTTCCTATTTGTATATTTTTTATTATAATACATTTACTAATTATAATAATATCACTTTATTTATAATAATATGAATTAAAATAAATAAACTCTTAAAATAAATAATCATAATGACTTATTAATAATAAGACTAATGTAAGTTCAATTTCATTTTGTTATTAAAAATGTTAAATCATAAATATTATAACTAAACACGATGGTTAGGCAAGATACAATAGTAAACAGGTACTAATCACATAAATTTTCATTTTTGAACACATTAATAGTCATGAATTCATGACATAAATGCAATACACAAGATTAATTCATCTAAGCATAAATTTGAGCTAGCACATACATATGCAATCATCCAAATGCAAATAACATCAAAATGCACTAACATTAACCATTCAAAATATGTATTTAACATGTACTTTCTAATGTGGTATGTACAGGGTTTTAGCCATTCCTATGTCATCCCCCAATACCTCCATCTACATCACCTTCTTCGATGATGCTCTCCCTTCATCATGCTCTGGGGGATGAATCTCTCTTATGTTAAACTCATGACAAGAAAGTAATTAGTCCATAACATCGTGACATATGTCATAAAATACGGTTGAAATAATAAATCAATATGATCATAATGTAAGAATATACAATACATCCAACTTATAGCAATGTCATCATGAAATCAAAGTATCATACAATTGTCCCATAACAACATACAATTTATAGATTAATCAAATAATAATGAAATCAAATTACCAACTATAGAAAATCCATAGATAATCAAGTAAATTTGATTGGTGAGGAATCAGGATGTAACACTTCATGACATTGGATGGTCTAACTGTTGGTGGATACACAAAACAAAAAAAGTAAAAGGACTCTGCAAGCCCTAAATTATAAAGCAAGGTAATTTTGATATAATTTTTTAGGGAACAATAAGGATTCAAACAAATCTGATAATACTAAACAAATTGAGGCAAAATATAGTGAGAACTATAAATTGTACCTATTGGTGAAGGCTGTAGAGAAGTAAAGCTATTTTTTAGAGAAAGATGTAGCAGTGTTCACCCATTCATCAAATCCGACATATGCTAGTGCCAAATAAAAATGATCTCTATACTCTAGACTTGCCATTTTTGGATGCCTCTGTAATTATTTCCAAATCTAATTGTGCAAATTAATTTTGTGCTTTTGTTACCACAATGTAACGTCGTGTCTCTTACACTTCCGACCAACCATAATTAACAGCCCCAAGATTTGTATCTTTTGGCAAAAAATCATCTAAAAGGTGCAAAGTAGATGAGTTTTTCCCCAAAGCTGAGGAATAAATTTAATATTATTTAATTTTTCATAATAACATCAGGACTGCAAAATGACTTTGTCATTAACTGTGTTTTGATTTTGGTGGATTATAGTTGGTGTTCAAACTTGAGGATATTGTTGAGTAGTTTTTTATTTTTAATATGAAAATAGGTTGATTTCCCCAGGAAATTGCTCATGTCTCATAATTTTAACCAATCATACATGAAAAAATAATTTAGCACTTATTTTTTACAACACTATTTCAAAACTAAAGCTAAAACCTAACAATATGGAAAAATAATTTTTTTTATTGGTGGCATGGATTTCAATACAAAATAAATTGATTTAGAGGATTACAACAATACCTCCTTGCAGCAAGTATTAATACATGATTGAGATGCCAAATTTACCTAGAAAAATTAAAAGATATTTAAAAAGGTTGGGATTTTACTAACAATGCCCCCAAAGTAATTAATAATGGTTAAATTGCATGTATATTGGTGTGTTTTGTCATATTTAGTCAGGTCTCTCTTTTTCTTCTAACATGTTTCTCTCTCCTTTTTTGTTTATATTTTTTCCATATTGTTCAAAGTGTCGGTGGCAATTTTGAGTTCATTTGGAGTACCCACTATCCTCTTGGCCTTGTCTTTCCAATTTTTCAAACTAAGGGTGAACTTGTCCCCTTCATATCATCTTTTTTGCTTTTCAACTATTAGATGTCCATTTGGCATGAATTTAGTGTGTTTGTCTATTTATCGATAATTAGTTTTAATTATGGATTATTGGCATGTTTTATCATATTTAGTTAGGTCTCCCTTTTCCTTCTAGCCCCTTTCTCTCTCGTTTATTTGTTTATGTTTTTGCTACATTGTCCAAAGTGTCGCTGGCACTTTTAGGTCCATTTGGTGTGCCCAAGGTCCTCTTGGACTATCATTTGGGTCTTTCAAAGTAAGGGTGCACCATCCCCTTCATCTCATCTTTTTAGCTTTTCAATTATTGAATGTCCATTTGGCACCAATAGGATCTTGATATGAATTCAATTTGTCTACAAATACACATGCATTGTAGTTCATTTAACATGCAAAGCATACATACATTATATAACAGTCATTCATAGAGAATATATTGAATACCCGCAAGCATTCTAAAGAGATCAAGCAATCATTACAATAATTAACATTGTGGCAAACAAATTCATGTTAAAGCAATCATTGAAAGGAGGGATGACACACTGCACACCTCTAGGTTTTTTTATGTTACTAGAATTGTTATTTATTATCCAATTTACTACTTTTCAATATATTATTATTGTTTATGGGGTTGATAATTTCTTTGCTTCAATAATTTGTGTTGGTTATGCCTTATTGTGATTTTGACTATTAACAATAACGAGGATACCCAGAGGGAAATTTTAAATAGTCAAATATTATTAAGTAGCAATAGCACCTGTGTCAAGGGACTATAAAGCAAAGATTGGTTTAAATTATTTCTTGTTTTGTTAAAGATGTTTTAACTAGTACTAGAGGTTTTCATCTGTCATTAAAAGCATACTGAAATTAGTAACACTTGCAGTTTAAAATGCCAACAAATGGAGATACAAGGTTTAAGATGATGGGAGATCATGGTCTATTACTTCCCTAAAGATGGACTCAGGTAGTTTGTATTTGAATTTATATGTGTGTTTCATTTTCTAAAGGAATATGACAAGTTGTAGGGTATGAACAAGTATGTCTTTAAATCATAACTTCCTAACATGACTTAATTGTAATGGTTATGGAATTGTATACCTGCCATGCAGACATGGACATTATGTTTCACCCATTTGGGGCCTGGGTTTATATTTTGATTCCAAAATGGTCATGTTTTCAAGAACATTATAAATTCATGTGCATATGTACGAATTGAAAAATAAATATCATTAAAAAAAGAGTTGTCAACTTTTATTAGATCATTTACATAGTTATCTTCAATAATATTAATTCTAATGAGAATATGACACAAACAATGATAAAAAAGGTAGGATCAACTTGGTTAAATGTTGAAGGGTTCATGTCTTGAATAAGGATTGAAATACACTCACCTACCCCATAACCACTTTGTGCCATCCATGCCCCTTCATAATCCCTTTTTGTGTGATGGTCAAATTAGGGTGCTCCAAAAAAAATTGGTGTAGAGCTCTATAAAAGTAAGAAATCCCAAAAATTAAATTGAGAAATAAACCTCAGTTTGTAATGGTAAATAACTCTATAGTGTATACATGGGGGCATAGAAAGGAAAAAAGGACAGTGTTTGTAAGTTCTAAACACAAAATTTATCAAAAAAAGCTTTGTATAAACTTTTCTACAAATAATACTTGAATTATATTTCTACATGTCTTTATGTAATCAAATTCCCATTCTTACATAGATCCCAATACACAAAGACTTTTCCAAACAAATAAATAAAAACCATAATATGTGTTGACAAAATGCACACTTCGATAGGCAGCTCTATTTGACAAAATAAACACATATTTATTCCTCTTCAGACTCTCTCTCTCTCTCTCTCTCTCTCTCTCTCTCTCTCTCTCTCTCTCTCTCTCTCTCTCTCTCTCTCTCTCTCTCTCTCTCTCTCTCTCTCTATAAGTAAATAAATAAAATCATGGCCATATGTAAAGGAGATGATTTGAAAGATTTTATTTATTATAATTTTACACGATGCCACATGTAGTTCAAAGGTGTCTATAAATTATATCATGTATGAAATCACACTTTTACAAGCTACCACATGCAGATCTAGTTCAAGGTCTATAGATTACATCATGCATGTAGATTCATTATCACTAACCATGGAAGAAAAAACAAACTCAAGCCTCAAAAACCTGGTTAGTCTTATCCCTCAAAGTAAGGGTGCCCTAGTTGTCATTAAATTATCCTTAATTAGCATGCTTCATAAACATAATAATAACCATGATTAAAATCCATTTGTTTCATGCAAGATCCTTGTTTATCATAGTGTCCTTAGAGGTTTTCTATTTTATATTCAAACTCACATGATCTCTTCCCCATGTGTTGGTGATAAGCACTAAACTCTAGAGCCATCCAAAGAAGCATGATGCTAGGGGACCATAGTAGAAAATAACTGAACATGATATCAAAAATCTTGACATTTTCTAATGGAATCTCCCTTTATTTCTTCTTCTTTAAATTTTTGGTATGTTTTAGGAAGTTGGACTATATAGAAACCAGCCACCGCTTTGTAAATGCATGCCATCTCCTTAGGTGGAAATAAAAGTCTGCATTGATTGGTTTATTTTTATTACTCCAATACCATATTGTACAATATTAAGATTTAGACTATCCACACCCAAAACACACTATTATCAACTATCCATTCTTAGATATACTAGATATGTGCACCAACATACATTGATATAATTCATCCAAAGCTATGAACCATACATTTTTAACTTCACCATAGCAATTAATCTTACATAATAACTTAGGATGTTATTCATTTGAGGCATCAACTGAAACAATTTTCTTTGTAAGGTAAAAGTCCCTACAAAATATGACTAAGGTGTTCAACCCAACTTCCTAATATCCAAACAAAAGCTTCATATTATCAAAGCATTCAATTCCCATATAAAAAACAAACTGTTAAGCTAAAGGAATGCATTCAATGCAAACATATCATCATATTCAAATATTTTGCATGCATATTTAAATACACAATTAAAAAATGCATCAATAAACGATCAATAGGTTCCCACTTTTATTGCTAAAAAACGTGCAAGCTTAAACAACATGCATAAACTTAGTATGTGCTAATATTGAGTCAAATTTGTCAATGTTTTTATTGATTCCCCTTGATGGAACACCAACTAATGTTGACTCCCTTCATGGATCACAAACTAAAACCGTTCTTTATTCAACATCTATTTTCCTTGGGGCTCACTACCACCTCAGAATGCGTCATTGCCTTTCTAGTTCTATGTCACCCTAGAATGTATGCCATACATGTTAGCAACCAAGTTCAACATTTGAATATAATAGAACACGCATGATTATCCTTGTTGTTCCCTTATTTTCTTGAACTCATTTTTCATCCCTTTTTTTTAGCATATTGGAATTCCCATTTTCCCATACTAGATTGATTGAAATTAGATTAATCATTTGCAAGCAAATTAAAATTGGAAGTAGCATTCACCATCAACATAAGGAAACCCTCATCTGATTTGGCTAAGCTTTCCCCCTTACTTTGACTTGTCAAATGATATTGTGTCAAATAATATTAATGTCAAATAATATTATGATAAATTAAATGATATGTCAAATGATATTTGTAAATTGAATAATAACTTCTAAGATTGATTATTTGGAGGTGGAAGGTTGAATAATAATGTATTTTCAACACTTCAATTATAATCATACAATGTCAATACCATCCACTACCAATCTCAATCTCAATCATGCAACATGTTACTTACTACACATAACCCCCTATAAACCCTTTTACACATCTTCATCTATTGTAGACTGAGCCCCCATACAAAAAATCCCTTTTAGATGATGGGAAAATTTAGTCCTGACATTAAGCCTTGACCTGCCACTCTGGAGAATTTATGTTATACCAATTTAGTTTTATTGAACACATGAAACACTCTCATAAGGATTATGGGTGTCAATGAATTGAATGTGCACAATTCAATGCATGAAAAAATGGAGCGTGCCTTATGGATAATGACGATTGTAGGATATTTTATATACTTGATTGCAAAAATGAAGCCATGAAGATTTTTAAAGCAGTGAATCTTTTTGTATTCACCTAGTCTTGTCTCCTTGGTATCGATCATGTCCAACTAAGCAACAAATAATTATTTCAACACTTCACTTATCAACATGTAATGTTAATGCCATCCACTACCAATGTCAATCTCAATCATGCAACTATAATAATGAGTGTGGGTTGAAATAGCCACCACACATGTTGCTTACAACACACAACCCCCTATAATCCCTTTTACACATATTTAAATATTGTAGACTAACATTTTCAAGAAATTACTTTTAGAAAATGGTAAAATCTACTCCAGAATCAAGACTTGACCTACCACTCCAAATAGTTTATGTTAGACATGTAAGCAAGGTGGTTCTCTTGAATATTGTCATTGTACATTGTTCTTACTTAGATAAGACAATTTGTAACAATGCAGGATTCCATTTTTCATATTGCTTCTTACTTTAGTTTGTATGTTGTAGTTATTATGGTAAATCAAATGATATTAAGGTCAATGTATATTTGATAATTACCTTATATTATTACCACTAGATTATATTTTTGTTGGTTTCTCAACTCCACCCACTTTTACTACTTATAATTGGATAAAAAATCCTAAAATTCCAAAACCCAATATGATATCCATGCAACTTATATGTTCCCATATAAGTTTCTACTGGTTACACTTGAAGTTTTTTATTATTCTAACCCCATATGCCTGTTACCAAATATTTATGCATGACCTCATCTTCTCCAAGTTTGGTGATTATGAAGGTTTGCATGTCCTCTAAAATCTTGAACGTTTTCCCTACCACCATAGTCTTCTCACACACCAAGTTGCTCAAATAGTGCATTATATTTAAAGTAAAGTTTAATGGGATAGTTTATGTTTATGACATTGAATGTAAAATGAGACCCATGGTAGTTCAACAAAACAATATCAAAATATGAAAAATCATACCATGTGTGTCGCACTCTATCTTTTGCACTGGTATCTCACTCGAGATGAAACTACACAAACAACTTGCAATATAATTATTATGTTTAATGTCCAGATTAAGATCCAAAAAGTTTCAAATCTAACAATAATTGCCTCACAACATAAACATCTCAACTTCCTTATTTGTAATATCTCCCAAGATTTTAGATACATGGTATGATTTATTGAGGCATAAGACCCTTTAACACCATGAGTCACTTCAATTTTTTGTCATCTTTGCTTGTCTAAGCATATATCCATCTTAGAATTTCCATTACTTATAATATATTCATGCTCTCTTTATTTTGTAGAGCTTGTAGGATTGAAGAACAATAGTGTTAAATGCCATAATAGATTGTTTATATGTCCATAAATAAGTTTATGCTAGTTGCACTTGAATTTTTGTATCCTTCCCAAGAATTAAAGACCTCATGCACACTTTCCTTCTCAAAACTTTCCTATCTCTCAGCTATCATGTTTATGTTTTATTTCATTTGTTCAAAATTTTCAATAAAACATTCAATAACTTCCCACTCTTCTAGATTATCCTCATATTTCTTGGGCATGGTATTGTATTTTTTTCTTGGTTACCCATAGACCTCACACACTTCTTCATTTATACCTTGGAATTGAAACTTATCAAAAATGTATTCAAAGCCTACATATTTTTGTATCATACCTGCCATGAAGTATTTTTACTAATGTAATCTATGTTGGTGCTTAGCTTTATTCTTATAACCCCATATGCATGCTACTAACTCTTTATGCATGGCCTCATCTTCTCTAACTCTGGTGTTTATAAATGTTTACACGTCCTCTAAAATTTTAAACATTTTCCCTACCACCATAGTCTTCTCACATACTAAGTTGATCAAATTGTGCATTATAATTAAAGCAAAACTTAATGGGATAATTTATGTTTGTGACATTGATTGTGGAATGATACCCATGGTAATTGAACAAAATAAGCATTTGAACTAACTTTAACATTTTTATGTGCAACATCTTTTGTGAACTTGATGGGAAATATTCCTCCATCTAGCTTACATAATATCAAAACATGAAAACTCATACCATGCATGTCATAGTTTATATTTTTCATTACGTGTCTCACTTGATATGAAGCTACACAAGTAAATTATAATAGAACTATTATGTTCAATGTCCAAATTAAGATCCAAAAAGTTTCATATCTAGCAATAATTGCCTCACAACATACACATCTCAATCATCTTTTTTATAAGATCTTTTTGGATTTTAGATACATGTTATGATTTATTCAACCATAATACCCTTTAACACCATGACCCACTTCAATTTTTTATCATCTTGCTTGTCCAAACATATATCCATCTTATAATTTCCATTACTTGCAATATATTCATCCTCTCTTTATTTTGTAGAGCTTGTAGGATTGAAGAACAATAATGTTGTCTATCATAATAGATTGTTTATATGTCTATAGATAAGTTTCTACTAGTTACAATTTAAGTTTTTTATCCTTCCCAATAATTGAAGACCTCGTGCACAATTTTCTTATAGTTCTTTATCAAAAAATTCCCATCACTAAGCTATCACAATTATGTTTTATTTCATTTATTGGGATTTTTCAAGAAAACATTCGATAAATTCCCACTCTTATATATTATCCTCATATTTATTGGCCATGGTATTGTATTGTTTTTTTGGTTACCCATAGATCTCACACACTTCTTCTTCATCAATATCTTGGAATTAGAACTTAACAAAAATGTATTCAAAGCTTACGTGTTTTTTTATCGTCCCTGCCATGAATTATTTTTACTAATGTAATTTATGTTAGTGCTTGGATTTGTTATTCTAACCCCATATGACTACTACTAACTCTTTATTTATTGCCTCATATTCTCTAACTTTGATGCTTATGAAGGTTTACATGTCTTTTAAAATAGTGAACATTTTCCCTACCATGAGAGTCTTCTCACACATTAAGTTGATAAAAAATTCATTATAATTAAATAAAATCCTAATGGGATAGTTTATGTTTGTGACATTGAATGTGGAATGATACCCATGGATCATGCTACATGTTTTACGTAAAAGAGGTGAAAGGGAACACTAGATGCAAAAAATATAATTGAATAATAGAGAGAATAAATTAAGAAAAGGGGGGCCTATGATGTTTGAAGCTTTGGATGTACATATTTAACCAATGCATGTGTAAATATAAAGTAATTTAAAATATCATGTTTGAAGTTTTTACAATGATTTGTTAACAAGTGCAATATGTTTAATAAAAAAATGCATCTATTAGTTAGTGTTGGATAGAAAGGTCGAGTTATTCAAATCAATAACATGTTGTTAAGTATATATAATAACATCATTATGGAATATTATAAATTATTACTTGATGAGGGTTGTGTACACTATTCCTATTACATTGCATTGATAGATGGGATTGGTTCATGTTTGTACTTGTCTGATACAAGAGGTAATTATGTGTAAGTGAATTCAAAAGTAGTTGTTGAAATGAAATGGGAGAGGGATGCTCCATAAGGAATCTTGAATCGACTACACAAGGATGTATCTTTTTTATATGTTTTTTTCATGATATTGAGATCCATTGTGCAAATGAAGAACTAAAATAAGAAGCAACACATGAGGAATGAAAGAAACCAGGCCAAATGAGTGTGGATGATTTTGACATGCCTAATTTAGAAGATGCACTTGTAGATTGTTATGAAGAAGAAAAATATTTTGATATTGTGTTTGATTTTGAAGTGCAAAACAATCTCAGTCTTATGCAACACTTTTCTTTTTACACAATATAATGTTTATGTTTCTTCGTTTTGTCATACTCTCCATTATTTTTGGTGAGGTGAAAAATGTTGATTCATTACCATAAACAATATCATGAGATATATGTAATATTATTTTGATAGAAAACAAACTTTTTTGTAATTATGAAACGATGGGTCTTTTTGAACTTAGTAAATTAATGGTACGATGCAACATATTTAGTATGTTTTCATTATTCATGGATGGCATTGTGTGACCTGCCCCTTCACCTCCTTATTAAACTTAAACTTGTTATATTGATATTTTTATTCCATTGCCACTGTGAATCTCAATCACACTACTAAATATCAAATATTGAAAATTTATATGTTGTTCATATATGTTAAATTTATTCATTTAAATAGAACCAGTGTTCATAAATATTGTAGGTATTATTACATCATCATTGTTCATGGTTACACTATTTCATAATTCACAAATGTTTAATATGTATTGGTTTAATGAAACATTTTTCTTATACATTGGATTAGATAGTCAGAAGGTGGGATCAAATTGTACATCTTCCATTTTGAAACCCAAGTAAAGGTTTGTTTGAATGCAGAAATATTAAGTGGGAAAATTTTCTTGACATTAATGGGGAAGACATGTGGGTTACTTGGGTTAAGTAGTAATTAATTAGTTTTGATATATCAAATAAGAAGTTATACATGTAGACACCTAAATTCTACCACATTTAGCATCATAATTAATTTTGCTTAGTATCGACATGTTAACTCAAAAACCACCCTAAATTCAAATTATATCCTAATGTCCACTAACATCATTTCCCTCCCTTTTTTAAATAGTTAATTAATCATGCACATAATTCCACAAAACTAGTTAAAAAATTATAATTTCCAATTCACCAAACCCCTTCCACATTTTTTTCAACCAAGCATTGAGTCATTCAATCATTTAATTAACCTCCATAACCAATCATTGAGTCATCATTAAACCTTTCAACCAACATGGTGAGTAATCTAACCACCTTGACCTGTTCATGAGAAACTTTACACTACTAAGTAACTTCTCCCTTATTTCTCAAACACATGAGGACTTGGTCTCTTCCACTTGGATGAGGATACAAATTCGACTGTCCAAAATTAACATAATCCAATAAATATGGATTTTTTCAACCATCCATCTTCTCACCCAAAAGCCTATAAATTTAAGTGTCATCATCTATCATCATCAACCATTATTAAATTATCTAAGTGCTATAAAAATTACCTTGTGAACTATCATCAAGTTATCGAAGTGCTATCAAAATTACCATGTGAATCATCATCAATATATCAAAGTGTTATTGAAGTCACCTTGTGCATCCATAAGAAAATCAAAAAATTACATCCATATGCTACTTAAATTCCCTCTGCATTGGAGAATGAATTGAGCATCCACATATCACACTACAAGACTAAATTGAAGTTCATCAATGGAGAAGGTGGTTTAATTTGTTGGTAAGATGGTACATTGTAAGTCTGGTTGCTCTGTTTATTTTTATTAAATAGCCCTAACTAAGGTTTTAGTTTAATCTTTAGAATATGAAGTTAATTATTTATTTGATTTCCTAGTTTCTATGTTTTTCTTATATTTTTTGAATTTTTTTCATATTCTATTAAGGTGCATAGTTGTTTAATCTTGGTCTGGAAGATTGTTTTTGTTGTTTGAGGTGTTGTTTTTGGATTTTTTCAAGTTGTATGTTTTTCATAAAACAATGGTTTCATTTTGTATAACAATGGTTTTATATCAAACTTCAACAGTTTTGTGTTGTATATCGGTAGTTTTGTTCCCGTTGATTTTTGCGCATTATTTTTGGTTTTGTCTTTTTGGTTTTCAGTCTTTTTAATTTTTTCATCTTTCTGTCATTCATTTTTTGTCATCTTCTTGAATTTATTTCTTTCTATTTTTTATGTTTTTTTGTCATTCCGTAGAGTAGTAATTTTGTAGCAAAAAATTATGAATTCGTATATTTTGATGAATTTGTTATAAAATTTGGCAAGTTTGTTACAAACTTTAGTGGTTTCATTTTATAAAATAACGATTTTGTAAACAAGGCATATTTTGTTCCTTGTAGCTTTCTTATCTTTTTGTGTGGATATTTTACGTTTTTATCATTTCGTAAAGAACAAATTCATTTTGTTTAACAATAATTTTGTTCCAAATTATTGATTTTTTGTTTTACTCTTTATTTTTTCTTTCATTTTTAGCTAACTTGTAGGTTTTTAGATTGCCCAAGTCTTTTACATATAAACTAACTACTAATTATTTTATGTAGGACAACAAGCCAAAGACTTAAACAGCTAAACCAAAAGATATTTTTATTTTGTGTGCTTATATTTATTTTCATTTCAAGTTTTGATTTATTTATTAAGTAGTAATTAATTAGTTTTATTTCTTAAAAATTTGTTTGTGTGTATTACAAGACATTACATATCTTATTTCCCCATGTCAGATTGGTGACAATCCTTTGAAATCAAAAGTAATTCTTGTAATTTTATATATATCTAAATTATTCTCATGTATGCTCTTTCTTCGCATCATAGTAGTGATTTTTATTGGAAATAATAAATGAGATAATTTCATTTTTTAATTTCTAGTTGACTTTATCGACCATGAATTTCACCACCACATAGTGGATGAAACTCTATGTACTGGTAGAGTATATAAATTAAGGATCAACTGTTTCAATTATCTAAGTGGTTGTGTATTCTAAGTACACTATGATGTCAGGGGGTTTCATTCTCCAATACATAGGGTTTTAATAGCTACCTCAAAGTCTATTTTTTGGTGGCACTCTATTAAAATCCTATGGATGACATATACACATAATGACTAAACCCTTTTGCATCTCATCATACTAAAAGGTATATAGAGGACATATCCTAGGTGAACTTGTGAAATACTTAAGCCTTAATAAGTCATTCAAACATTCAACTTGTGGTGCACCTAAGAGGAGCATATCAATTAGGAAGTTACTCTCAATGTACCCTTAAAACTGGGTTTAGTAGGCTATGTGTTTAGTACTAATTCCATATTCAGTGCTCTAAAATATTAGGTAGACACTATTGAATGGGAAAACAAGAATACATGAGAGCACACAAGTCACTCAATACCCTTGCCTATTTTTATTCTTTTCATGTGGTTTGCGTGTTATATGTCTAGTTAGAACTTGTTTGTAATCTCCTTGTAAAAAAACTAGTAATTAAAAACTTTCTTGTGTGTTGGAAACCAAAGTTGTTTTATAAATACCAAAACCAAGTACTTAATTTTTTCAAGGCAAAATATTAATTTTCAATTGTACCCAAACTTTATCCAAAATAACTGGGAAGAAATAACTCGCTTATCTTACACAATAGTTGTAGTTTCAATTTGAGTCATAACCCATTTTAAGTCAAAATAAAACAATCCACCTTGATTCCAAGCCCATCCCAAGTCAATACCAATCCTAAATCCAAAATCCATCTTGATTTATGGCTCCCAAAACCAATCTCGATAGATACCTATTTGTAAACAAGGATGATCTCATTCTACGAATTATAAAGATAGGTGTTTGTCTTCCTTCTGAATTTGATCCCAATAAATTAGGCCACCTCATTAGTAGGGAATCAAAAACCATCCCATTCCAACATAAACTTACCAATAGTAATTATGTTATCCAAAATCAACCAAATCTCCCCTTCAATAGCTATGATCCCAACACCCTCATGACAACTACAACACAAAATCAATGCTAACATCTAAATTCCAAAATCTCACAATCCTTGAAAAACTCCAACAATTAACCCAAGAGTTAAAAGATTTAAAACTCCATCTTAGTCATATTACATCAATATATTCATCACTTAATAAATCCAATGATCTATGTAATCCATAATCCAAAAATCCCAAATATCCTACCAATCTAGCCCTTGAGTTGCTACCATCCAAACTGGCCCTTAAGCGACAACATATCTAACAACCCAATTATGTCATGTCCTCACCACACCAAGGACCATCATTTATACAAGAATCAAATCCATCCACACAAAGATAATATACTGCTCTCAACAAGCCCTTGAACATGATCTTTCATCAACTACTTGTTGCAAACATGATCGTGTTTCTACACACCAAGCCTTTTGATAAGATCCAACCAATGCCTAATTGGTATAAAAAAGGTGAAAACTGTAAGTATCAAAACGTTAAGGGCCATTATATTAATATATGTTTAATATTCAATAATTATATCTAATATTTGGTTGAATATGGGGACATTGCAATAGAACCAACTATATTCACATCTAAGAATCATAGCTTGGGGTATGTCAAGTTGCCTCTCTTGAATAAAATCAAGATCCTCTACTTACAAATAAAGGATATAATCTTCCACTAATATTCAATGAGCCTTTCTTTGATGCATCTATTTTTGACCAACCCATCTTTGATCACCATGGCCTATTACTAATTTTTTATGAACCTACCTTTGACTATCCACCCATATTTGATGATCCCCTCCTTGAAAATCTTATCTTCACCCAAGATCCCATTTTTGACCAAGAGACCATCTTTGACCAATCCTCCTCCAACCAACACCGCCTACCATCCATTGGCCAATCACCTGACCTACTATCACACATTGAAACCCCCATCACCCCACAACATACACCTCAAGTAACAAAGGTAATTTTAGACAATAAAATCCAAAGCACTTTCCATGCAACTAAACTCCCTACTTATCCTAGACGTAGTGGTAGGCCCACCATACATAAAAAATATGCAATAATATCCTATCATCCTGTAATGACATTATTTTTAAAATTTAATCTTCTCGCATATGAGCACATCAATGGCTCCAATAATCCTTACTTATACAATGATACCTTATCATCCTACTTCTAAATCAATATATATATATATATATATATATATATATATATATATATATATATATATATATATATATATATATATATATATATATATATATATATATATATTATATCAAGAATAATACTCACAAACATGAACTACCAAGGGAGAGTTCTTGGCCTCCATGAGCAAAGAATCCTAGAACCCATATAGTTACACTTAAATGATGGATCTTACAACATTAGATACAAATCATTTACAAATCAACGTAAATATGACAGTGATACTTTTGTGATTTCTAAAGAAGCTTCATCCATAATTGAAATAAGATATATTTATGGTCCCTACAAGGATTGTACTACCACCACTCTTGTCATTGACTCCACCAATCCTTCCTCCCATTGCTAGTCAATCTCCCACACCCATCAATTGGGATTGACAATCTTAAAATTTTTCAACTTTATTGCATGATAATAAAATAATCATGTAATTCATGATTGGTATCCATCCAAAAAAGCATAAAGCAACATCAACATATTCTGAGGAACAATAAGTGTTCATTAATCAAATTGAATCCTACAATTTAGTAAATCAAAATCTGAAATCACCTTCCCATAGTGAAACCTCTTCGAGGCACTATTGGATAATCAAAATCCAAATTACAATCCAAAGAATCACAAAAATATGAAATCAACATCCCATAGTTAAAACCTCTTTGAGGTGTTATAAGACAATCCAAAGCACAAACACAATCAAAACAATTAAGAAGAGTCCTTTGGTGAAAACCTTTCTAAGGCACCAATTGATAAGCAAATTAATTTATCCCATGCATCAACATAGTTTTAAGATGGATCCCTATCACATATTGAAGACATCTTTGAAGCATAAATGAATCCTCACATCATCCAACTTGTGACTACTCTCAATCTCACAGATTGTGAGATTGTTGGTCTCAATCACTCTTCACATCATGACACCTACACTTATCCCCAAAATCATTCCATTCCTCCAAATACTTCATGCAATCAACACATAACCTTCATCCAATACACCTTCTGCTTCACCCTCTTTGGCAACACCTTTTTATTGTAGGGGATATGACAATATCGTGGTAAATTTGAAAGAAACCAACTTATAAATAAAATAAGTTTCCAAAGATATATCTAAAGCACAAACCTAAATAAAATATCAATATAAATCAACATCATTCATATCGAGAACTTCCATAATTGAGATGCATTAAAAAAATTGAGAGAGAGAAATAAATTCATCCACAAGTGTAAACCATTTTTATTTCACCTTGGACAAGTACCACGATGAAAATTGGTTTTCAATGTCATGTGTAAAATAATAAATTGTCTATAAGTACCTTTCAATTGGGGGAAAACCCATTCCATCTCAACCCTATGCATTATAAATCATCCCTCCATCTTCACCCATCCTTATCCATCTAAGCATTCCTTCATTCAAAGTTATCCTTGGCTATCTAAACCCATCCTTATCCATTTAATCATTACCCATCCAAAACCCATCAAATCCCATCCTTTCAATCCAATCTTTACCATCATACCATTAAGATTATTCCCAAGTTTAACCTTGATAAGGAAGTGGAAACATCTTGAGACAGGTATTTAGAAACATCTTGGTATATCCTTACAATGGTATTTGATGACTAGACATTTGGTTTTTAGACAATGTGTTCCTCAAAGTTCTTGCCTTAATTCCTATCCATCCTTAATTATCCCTCACATCCACTACTACTCCCTTCCTTGGTGCTAGAACAAGTTTTCCCTTTGTTAATATCCCTTGTATATAAAATTAAATATAATCCAAAAACATTTAAAATATGTAAAATAATTTAAAAAATAACAACTTTAGAAAATTCAAAAAATCCAAAAACATTGCATAATCCAAAAACCATATTATCTTGGCCTGTATCATGTTAAAATCCTTAACCAATCATATCACCATCAATCACTAAACAACAAGGTTTTAAACTTGATGTAGAATATGAATTTCCTTTTAGGTGTATTGTTACTTAGTTTTGTCTATGTGCTTTGTGTGTTTTGTTTGTTTGTTTTACATGTTTTATCTTGTCTTATTTGATGCTTTGAGTCAAGTCACTATGTGCATTACAAATTATGTTATTATGATCTTCTATATCATGATGTACTATGTCATGCACTTATGACTGTGTCAGTCCTTATGCATTTTACACAATAGACATAATTGTTTTTCCATACCATTGGTGCATATTATTTTGCACAATATCAAAAATAAGGATGCTCAATTCATGTTAATAGTCATGTTATAAATCATGTTAGAACTCCATGCAAAGACTAAAAAAAGTAGCTATTCATCCAATCTACATCTTTACCTCATCTCAAAACATACATCACATCCCTTACACATGTCAAACCATTCAAATACTAACCATCTCACTTCACCATAAATCCCATAATCACCTCTATCTACCAAAAATAAATCAAATCTGTGTTATCCAATCATGTGATCAATCATCATTAATTCATGTAGTTAAATAATTTATTGGGTTATACTTGTGTGTCAATCAACTAAATCATACAATCCACTTAATCATTTCCCTGATCTTTATATTCAATCTCCCACACCTATTGATTGGGAACCAACAAATCATGAGATCCATTTCTCCCATCTAAATAAAATCAATCATCAATCAATCAATCAGCTAATCTAATCAAAGTTCATTGTTAGAGTAGGGTTTATTATTTTCCCATATTTATTTATTATGGGTTTTTTCCCTCACTTGGATTTTTCCTACTTTCATGGATAAGCTTACTTAGGTGTACTTGGAGTTACAATTTGAACTGAGGAATATGAAGTAACTTCCTTAACCGACTATTCTGGGTAAGGGAGTCAATCTTCTATTCTTGCCTCTTTGACCTCTTTTCATGGATATTTCTAGGGGGAGTTTCACATGCACTTCTCTATATGTACATCTCACATTTGTGATCTTTGGTAATGGAGGATTGGTATTTTGGATCCTATTTTGTCTTGTGCAATATTATCACATATTAGTTTCATTTTCTTTCCGATATAAATGGTATGCACTTAAATAGTTCATGTGATCACTTTACTCATGTATTCAACTTACTCAAACCTTGGACTCAACCCTGATATGGTATAAGATGCACCTTGGTAATCATGTGTCTGGTTTTTTATTGTTGTTAAGCTATACTTGAAATGTTGAGTTTTATTATATTAAGTTTTCAAAGTTCTGTATGAACATTAGTTATCTTATGTTTTTTAACTCTAGTGTGTTAGTGTTTCAAAATTTTGAGGGTTGGATCTCTTGTTTTGTAGGTAGGTTGTTTGGTCTCTAGTTTTATATGCAGACAGATTTTCATCTCTATTATGACATTTTGGAAGCTTTTGTGAAGATAAGTACTTTTAGATGTATTGAGCCATGTCTTCCTCCATTTTGGTGCTTGTCTCTATGGTAGTTCAAAGTGTAGACCTATGTGTGAAAAAAGTGTTTGTTTCTAAGGATCTAGTCAGATCCATCCCACCAGTCACGTGAGTTATTTAAGTAGCAACACCAAAGGTCTCTGGATTTTCTCTCTTCTAAATTTAGTCAAAAAATATTTATTATGCCCAAAAAACCACTATATTATTATTATTATTTTTTAAAATAGATTTTTATTATTTTGCCCCTCAAAGTGGATATTCCTTATTGAGTTGCACATGTAAAGTTGCATAGAAAGATTGGTTAAGACTTGTAGATTGCTTTGTAAAGGTCATTGGTTCAATTCCACTTCTGAATGTAAGGCTATATCTATTTTTTAGCCATTAGTGCATTTTAATTTTGTGTTTTTTTAACAATAGGCCTTTAAAGATGGGAAAATGATATATTATGTAACTTTTGATCAGTAACTCAAAATTGAGTACCTTTTTGTTAAACAATGCATGTTTTTTCATGTCATATCCATTAGTCTCATCTATTTTGTAAAATGAATTAAAATCATAAAGTTCCATAATTAGGGGGTTTGATCAAAATTAATTTTAGGGGGGGGGGGGTGTTGTGTCATGGTGCATCTTCTTCCACATTTCTTGCAATTTTTTTATTTCTATAATAAAAAAAAACTTTAAATACTACTACAAATTTATTTCTACATAATGGATACGAGTTCAATTAATATTCTAATGTCATTTAACTTATATTAATGGAAAACCATAATGCAAATTATATTAAAGAGTAAGCATTTACATCGTATTTCAATGGGCAATGAGAGTAAACCTAATACAAAAATAGAAAAAGTTAAGTGGTACAACCGTTGTGACGAATCCTATAGGTTGTTATATCTATCAATTTCTCTCAGTATTCTCTTTCATGTAGAGTTTACTAAAACTCCTAATGAATTCTGGACCACCTTGAAAAAACTCTTTGGAAAGCTAGATGTAATGAAAGAGCATGAACTAGAGACTGAACTCAATAGTTTGAGTCCTAGTAGCTTTCACACCCTTTAGGATTTCTCACTAAGTTGAAGTCCTTAAGCTTGTAATTGAAATAACATGGGATATATAAGATAGATGACCAGCCTATTCTTTCTATACTATCAAACTAGTTGTAGATTACTTTATCTTTGTCCCTACCTTCCATTCCACTAAAAGTGCTCTAGGCACTACATGAAAGATGTTTTATTTAGATGACTTTGTTGTCAAATGGACTTGATAGAAAGACAAGTTAATACAAATGGGCACATTAAATCATAAAAAACTCAAGCCATAATTATTGGGAATGGGAAAACAAAATATTTAAACAAAGAGAAGAAGAAAAGGACAAGGATCAAGAGAAGAAGAAAGAACCTGTTTTTTTGAAACAACCACTAAAACTTCCTCTTCCAATGATAAACCTAAGAAATATAAGGTTAAGTGTGCCTATTACAAGAAAAATGGGCATGATGAACACAAGTGCATGAAGAAATGGATTGAGCACCTAACTCATTTTCTATAAAAGAACAACATGGGTATTCCTAAGTCTATCAAGCAAAATTCATCAACTCAATATTATTTTAAGGTAAGAAACAAAGAAAAAGAGAAATAAAAGGGAAATGCTCTTATAGTAGTTACAACTCTAACATCTTCATGGGTTATTGATTCTGATGCTTCCCACCACATGGGTTCTTCAGAGGTTTAATTTTCTTCCTTAGAGCCTTGTAGCATGTCTTCAATTACTTTGGGTGATGACACTTCTATATCAATTTTAGGGAGATAGTCTATTGAAATGGAAGGATGAATATGTAATAATGTTGCAAGCATTCCATCTCTTTCAACTAATCTCCTATCAATGTACCAAATCACTCATATCAATAAGGGCATAAGGGTGGAATTTTTACCAAAATCAGTTATCATTAGAGAGATGCATAATGATTCTATAGTAATAGTGGGAAGGGAAGATCACCAGGCTAGCTTGTATACCTTTTCACATTTTGTACCTGATTCTTCTCCAACTACATTGATGACTCATTTAGATGAACTTTAAAGTTTGGCACAAGTGGTTTTGCCACCTCAACTACTGTTATTGAGAACAAATCAACAAAAATGACATGGTCACAAGGTTACCTCTAGTCCATTTTTCTAAGTGTCTTTGTGAGGATTACACCCTTGGGAAGCATCCCATCTAGAAATTTGATAAATGCAAAGCTTGGAGGGATTCACATGCCTTAGATTTAGTACACAGTGTGGTATTTTGGCCTTTTCTTAGTATATCTTTTAGAAGGGCTAAGTATGTCCTTACCTTCATTGATGATTTATCGAGATAAACATGGGTCCACTTAGGCAAAAATTTGAAATTTTTGGAAAGTTTTGAGACTTCAAAGTTATTACAAATAATTTTTTTGAGAAATGTATCAAGGTTATTAAAATTGATAATGGGGATAAGTATGTCAATAATGAATTTGAGCAGTTTTACACAGTAAAGGGGATTAATTTGAAATGTACTGCTCCATAGAGTCTTCAACAAAATAGAGCTGAAAAATGTAATAAAATGTCCTTGAAAGATATGGTGAACTATATGATTTAATCTATGTCATTGGCACCTAAGTATTGGGTTGAAGACATTAATTGTGCATGCTACATTCAGAATAGGGTTCCTCACAAAGATTTAAAATATATAACCCCCTTTGAATCTTAGCACAATAGGAAACCTATAGTTGTGCCCTTTAGGGTTTTTAGATCTCCAACTATGACACACATACCAAAGAAAAAACACAAGGCTATGGAACCTTAAAATAAGCCTTGCATATTTGTAAGTTATCCATATGGTGTTAAGGGGTACCTCCTTCTTCATCTAACTACACATGAGTTGTTCATCAAGAGAAGTGTTCACTTTTAGGAGAGTCCCATAGACTCAACAATTGACACTTATTCCACTTCGTTGGACTCACTTGGATTCAATTCAAACAATTTAGATTAGTCTAATCACATTACATAGGTTGAGGATACTTCTTCTAGTTTTGATAGTGAGAGTAGTGATGGGGATTCATTTCCATCCACAT
This sequence comes from Torreya grandis, assembly GCA_037957365.1. NCBI lineage: Eukaryota > Viridiplantae > Streptophyta > Pinopsida > Cupressales > Taxaceae > Torreya > Torreya grandis. The sequence continues at coordinate 885,883 of JARHVA010002590.1, read as the reverse complement.
CTATCCACACTTCAGATGATGATGTTTCTCTACATGACTCATCCAATTTTGTTCCTCTTTAGGCTAGGCAAACACTATAAAGTATAGGTACATGGGTTTGGGATTCTATAGATGATAGGTGGACACCTTTATAGTTTTAGAGTGAGCCACATGGTTTATATGCCTCTACCTCAAATTCATAGACTTTCTAGGAGACATCAAGTATTTTTGAGTGGGATTCTACCATGCATGAATGACTCCTTAATCAAGAATCATACTTAGAATTTTACACTTCTTTCTAAGGGAAAAAAGATGGTTTGATGCAAATGGATATATTAGACCAAGCATGTAGCAGATGAGTCTATTGACAAGTTCAAGGCATAATTAGTTGTAAAAGGTTTCTCAAAGGTTCTTGGTATTGACTACACTGAAACCTTTACACCAATCACCAAAATGAAATTTGTTAGACTCACACTTACCATTGCCATAGCCAATCATTATGATGTTTTTCAGATGGGCATGAAGAGTGCCTTTCTTCATGGTGATATTGAATAAGATATTTACATGGAGTATCCACTAAGAATAATCGAGGATCATTCTTTTATGTGTAGACTTTGAAAATCCATATATGACCTAAAATAAGCCCCTCAATCTTGGTTTTCCAAGATGGATTCCTTTCTTCTTTCTACAGGGTTCACTTAGTGCCATTCAGATTTGAACATCTATCTCTTTTGATAGGATGATTTGATTTTGATTTGGGTTCTTTATGTTGACAATATTTTGATCATTAAAATCTCTTACTCATTTATTACAAAGGTGAGATAAGCTCTTCATGATATATTTTCCATGACATATTTAGGATTATTACATTACATCCTTGAGATCTAGATTTCTTAGTCTAACTCAAGGATCGCTCTTGCACAACCCAAGTATGCTATTGACTTACTTGATCAATTTTGTATGGCTAATTGTAAGCCAATTCTGACTCCCTTTCTATCTAGAGTCAATCTTGAGGTAGATTTTACTTCAACATTGGTCGATGCTAATTTTTATTGACAACTTATGGTTAGCCTTATCTACTAGACACATACTAGACCTGACATATCATATGTAATGGGCCTGAACTCTAGATTCATGTAAGAACCCCATGAGCTGCATTGGAAAGCAACTAAGATAATATTGCATTGACTCAGACTGGGTTGGTGATATTTAGAATTGCAAGTTAACTTTAGGTTATAGTTTCTCCATTGGTTCAAGTTTGATTAGTTGGTAAATCAAGAAGTAGAATGTTGTTAATTTATCATCTATAGAGGCCGAGTGCAAGGGGGTTATCAATGCTACTAGTGTATTCATCTACCTTTAGGGGATTCTCATACAGTTTTCTATCCAGTTTAAATGACCTACCATCATCTAATGTGACAACTAGAATACTATTTAGATTTATAAGAATCCAGTCTAACATCAGTGGACCAAACACATAGAGAATCACATGTAATTCATTATAGAGTTCATTTGTGGGTACATAATTGATCTGAGATATTACTAGATGACATAGAAAATAATAGACATCTTCACCAAATCTTTATAAAGAGCAAATATCTTCACTTGTAGGATCTTTTTAAGGTTCAAGATACAACAACATCATATTCTGGGGAGTGTCCTTGCATCTTATTCATGTCTCTCTTTTTTTGGGAGAGGTGTTTTTTCTTTTAGGTTTTCTCTTTTTTCTACTTTATGAGATATTTTTTTGTACATGGGTACCTCATATGACCTAGTTTCCAAGACCCATTTTTAACACTACCACCTAAGTTGTGATTATGGGAGGGGGTGTTAGAGTAGGGTTTTATTATTTTACCATATTTATTTATTATGGGATTTCTTACCTCACCTAGATTTTTCCTGCTTTAATGGGTAAACTTGCTTAGGTGTACTTGGAGTTACAGTTTGATTGGAGGAATAAGAAATATCTCCCTTGACTTGTTATTTGATAGATCGTGAACAATGGAGGAATAATATAAAATTGTATTCAATGTAAAGTATTAAATTATTTTTGTACATCCAAAAGATTTAAAAAGTTTACTAAAGTTGGTTATATATAAACCAACTAAGGGGTTTCAACTAACCTAAAAAAACTAACCCAATAATATAAATAAATAATCAAATAAACAAATTTTGGATCATAAAATAACCTAACAAACTCCCCCTTGATCCAAAGTGGTATGGAAGATGAAATAGCTAGAACAATGACTTTGTAGTCATTAAATAAACTTTGAAGCAATTGCAACTGGTGGATTGTACCTCATGGTACTGATCAAAACTGATGTTGCTCTATAAAGAAGCCCACCCTATAAGTTGTGGTATAAAACATCGATGAACATGATCAAAGCTTGATCATATCCAATGATAATTCATACCCTACTATAGTGGAACATGATCAAAGCCTATCCAATTACATAGATCTACATAAGGCTCCACCTAAAAGCCCATCAAAGTGACCAACCTATATCATATATATCACATCTCCTTGATGTCCAACAAACATTGATGAATTTTATTCAACACTACTAATTTTGGCAACCCCTATAATCTTGTACTATCAAAGATGGCTAATCGAAGACTAACTAATGCTATATCTTCTCCCTTATCAGGTGAGAGGTGAGAAGTTATGCACCAAGATAATAATCAAACCATCATGTCTGATCCATATCATGAATGACAAGTATATAAAGACAAAATTAGAAGAAATCAAGAAAACATGCCAAAAATACTATTACAACAAATCTAAGTCTTGAGCCTAGTAGCTCTCACAAGATGAGTGAATCATTGATCACTCAAAATAGACTGTCAGGTCCATCTAGACCATATACCTTAGCCATAAAGGATGCCTTCTAATAAGAGGAAGTGTAAAAATAACTTAAATAACTAGAGTTATTAGAATATATATCATTAGAATAATCCACATAATTAGCTTCAGCTTTATTTTTGTGTGGATATCAGGGTTGTTGAGAAGGACATACATTTATAAGATGTCCAATTCCTCCACATTTGAAACATCTGGGCTTTTTCTATGTTGACAAGATCCATAAGAAGATAATGTTGACCATTTTTTATCCCCAAGCCAGAAAAGTCAACCCTTATAGTTTAAAACTTGACTTTTCATGCCTCTTAACCTTGATCATATCCATCCTATGCCTTATGAGGTCTTCAAACAGTCTTTTTGAGGTCTTATTAGCATAGTTTAAGGTAAATTTGACAAGTTTAAGGTAATGGCTTGTATTAGTTTGTGCTTGTATAGCTATGTCATGTCTTGGTCAAGTTGGTTCAAAAGGTACTCAAGGTTTAGGAAGCCTTGTTGGGCCATATAACATGTGTCCAAGCCATCCTACAGTCCCTTTAGTCCATATAAGTGTCCAAAAGATGACAATCTTCTTCCTTTAATGTATGACTCATTTGACATGCTTTATTGATCCATTTTGTAATGTTCCAAGGATAATATTATAAGGAATGATACGTAAACATTATAAGGAGTTTGGGTCACATCATTACATCTTTATGTGCATGTTTAATCTCCATGAACACTTGTTGCATTAGTTCAATTAGGGTTCTCAAGTATATATGATATTATCTTGAGAAATAGGGTTTTAGAGGATGGTTGTAGGTTTTCAATGTGTATTTTCACTCCCAAAAACTCCCATCACTCCATATACCCTTAACAAACCCAAATCCATGTATGAGAGTGAGTTTCAAGGCCAAATAATGTAAAAACCCAATTTTATTCCCTATCAAGCCCCTTGGCAACTGAGAAGGTCCAATGATTTTCACTTGGTATAGAGAGGAGAGAGAAATTTTGGAGATAATATATTGGGTATAGTAGAGGGTCTTTATATTTTTCCACTTTGTGGCATTGGTTGCTTGATTGAGCCCCTTAACTCTATGAACAATCATTCAGAAGTTAAGGGGCATAAAAGGGACTCAAAACCTCATCAGGTTGGTTATCCAAGTGTAGGGTTTTAAAGTTGAATAAATGAATGAAAATTTTGGGAAATTATCTCTTAAACAATCCTATACCCTTGTAACATCAGTTTATCTCAATTTTACTCATGTTAATGATGAGTTCATTATCAAATGTTCTTGATTTGCTAGTTTGAATGAGGCAGTCTTATTTATAGAGAAGTGTGAGGTATCTTATTATATATATTAAAGGAGTGATATAGCTTATAGTTATTTCATATTAATATAAATATCCTCATACATATATAAACATCATCCAAGAAATGGAATAGAAGGACAATAGATAAGCATGCAGGTATAATGAAGTTAGTGAGAGCCTGAAGACATGGTGAATATTACCCTGATTAGAGGTAGATGTGTCTTCATTATTCAAGATAATTGAGGGATAAACACCATTTTAACATGAAATTGGATACCATGCTTAGGAGGAATGACAAATTATAGGCCATGGTATTCAAATTCTAGTTTCTTACTTCAAGCCTAGTCCAAAAAGAAGGTTTTATAGACCTACATGTCTACAAACCTACAAGTCACTATTGAAACTAAATGTTGGTCTATGGGGAGTGATATGATTTATTAAATGAATAACATAAATATATTATTTATTTATTCAAAACCTATAAATCACTCCAAAATTGATCTCATATCTCAATCCACTTTACGTTCAAGTGGACTGCATAGGCTTAATGGATTGTGTACACCTGGAAGGAGAACTGTGAGGGTTCCAAGTGATCACTTCAAGTTGAAGTTGAACCCTAATGGGTGATATATAATTTTTTAAATATAGGTTATTTTATCCATAATTTCAACTCTATTCAGTTAGGTTCAAGAGAATTAAATAGGGAAATGAAGAGCTTTGGGCCTAAAAATGACTGTCTACAAGCCTAAAGTAGGCAACAAGAGCCAAAAGGATTGATGATAAAGGTTTTTAGGGATAAATAAAGTATAAGGTGTCAAAACCAAATATGAATGAGATGTTCATAATGATATATCACTTTAAGGAGACTAAGCTAACTCTAAGAGCCAATTTGGTGAACTTACATCTAACAAGCCTAATCGTCATCTACAGGCCTCTGGTAGGCTATATAACAAGATACCATTTGGTGAAGTCAAATGGAGTATTGTGATATTTTTAGAGAGTTAATATGAATATGTTAAAATTATCTAACATTCATAAAGATTAAATAAATGCTAAATCTTAGTGGAAGATGTTTTACCCCCAAGTTGTAGCCAAGAGATCCAATAGGCACCTATAGGTCAATGAATAGAATATGAAAAAATAGGCATGTATTGGGTGAATTCAAAGATTACATACCTTTTATAGGTTAATATATCCATGATGAAAATTTTTATGAAATTTTAGGTCATGGAAATAAGAGGAAAGTGCCAAATTAGCACTGTTAGGGCCATTTGAGAAGGGTTGCCCATAAACCCTAGTGGTTGACTAATTCAAGGTTTTGGTGATAAGTAGGGGGTAACGTCCTTAAAAGAGATTTTTTTCATGTTTGGATAGGTAATTTTTACCCTATTTATGTTTTAATAACCAAAATAATTCTTTGCATACCCATGTTGCTTAGTAGTCCTTTCTTGAGTGCGCCAATATGTATACACTACATGAGAGGCTAGTTTAAAGCCCAAAAACCTCATTGAGATGATAAATGGTGGAAATTGGGGTTTGGTGGAGTTAAGGGGTATTATAATAGAAATTAATAACATTTATTATTCTCCAATAGTCTTGTATGGTATGAATAATATTTAAGAAAATTGTCACATCAAAACTACCTCAGATCATTCCTTGGAGGTCAAGAAGGCCTAGAACTTTGCTTATAATTATAAAGATAAGGTACATGGGATACTAAGATCATTGGAAAAGGTGAATGGGGTTGTTTACTCATAATTATTCACATTATTTCATGCATTAAGGCCCTATAGGCTATGAACAATCATTAAGACTCCTAACTCCTAAAATCCTTACTAAACCTCTCTAGAAGATCTGATGAGAGAGAAGATGAGTTAAATGACTTTAAGTGGAGAAGATTTGGAATGGTCAGAATTATATTCATATCTCCCATGGGAACCTAAGCAAGATAATTGGTGGCATGTGTGAGGGCAAAATATCACAAAAATAGGCCTAAAAAGGCTGTTACAAGTCTAAATATAAGGGTTTGGAGTATGTGAGAATGTGCAAACCAGTAGAGATGGATCTTGAACATAGAAAAGGTTATACATATTTATTTTATCCTTTTATATAACTCTTAAGAGGATTCATGAGCTATTCAAGCCACTAATTTGGGCCAAAAGGTGACTGTACTACTATGTTGCTCAAGAAGTCTTGTTACAAACCTATGGGAGGTCATAAAGAGCTTGAGAGTCTTTTAAACACCACTAAGAGTGCCTGTTGATGATTTTTAGAGCCTCATTAGACAATGGAAAAATCCAATTAGGTGACTATAAGCTGGTTGGAACATGATATCCTTGCATAGCATGAAAACCTTGAAGAGAGAGGTGTGGTGAAATTGATGGGTTTCAATACACCTAAGAAGATATCATGATCACTATAATATCAGTATGGAGAGATCTCAAATAGATGCAAAGTGTTAAGGAAAAGGGCAGAGGGAAATTCAAGATGACTTTGATGATCAAGAATGCCATTTGGTACTTATATATAAGGAAGAGAATAGTTTCAAGAGAAGAGGGTGATGTGTCACTCCTATGCCAACTTCATCGAACTAATCATTACTCGAAGTGCACACATGTTGAGAGAGCCCTTAGGACTATTTATAACTTCTTTTCTTATTTTTTAACGTGCTTCATCAAGAGTGACATGTGTCATGGGAATATCCAACATTCATCCTCTTTCTTCTTCTCATTCACTTATATATACACAACCTTGAATGGGTTTGTAAGGATCCTCCACCTGAGTATGGAGAAGCCCTGCTCATTTATATGCCTTTAATAAATGGAGACTATTAGTTTTACCTCCTTTTATGACTGTACTTAGTTTGTGTTTATGGATATTTTATCTTGTTAAGTGATTTACTTAGTCTTCCTTGACATATTGTCCTATTTTAACATCTATATGTTGTTTAAAAGCTTATTTTGTAGGTAATGTGAAGTGTTCAAGTGAAGTTCAAGGGTTGAGTGAGTATGTATATTCATTAGTGTCATTTTGGACCTCTTGTATATTCCTCATAGCCTAAACATCTTTCATAACCTTCACATGAAGTGATGATGTAGGAGATGTAGATTAGGAGTAGTGTGTGTTCAAACTAGTCTCATGGTTGATGTGCACATGCAACTAGTTGTTAGTGGTCAATTAATTTGGTGTATCACCTCCCTAGTTAGGTTTCTTTCATGTTATCCTTCTCCCTTTTCCTTACAATCTAGTCATTTAGAGTTGTGAGCCTAATTTATACATAAAGTGGAGTTAGCCTTATAATCTAGAGATTCAATCCACCTATTAGACCACCCATAACTTAGGATTGTCTCCATGTTACCCCAAATTTTGAAGGCTTGAACAACCTTCTAAGGGTGAAAATTTAGACCATAATAGCTAAATCACTAAAGAACCATTGGAGTGATAAGAGTGCCTATGGTGATGTTTACATTTTGAATATCGTAAAGAGTGTCAATGAGAAAAATATGGAGATTATATAGAACGACGTGAAGAGTGCTTCAGAGAATGTCTTAGAGAGTGTTTTATAGAATGCTTCTAAAACTACCTTTGTACATAGTGATGATCTTTGTGATGTGACTTAGCCATTATATAGTGAGCCTCTTCAGTAGGATTACTCTTTTTCTTTAAAAATTATCACTCATGTTGAGTCAAAAACTCACAAATAGAGTCAAATGTTGCACCATTTAACTTATCACTAAGTTGTAACATTTTGACAAAATTGGTACATGCAAAACTGAGGCCATTAAAATTTATGGATATGATCATTTCATCATCAATCTTACCAACTATTGTGAAATATTCTTGTTTCAACATTTTCATCTAAGAAATATATTTAGATACATCTTCATCATCAACTAATTTATTGTTTAAAAGTTGCATAAAAAGGTGTTAGTGGGAGATTATGTGTGCACTCATATATATAGGTCACACATTGGCTAGTTCATAGTTGGTTGTAGTTTATTTCTTATGAGGTTATTCGTAGACTTGTGCCAGATATATGTTTTTTGTAACAACTTGGATGATGCACTGGTAATTGGTTACGGGAGAAATGTTACACACAACTATGAATATAGTATAAGTAACCCCTTTTAGGATTATAATAGGTTGTTGATGTTATAGTTCTTAATTTTATGCTCAGTAAGATTAATTTAGTTCTTATTCTATATGAATTATTTAAGATTTTTAAATTAATCATTGTTATTATTAAATAGTATTGGAGTAAAGAATGGAATAATAAGTTGTAATCGAGCACATGCTTGTAGGAAGTTCTAATATATCTATATGAGTTATTTGCATCTTATGAGACTGTGTGTTTGTTTGAAGCCATTTTTATATAATTCCATTTGTAATCATAGATAATATTTAAATATTAACCATGATTTATGTTTATTATTATAATACAAATGGTATTAGAATATGTGTTGTAAATACTTGCAATTAGTAAGTTGTAAATGTATGAATCTCTAAAAAAATATCTATAATAGTATTTTTCTGATACCAGTAGCCTTTCGCTCTCCTTTTCTATGTTTAAAAAATATTCCCATAATTATCATCTTCTGACATCCTTAAGGAACCACTACTAACAATGGTGTGGTGAGCATGGAACTCACTATTTACAGTGATGCTATGGTGGTTGCCTAGCCAAAGAGATGTGGAAAGTTGGTTAGACCATAAAATTCCCAAGTTTGTAGAAAAATAACCATAGAAAATAGGTGTTCTAAATGATAGATCGTACAAGAACACATTTACAGTGAAATATATGAAATTTTTTAGTGTGAACTACCTGGATTGTTAGCTGATTGGTTGGCTCATCTAGAATATCATTGCTTCAGATCTAGAACAACTGTTGACATTATATAGACTAAGGATAAAATAGAACAACTTCAAACCTTGGAGAACAACTGAACTCATATGATAGATCATTGGTTAGCCAAATCCATTGACAAACATATTATATAGTTCACAGTACAAAGCTACATAGTATTTGAAGTGGAAAAGATCTAGTTGTGTAGGGGATAAGAGGAATTTTTTATAGTGACTCTCTATGCTAATTAAGATGTTAGCTATGGAAAAAGCAATGGTGTTTGATCCTTTTAAAATGGAGTAGTTGCTCAGGTGTCATGGGGATGTGTGTGATAGAGGGGTGAATGATGAAATAATATGCAGATAGAGCTTGAATATGAGGTTATAATGGAAAGTCAATAGGAGAAGGAACCAAAGAAGACCTTAGAATTTGAGTGAGAAATACAACAATAGAAGAGGTTAAATCTCCTAAGAAATACTTATGTACCTATTAAAAGGAGTAATAGGAGCTATATATTAGGATAAAATAATAAAGAAAGGGAAGCAGAGTGAGATGAGAGAAGGAGCTAGGAGAGTGGGCCCTAGATGAGTAGAGGAGAGGATAAGCAATGAAATAAGAAGAGAAGATGAAGCTAGTAGTGTAGAAGTAGATCAAGTTGAAAGTAGTTATACATCACAATTATATAGAAAAGTATTCCATATTAAGGAGCTAAATCTATCACTCAAATAACAAAGAGGAAGTTGAAAACAAATGAACATAGGTTCAATCTCCATAAATTATGATGATATAGGTATTAATTATTCACCCTAGAAATTCACATCCCCCCAGCATAATTTTTTTCAATGTAAATAAGAGTTATGTAGAAGCTTTATAATATGATAAATGGTGAGAGCCACTGACTAAAGAAGTCCATATCAAAACAAATAAATTTATAGAGAAAGCCTATAACCAAGTAGCACAAGGGTTTATGAGAGTATAAAAGAGAGGCATACAAGCTTTATAATTGACATAGACTGGCCTACACATTCTTGAACAACTGAACTAGTGGATCGTATAAATACAAATTTTAAGAGAAAAAGAAGGGAGTAATTTAGTTACTTCTTCATCATTGAGTTAAAATTGAAAACAATAGATAACGAAGTCATAATCTAAGGTAACACAAGCAACATAGGTAAATCCTACTATTTCATAGATACATTTGATCTAATAACTAAGTTTTGTAGCTACAATGACTCTTAGCATAGAACTGTAGTTGGGTGCCTTTATTAATCTAGTACCATATGATGGGTTTGTAAAACCTAAATAATACCTACTAACCTGTGAAATGAAGTGGAAAGCCAAAAGAATCAATGATGAGGTAGTGAATAAATTTGAATTGATTGGTACCTTATCAAGACAAGCCTTAGAGTTTATATTTTGCAAGGACACGACTTGAGCAGGTCTATAAGATGTGAAGAATTGGCTTATCATAGAGTTTAAAATAAAGAAATGTTCCAGCCAGACCATACAAGACCTCAAAGAAATTTAGTAAGGAACAAAAGAAACTATTCATAACTATGACTATAGATTCTCTTATGTAATAAATAAAGTCAAATTTATCTTGAAAGACAAGGATAAAGTTGCCTAGTTCATAGAAGGTCTATGATCATGAATAAGGTTTACCATTGCAAAAACATAGTTCATGACAAAACTAGAGGAAAGAATAAATATGATATGTGTAGAGCAGATTGAAGACTACAAAGAAGCTTCAGCCCCAAATTTGCAAATGGATAATAACCTACAAGTACTCATAAAAAGGTTAGAATAACAATGGAGTAAAAAGGCCTAGATCTAGTTTATGGTGCATGGAGTGTGGCAAATAAGGACACCATAAAAATGAGTGTCTCCAAGTAAAAACTAAGTTTTATGATATATGTAGAATAACGGGACATGCAACATCTCAATGTCACCTTCTACAAATAATCCACATACATTATACCGTAACTTTTACAAATTACATAATCATGATGAAAAGAACTACAGAGCTCTTCAAGAAGTAAAAGACAACATCACCAAAAACATCTTTGTAATGGTTGTGAAATAAATGACTACTATGACTTAGGCTAATCTAGTTTCTAAAGTCAACATGCAAGGTACCAATCCTGACACTACACCATAGGTGCTAAAGTTACTAGGTTATCAACCTATATAAATGCCTAGCTAGAATCCTCCTATTTATAATTAGACACCTCTTACCTAGAATTAGAATTTTTATAATCTAATGATTTCCCAACCATAATAGTCTATTTGGGCACCACAATTGTCACAACCCTAATATGGTGGATATATGGGTATACAACAAACACGGGCATGGAATACCCAACTCTATGACATTCCTATAATTGGGGAATCCAAGCTAACAAAGGAGGAGGTGGATATAGGGGAGGCTAATGAGGAGGTGCACAAAGAGGAAGGGAAAATGGTTCCCAAAGATAGCCTATTCAGTGTTATATGTGCAAAAAATTCAACCATGTACAAAGGAATTATCCTTTGAATCCTTAGTGGCAAGCCCACTACACTTATTATCAAATGTTAGATAACCATCACATTGAAGATTGTTTATTCTTGGAGAAATAACATGTAGATAAGTCAGTGTAGAATGTTAACCAAATCCCTAATAAATGTGAAGCCATGATAAGACATTGTTATGCAAGTAGTAATGTGACAACAACATGCAGAATAGGGACCACCTCCTATCAAAATGTCACAGGATCATGACATAAATAAGGTTCACCAAGATAAGTATCCAAAATCTACTATTGATAAAAGACTAACGAGAGAAGCTACACATATCTTAAAAGCAATCCAATAATAGGGGACTATAGAGGTAAATGATGCCACCATTAATGCATAAATGTATGACCAAATTATGTACATTATACATCAAGATGGAGTTATGACTATTTTGATGGATTTATCTAAATTGCTTAGTACCCTATAAAATTAGGATATATCACAAAACATATCCAACCTACTCCATAGTTTGTTGGAGTGTGCATAAAAAGGTTAACAGAGAATGAACAAACCAATTTGGTATGTCAAAATGAAGAAACCTTGGGACACTGATGCTAGGATGGACATTGAAATAGTTGGGTACAAAATACAAAATATCATATTTGACTTCAGTAGCATAGTAATCATGATTCTTAGATTAAAATGAGAGGAAATTGGAAGACCTACATTGAGATATAATCTAGTTACCCTCAATCTTGCAGATTATGGGAGAGTAGAACCTATTGGGTGATTAGAGGATATAAAAATGAAAATCACTAACTTGAGCTTGCAAGGAGACTTTGAAGTCATTGATATGAAGACAAAAAACACACATTACCCTACATTGATTGGAAGAAGTGGGCTTATGGTGGCCAAATGACAATCAATATGATAATGGACCAGTTGGAGTCTCATCAAGATGACCAAGTCATTATGATACTATTAAACAAAGTAGGGGCTAAACCTTATATAATCCTTAAGGAATTAGATTCACCATATTGTCTTATAGGGAATAGCTGGATGAAATTCAATGCACAAATGGAACCATAGGCCTTATGAGGGATATAATGAAACTTTATGTATGATAGTTCCAAAAATACATGTCATTATTTATGAAGTGAACAACTACTATACTAGACTATACAACCCACATACAAGTCAATGTTGCATCATACATATATGATTTAACTAGATAAGACAAATAAGTAATCTATGTTGGTAATGTCCCCAACCTAATCTAAAGTAGATACTGTATATCAGATAGGTCATACTGATAAGGAATACATTGACCCTACTCTATAAAGCATGTTACACTCGGATATAATCTCCTCGATCAATGATGACTCAAATACCCACTTGTTGAATTAGGAAAAAGAAGACCATGGAATACAAATTTTGTGTATGGTCTTCATAACTGCGCATCACATACCTCTATATTTTACAACTAGGAATGTTGTCCAGTTCATTATATGATTCTAATAGTATGTGTTATACATTTATCAAAGTATTAATGCACTCAACTATGCACTAAAAAGAATCACTTTGAACTAGTGGCCAGTTCATCGAGATGAGAGGCTAGCCTGGGAAGAAGTGTGCAAAATGATGATAGCTTGGTTCGAGTTATAAAAAAGAGTTAGAAGATACTAGACAATATTTCAAGAGGGAGAGTGCTCAGATTTTTATATCATTATGTGCATTGAAATTTGGAATTTAGAAAGTGTGACTTCTAAGTATTGGGTACATTATATAAAGTATACCCTAAGTGTTATTCTAACTACATGGTATATACCCCAAGAGCATCAAAGCGATATGAAGCATTGGATGCAAATACAAAGTGATTTCATTCAAACAATCATCTTTGATAGCATTTACCCAATGGAACATTATGTATTACAAAAGTTAAAGTATTTCTATGCCATGGAGAGGGCTGAAGATATAGATAGTTTGATGGAGTCTGCTTCACAATAAAACTCAGCCTGCATCTTGAATGATGCCCTAAAGACTTATTATAAGGAGAAGGGAAAAGAGAGAGATAGGGTTCAACCATGTCATAGAATATAATAACATGATGAGTCCACATCTGACTTAGAAATTGAATAAGATATGGATCTTCCAGACCTATTTGCACTAGAAAGATAAGTTGAATAGTTCCTAGAGCTAATCATAGGCCAAACTAAAGAATATAGACTATGATGCATTGATGTACCAGAGAGAGAATGATGATGGACATAAAGGGACTCTATTCTTGAAGAGGAATAGAAAAATTATCAAGAACCTTTAAAAGAATATGTTCGAAACATTAACACAGAGGACGTTCCAAAAATGACACATAGGGGATTATTAGACTCAAGCAGACATCTCATAAATCATGTATCTTGTAAGGGACTACCAAGATGTGTGCCCTATAAAGTTTACATAAGTCAAGGGTGTAGATCACTCCCTGGAAGAAATATACATTGAACTTAAGGAGTGTGCATGACCTATTAAGAAAAGACTGTACTACCTAAACCCCAAGATGAAGTTGAAGGTCAAAGATAAGATAGAGTGCATGCAAGAAGTAAGAATCATCTTCCCAATAGAAAAAGATGATTGGGTAAGTACAATGATAGTATAGTTGAATACTATGGGAAAAATCTAAGTCTATAAGGATTATCATAGTTTGAATGACATTTGTGTCAATTATCCCTTCCCAATACCATTCATAGATGAAGTTTAGAGGCTATCATAGGACACAAGGTATACTCATTCATAGATGGTTTCAATAACTATCATTAGATACCAATCACAGAAGAGGATAAAACTTGACCACCTTTGTTATAAAATGGGGCTCATTCACTTACAAAGAGATTCCTTTTGGATTGAAGAACACACCTACGATTTTCTCTAGAGCCATTATGACTGCATTCAAAGACTTTATCCATGACCTCTCAAAATTATACTTGGATGATTGGGTAGTGTTTATATTGTTTAAGAATCACCTACCCAAACTTAGATTGATGTTAGAGAGATGTAGGGCACTATGAATTGCCTTGAATTTAAAGAAATGTTTATTTTTTACACTCTTCGATGTTTTTTTAGGTCATGTAGTATGTAGAAAATGAATTCTTATAGACCAAGCCATAATTATAGTGATTGCCAAGATGCCACACCGACAAGCTCAATATAAATAAGAGCTTTCTTGGGCCATACTAGATATTATAAAAGGTTTATCAAAAGGTATGCAACTGTATCTTCACTTTTAAAAAAGCTAATGCACAAGTCAACACAACTCCTATGGATAGAGGACTATCATGAGGTGATCATTGATCTAAAACAAAGACTATTTAGTACACCAATATTGGTCTTTCGAGATTAGAGTAAGCCTTTTCATGTTCATGTCTATGCCTCAGGGATAGTAGTGAGATATGTGTTAGTGCATCTAGGAGAGGGAGGAGTGGACCACCCCATATAATTTGTAGGTAAAAAATTATCAGCTGTAGAAAATAACTACACTAAAACAAAGCAAAAAGTTTTAGTAATGGTGTTCACACTAAAAAATTTTAGATGCTACCTATTGGTTATACCATTTGAGTTATTCATAGATCACTAAACACTGTGATACCTTGTCAATAAGCCTATGCTTGGAGAAAGAATTTACTAATGGCTAATGCTCTTTCAAGAATTTTAGTTCTACATTAATGGTAAACCTAGACAAAAGAATGTAGGTTCAGATAATCTAAGCAGACTACACAATAGTGAGGAACCATAATAAATTTAAGATGAATCTCAAGGCATACATATTTTATGAGCATCTATAATTATAGAACACTTGGAAGAAATTACATAGTTTTTAGAGCAAGGGATATTCCCATCACACTATCGAGAAAGAGAAAAGAAGAAATTAATCACACGAGCCTTGCCATATACCATAATAAATAGATTTCTATATCATTTAGGCAAGGATGAAGTTCTATGAAAATTAGTTATGGAAAATGAATGACCACAATTACTTGAATAAAAACACCAAGGAATAACTGGGGGCCATTTTGTAGGTGAAGCTACTACAAGGAAGATTCTATAGAGTAGTTTATGGTGTCACCATCTGATTTAGGACACATTTTAAGTTACAAAATAATGTGATGTATATCAGTACATGGGAAAGCTAAATTAGTAGGATGAAATGCCATTACAATAAATACTGATGCAATAACCATTTGAGTAGTGGGGAATAGACTTTGTCAGGCTAATAAATCCACCCAGTAAATGTAGTTGTGCTAGATATATCATCACTATGATGGATTATTTTACAAAGTGGGTAGAGGTTATTATAATGACCAATTATAGTGCAAAAGACATAATAAAGAATATATATGAAAACATCATTACTAGGTCTGGTTATCTAATCAAACTAATAAGTGACAAAGGTACCCACTTCATGGACAAAAAAATCAAAATCCTCATTGATGAATTATTTATTGCGCAACATAAAGTACAACCTATCATCCATAGGTAAATGGCCAAGAAAAAGCTATGAATAAAGTTCTGAGGAAGATAATTATGACAATCTGTGATGTGCAGTGAGATGACTAGGAGGATTGACTTTCTATATTTTTATAGGCATATCACATGCATTACACACATACAATAGGATTCACACTATTCTAACTCACCTTTGAATTAGAGTTAGTCATGGCCTTATAAATTATGGTCCCTAGTCTATGAATAGCCAACATTATGTGGCTGGATGACTAAGAGTCATTGACTAATTGATTGATAGAGTTAAATAGATGGAAAAATAACACAATAGAGTAATCTAGACACAAGAAGTATGCAAATGCATCTAGAAAGCCTTGCATGAAAAAAAACTATGCACCTAAGGAATTCCATGTAGAACAACCAATTTTATTATATGACAATTGGTTTTGTGCATTCCTAGGTGAGCTCAACATCAAGTGGAAAGGCCCATATATTATTCATAAATTATTGCATCTTGGGACTATGGTTTTAAAAGATCTATAAGGAAATATTTTACTAGGCCATGTGGATGATTATGCACTGAAGCCTTATTGCCATTGAATTGGGTTTGTATAGTTGAGGAGGTGCTATGTCACACCATTTTAGTTTAGGGTTTATGGTTTTGTTGTTGTGTTTGTCTAGGTTTGTTATTTCATATTGTGTTTAGGGTATTGTGTGATTTTGGTTGAAGTCATAGTATATAGAATAAGGAACAACATCACAAACAAGTCAATCCATAGATGATGGGGTTGGTAGATACATGTGATAGAATAAAAAGAATGATGTCTAATAAAAGTTAAGTCTAAGAGAAGACACATGAAAATAAATATTAATTAAATAATGGCTAATATTATTTTAATGACCATTAATTATGAAACAAGCAGATGAATCAAGATGGATCCTAAAAAGAGATTGTATATTGACATCACCAAGTGCATAAATAAGTACATACGAAGAAAGGTATGATGACACATCAAATCAAATGTCAAGAAAAAGTACCAAGGGTCACCAACTTAGGATGATAGATACCAAATCAACAAGAAACAATCTTGAAACTAAATGTTCCCATACATGTGACCAAATGGCAACTCAACACATTTAAATAAAAGGGAGGTGAATAGGCACCCCAAAAACCATAAAGAAATGATCAAAATGGATGATTTGACATTATAAATTTAGGCGAGTTTGAGATTAAGGATATTATAGAGTTCCTAAAGTTTTGTGCAATCCAATTATTTATAAACTTCCCATTTATACTTAGAACATAGATACTGATGATGGCTACACTTAAAGGAATCAAGGGACTCATAGTGGCTCAGAAGGAAGACATAGGAATCGATGCTAATTTTCACTAAACCAAATTTTCAAGCCCTAAGGCCTATGATTTCATAAAAAGCACAGATGAACACTTATTCATGTAGTAAAAATTTTAGGATATGAGTGTTGAGACATTGATCCACCTACCTACATCTGATGATTTCAATAAAATCATGTAATTGCTACTCAAAAGGTAAAATTAAGGCTAGATTTATCTTTCCCCTAATGTTACCATTTATGTGAATGAATCTGCCATGGCTAGAGCAATGGGAGTGGTAGCATGGGGGAAGTCATTAGGGCTATACAAATTGAATAACCCACCCATTCTACTAAAAAATCAAAGCAGTATATAATAGAGGTGCATGCAGGATTCTATTGGAAGATATTAAGGATCTGCCTATTTGTATTATTATGGAATGCATTACAAAATGGTTCTGGTAGACTACTATAACCACAAAGGAAGGCACACAAAACATCATTGACATTATACATTGCATGATTCTCAAGGGAAAAGACTTTAATTGGCCTATGTTTCTTATATTTGAACTGGCCATGAACATTGGAAAAGTGTAGACCAATGCAAAATAAACATTTCAATACCAAGTTTTGGTCTTTATCTTGGTATTTATGCAATGTAAATTTATAGAGGGTATTATGTTCTGGATGTAGAACACTGGCCCAATATCACATTCTATAATCTCATCTAGAAAAGGGAAGAGAGTAGATACTTCACACACCATAAATAATTCAATGAATGGTGGGAAGAGCTGGTAGAGTTGGTGACTTTCAACCCTCGCATCCCAGTAGATGTGATGAAATACCTAGGTTCACATGGGCTAATGAAAAATTTACCACATAGAACCATCATGCACATACATGAGCTACCTAAAGTACCCAACATAGCCTTGCCTTTCTTTGTTGATATGGAGTCTATGTAGTGGGAGGTCGTACATCATAAGACACTGGCTATCCATAGAGTAACACTATTACAAATAGTTAGGCTAGATAATCCTATTACCACTTCTTCCAATGCAAAACCTACACTGACCACTGTAATACCATTAAACTAGGGAAAATAAAAGGTTTTTAAAGGAAGCATGCCTCCTTCACCTCCAAGACACTGAATTCAAAACACATCATGGCTGGAGGATCCAGAAGTGTCCAAGATCACCAGTCAATGCCACTAGCATGAGTTTTAGATGGATGATCAATAAGTATATATTATGATGAAGGTTGACATGGATGGAGATCTATATGAAGGATAAAATGAAAAAGAATATATATTTTGGAAGGTAGTGCACAATGTGTAGGTGCAAAAATAACTATAATAACACCTATGGGTGGAGCTTCCTACTTTCCCACTGTATATTATTGTTGACACTACCACTAAAGAGGCTCGACTATAACATATCTAATAAGGTTTTGTTATAAGTGGAGTATAGGGAAGTTCATCACAACTGTAGTCATTGGATCCCTTACTAGAAAGTCCCTCAGAGGCACACCATTGGAGGAAATGCACATAAAGAATATACATGAAAACAATCAAAGAGGAGGAAGAAAATGAAACAATAGATGCCCATGCATAACAAACATTAGAAGATTCACCTACATCACTGCCCTCTCCATCACCAAAAGTTGTTCCATGTCACAATAAGAAAATTTTGAAGTAGATAGGTCACAAAAAATGCTGACATTATGAAGCAAACTATCCAAGTGTCAACTCCAATGCCTTAATCACCCCAGTTTGATAAACCACTACAAGATATTGAGGAAGTGGTGTTGGACTCATAGATGTTAGAGGAATAATAGGCTACACGTAAAGAGGTAGAATGGGCCAAAAATCATATGAGGTAGAATAAATAATAGAGGATGATAAGGCTTAGAAGTGAGTTGATGACATAGAGGTGTTGCATGAACAAGTTGTAGAGCAAGAGATCAAGAAGAAGAAAGAAACTAAGGATCTATGATAGAAGGCCGCTATGAAAGAAGAAAAAAGAGGTAACAAGCCATCATAGAGGAAATAAAGCAATAGGCCTCAGAGGATGAGAAGAAATGAAAAGTACCACTGATGCAGCCAAACAAAAGGATAAGGAAGAATAAAAGAGGAAGAAAGAGGAAGAAGAAAAGAAGAGCTAATATGAATAAGAGCAAAAGCAAAGGGTGGAAGAGACAAAGAAGAAATAATCTAAAGAGGAAGAATAAATGAAGAGGACTATAGAGGTAAAATCCAAATTGAATACAATTGTTGAAGAGACGTAGAAGAAAGAAGTGGAGAAGAAAAAGAAAGCTAAGGAAAAAACAAAGACAAAAACAATATAAGTTATTACACACCAAGCATAGACAAAATATGAGGTAGGAGATGTGCATAAAGTAGCATTGTAAAAGAGAACCACACCCCCACCTCAGGCCCCTTTTGCAACACCATTAAGTTAGAGCCTTTAGATGTGGGATGTATCTAATTATTTATCCTAACACATTACATTTTCCTTACCCATCCCTAAAATAGGCTTTAGCAACCATGGTTGTAACTACTTTGGCACTTGTGCCCCCCACTACTGAGGCTCCTATGAATGTTTTGTATCTTGCATTAATGAAATAAATTGAAGGGGAGGTTGCATTTCAAGAGTCCATTTCATAATAAGCTATGACTTTGGATCAACAAGTTCAAAAATTAAGCCAGGAAAATGCCAGCTTACATCAACATCTGTGAAAGGTCAATGAAATCATTGAGGACACCTGTCCCATATTATACAAAGAGGTTATTGGTGATCATATTATTTATGATCAAGAATAACTAACACTTTTTATTTAATCTCTGATTGGTTGTCTATTTAGAAGGTTGACCAACTTTGGGTGCAGGGCCAAGCTGCCAAGGCTGAAACTAAGACTCTCTTTGAGCTGATCGTAATTTATCATCACATTATATCTGAGGCTGTAACTCAAGTAATGTAAGTTGCATGATGCATGCTAGACTAAAATCATCACCTAATGATACATGGGGTAGTGCCTAATAAGAGTTTGCATGGGCATCCATAGCTAAGATAACCACAGAGGATAATGGAACCTATTCTGATCAAATGGGTGCAATTTTACAAGCCTCCAAGAATGCATGAGATAATGTTATACAATAGTTATAGACTTGGTAGAACCAACTACTATGAAAAAACTTCATTGGAGTATAAGCTCAGAGGCACATGAACAAACTCAATGATCTACAAAAAGATATTGACAAGAAGGTATGCGCTACCAAAGCCCATTTTCCCATCATTGAAGATGATGATTTGGTTCAACGACTTTCAAATCAGGCTCTACTACTTGCTCTTTTGCACCTTATCCAAGAATTATTATTAGATTGGCAGGTATATAATGTTGATTTCACTACTTTTGACTCTTATATCATGCCCTTGGTTAACACTCCTTTATTCCACCCAATCAATTTATGGTGAACCTCCAATAAAAAATGAGTTCCAATGAGAGTGCTCCTTCCTTAACATTGTAACCTTCTACCTTTTTCATCACTTAGACCCCTCTGCCACTAGCTAGCTAGGTAATGCATAATGACCCTTTT